>CM040432.1:68695503-68783003 GCA_022702705.1 Papilionanthe hookeriana x Papilionanthe teres | reverse complement strand
TAAACGAGCACCGCACCACAAACCGTGTATCTATTCTGAAGAATAGACACACTGCTTGATGATGAGGCTCGATTAAATAAACTAGAAGATTTGTGACATCGGTTTGGACTGCGAACCAATTTTATAAGCCGACAAGTTCCCCTGCTTAATATAAAGGAATTAACAGGATTTATATTACCTTGGTTCTTAAAGTTCCCTATAAGGGCAAGCCCCTATAGTTAATTACATCCTAAGTGACGGGAATCACTTAAGAAAACTCTCAATAATGATCAGTGGTTTTGCTCTCAAGAATTTCAAAGCTTAAGGTTTTCAAAGGATTGGATTTTGAAAATTTCAAAAGGGAATGGATCAAATTTGGAACAGTTTATTTCAGGAGTCCAAAGGAAGAAAGGTAGGAGGAGCTGAGGATCCAAGAAGAATCTTGGCAACTTCCCAAATTATCCTATTGTTTGGCTTCAATTTAGGAATTTATTTAATATTGCAATCGTGCCAATTTTATTTATTTAGGTTTTATATTTGTATGACATAATCACACAAATAGCTTTCAAGATGTGAGGGTTTATGTCGTACCAAACAGCCACCTCAGAATCCTAAGACCGATTAGGGCTTAATTTACATAACATGATTATGCAAATGCCTAACAAAAGGGTTGAGGAATTATGTTGCACTAGGCAAACTACCTCAAAATTCTATGGCTTTGTTGTTTAAAACTAGGAAATATTTTGCTGGAGTAGACCCGAGTTTTGCTGATGACGATGGTCGTGCTGCCCACCATGCTTCTAGCTCCTTGTTGTTGCAGAGGTTTAGTTGTAGAAGGTGAAAATCAAGAGATGAGAAAAGTGTTTTGGTTTAAAAAAAATAATCTTAAAATCCAAATGCATTTAATGTTTTAATTAAAACAAATCTTAAAGTTGGTTAAACAGAACGGATTAAGATCCCACGGTTCCGTCATCCAGGCACCGTTATTTTCATCTAATTCAATTAGTCCAGATGAATTTTCTAAACTCAACTGAATGAGTTCCACACATTCATTTAGACCGTGGGAAATCCCCTTAGCAACACGTGGGTTACATCATCCGAGGTATTCCCGATCATTCAATGAGATGTTTTAATTTAGTTAAAGTTGTAGTTTTGTTGTTCTGTTTGTGATTAAATTTTGAGTTGTTTTATATTTTGAAATGTTGTGGCGGTGATTTTTATCTTGTAATGACTTTTAATTTAGTTTTGGTTTTAGTTCAGGGACTATCCTATAGGTTTTGGTTTTCATGCAACAGTTGTTTATCATGCAAGAAAAGTAAAGTACAGTGCATGTAAGTAAATTGCAATAAAATAAAATCGTACCTGGAGGGTCTTCTCGTCATCCCAAGCTGCACTTAAAACACATGTTAAGACATTTAAATGTTTCAACAAGTACCTAGGTAAAGCTAAGGGAAAGGTTTTGGTTGTCTACCAAAGTCCTAATCCTATAGCTAGTCATCTCCTATGACGTCTAGGTTCTTGTGTTTTAGTTTAAGGATTATTTTCTTCACCAAAGAATAATTAAGTTTAATTATTCTTATAAACATCCCATCATATTGAGGAAGTGCTTAAGACGAGTCTTAAACATCTTTTCAATACCTCTAGGATTGTTTTAAGTCCAAGAGAATTTAATTATACAAGTGAATTAATCATCCAAGAGTTTAAGTTTTGTTCTCTTGCTCAGTGAACTAGGACATTTGTATATCCTATAAGTGATGTAACACTTCACTTGATACCTCATTTAAGAGTTATAATAATAAGAGCTTTAAAAGGGCAAATCAACTTATTAAGTATTTTAATGATTTAAACTTAATGATTTAATTTTAATTTTGACTTAATTATAAAAAAAAGTTTAAGTTTGGAATAGTGTTCAAGTTATTTTAGATTTAATTCTTAATGATTTCATGTAGGCTTGTTATTAAATGATTTTAATTTAATTTAATTCAATTTAATTTTAATTTAATTTAATTTAATTTTAATTTAATTTGATTTGATTTTAATTTAATTTAATTTAATTTATTTTTAATCTTAATTTAATTTAATTTAGTTTTAATTTTAATTTAACTTTAATTTACTTTAATTTAATTTTGTTTAATTTAAATTTAATTTTAATTTTAATTTAATTTAATTTAATTTTAGTTTTAATTATTAATTGAGATTATTCTTTTAATTTAATTTTTTTAATTAAGAATTAAGTATTATTGAAGTGATTTATTTAGGGATTTTTAAATTAAAGAATAAATGTCCTCTTAATAATATCCCTACTTTAATAATTCCAATTTTTATTATTCTTCCAAAATTTTAATTAATTAATTAATTAAAGTTTTATTTTAATTATATTTGAAATGGTTAGTAGGTTTCTACCCTCAATCGCTTAAGTTTCAATCATCCAAAATCAATTTAAAATCAAATACTTTACCCTCCCCTTTTTGATTAATCCTAAAATTTTAATTAAGGGTTGAAATTTTTAATTACTTTTTTGCCCTTCAAGCTTAATAATTCTATAACTCATTAAACAAAGCTCATATGAACATGAAATTTTTATGTAACCTCACTCACATGTCAATTAAGACATTAGAGGAGAAAATATGATTTTTCTGTATTTAATTTATTTATGTAATTTTTTCTAATGGAAAATAGAGGTTTTCAAGGAAAATTCAATAACATGACCAAGGAAATGTTTCTATCCTAAAGAAAATTATGAGATGTCCCTAATGACTAGAGGACCACTTGGACCAATTTTGGTGATTTTTTGAATTATATTTTATTTATTAGAATTATTTTTAGTTTTGGAGTATTAATTAATTTAAAAAAGAAATAAAAGTTGAAAAATGGATTTTATATTTTTTTAAAAATCTCTCTGACATCAGGGAAATTAGAGAACAAAAATTTATATTTTTCTGATTTTTCTTTGATTTATTAGAATTAATTTAGTGGAAATGTTAAAGAAAATCATTTTTTTTAATTCAAAAATTGTTTTAAGCCTTTAAAATTCAATATCTTACCCTAGAGACTTAGGAAAAATATTTGGTTTGTTCCTAAATGATTAAAATTCAGAATGTGACATTTTGGTGATTTTTATTTTTTTTTATTTTTATTATTTTTTAATTATTAAAATATTAAAATAAAGGTAAAAATCAACTTTTTTAGAAAATTCCAATTTTAATTTTCCTGAACTCCCCTGATATTATAGAAGCTCTAAAATCATTTTTGTGAATTTTTGAAAAGTATTTTTAGAGTTATGAATTTTTAAATTTCCATCTTGCTTATGAGGCTTAATCAACCCATTTGATGAGGTTAATCAAATCCAATTAACCTCAAATTTTTATGTGATGTTCCTCTGATCCTAAAGATCAATAGAGAATTGTTTTCAAGTTAATTTAATGTGTAGTTAACCCTAATTAATTAAAGTTCAATTTTAGGTGTTTAGGCCAATTAGGGTTGTTCCAAGTGAATTAACTCAAGAACTATTTTTCCTACATTCCTCTGGTCATAAGAAACATCAACAAATTTTCCTAGAATTTTTTTCTCAACATGTTAATTATTGGAATTAAAATACTCAAAACAGTGATGTTCAATTGAAACATCAATAACTTCTCATAGGGATGGCCTCTGACCTTGGAAAATTCAGGGAATGTTCCCTAGATTAGAGGCTTTAAAAGCCCTATGGTCTCATGCCATGGTGAATTGTCTATGCAAATGGAGAATTAAAATATCACAGAGAGTAAATAAATCATTAAAAATAAAATGCTTAATGAAATGACTTGATTTCTTTTTCACATTATTCTCCTCTATTCACTAAGCAAGAGGGTATTTTTATTTTATTTTTAGGATTTTTCTACACAAAGTTATGCATTTTTGAAGTTCTGGGTATTTAATAAATAAGAAAATTCCCTATTTATCTACTTATCCACGCGGCGCCACGTCAACCTTAGGCTCCCCGAACGGCCACACGGCGTCTTGTGGTTCGGCGCCGCCATCTGACTGGGATGCCACGCGGCCTGCTCTTCGTATATGCTGAATGATTTATATATATATATATATATATATATATATATATATATATATATATATATATGTCGAATTCCCATTTTCGATGAGGTCTTTTTTGCTTTCTCTCTTTAAGATTTCAGATCTAGCCTGTGGGTTTCTTTTTCTTTGACTAATCTTAGAGGACTAGAAGTGAAACCCACCCTTTAGAAGTCCAAACACCTCTTGACCCCTGCAAACCCCATAAGCTTGATTGTACACCCCTAATCACCTGTGAGGGTCAAGTCAAATGTGCAGGTTTAAAAGATGAGTTCCCATAGACTTTTCGCGTTAGGAATACCCTGGATGGCCTGGTCTGGTGAGGGTTGACTTGCACATACACTACACTCTCAAGACACATTCCAAGTCCTAAAACCACATTCTCACCCAACTCGTTTCTCATCATGTAGGTAATTCATAGGATGGTCCTTAACCCCTAAACCCCGGCTAAGCAGGTCGCAACATAAAATGAATGCCTAAAATGAGTCCTCTCATGGCTTATATGGGCTTAATATGGCTTCATGGCTCAACCAAAGTGATTCCATGTTACTCAACATCAATCTTCATTTTTTCCAAAATTTCAACTTCACCTCCGGCCCAAACACTTACTAAACCTACCAAAGACCTCAATGACCTGTACCCAGGAAAATCACCCAAATTACCCAAAATTCCTCAAAATCAATCCTAAACATTCCCCCCCACTCAAATCGATCATCCATAGCCAAAAATACCAAAATTCCAAAGTGCCCCCCAATACCTCCAAATACCCAAAATGCCCCTTCTTACCCAAAATCCAAAAATTCGTAAAATTCAAAAATTCCAGAAAATCCCAAATATTTCCACCTTTGATTTTTTCAACTACACTATAAATAATTTGCCATAATTTACTCCACTGTTACCAAAACCCCACTCGACTAATTTTAAACTCCAAGTAAACCCAATGTCAAACCAAACCAACCCACTTCGACTCAATTTTAGCCTACCCCATTCCTAACTTCAACAAATATCCCCAATATCAATTTACTCAAATCCAAGTCCACCTGATTTGTTATCTTAGCCCAATTTCAATTTGAACCCTAAGGCCCAATTTTGGCCCATGACCTAAACCTAGCTCAAACCAATCCAATTCAACTCCAATCGTCCCCAAATCTTTTCCAAAAGCCCTCTCCTAACATCCCCATAAACAAAACACTAACTTGATTTGCCCAAAATTAACCTAAATCCACTCAAACCTAACCTAAAACCAAAATCCTTTAAATCAATCTAAACCCAAACCTAACCCAAATAGACCCAAATCCCAAAATCAAAGCTCAACCAAAGCTTCGAAAACTCTTTCAGACACTCCCATGAACATTTCTCAACATTAATTTTACATCAAATCCAACTTTAGCCCAACTCTTAACTTGAAAGAACGTACCTTTCAACGACTTTGGCCCCTTTAATTAAGAATCCCAAATTAAACCCAATTCAATTCAAAATCACTACACTCTGTCTCAAACTACCTGCGACACATATCTAAACCAATCGCAACATTTATTCGACATGGTTTTTCACAAAATTCTTCATCCAAAAGTCCATTTGGAAATATAAAGGGCTCACCCATTTAAGCCTTTTAAAAGCCCACTTCCACCAAATCCAAAAGCCCAAAATCCATTTTAAAGCCCACATGAGATTTCCTCATCATCCCTTTCGATTTAAATCATTCCCTTAAGTTTCAAACTCGATCATCAAATTATCCTAAACTAGTTCCCTCAATGCCAATCTCCCATAAAGTTATAAAAAATGCCAACATCCTTTCTCATGCAAATGAGCTAACTTTTCCCTAAGCTAAATGGAGCCATGAAGCCATGCATAAGCCACATACAAGCCATGGAAGCCACTCTCCACCTCACCAAGCCATTAATGGCAAGAAGAGGGGGGTCTTTCTTAAACCTTCATTAAGCATTTTAACCCCATCCATGATACACACTAAACTAAGTTTAGCCACCCTTACCTCATGGATGAGACCACACCATTTTCTCTGGCTGACCCAAGTGATTCTTTTCTACCCCCAAAAACCAGGCCTTGGGTGTAGAACCTAGCCCAAAACCATGGGTTGACTCATTTGAACCTAAAATAGCTCTTCCCCCATTCCATTTCAATTAAACTCCTTACACATGTCAAGCTCCCCACCGACTGCACCATTGCCAACCCCCGACCTCCCTGACCTCGAGGATGACCTGACTCGTCGTCGCCCACCACAGCCACAAGGAAACCACCGTGCCGAGAGCACTCATGTCAATTTTTGAATTCCGCCGTGACTTATCCCATGCCTAATGGCCACCAGGGTCAGCTCTTCTCCCTCACTAGAGCAGCTGATCCCAAGCATCAAAACCCCCGGGGAAGCCCTCCAGCCATACCTATTTAAACACCACCACCTCTCGGCCAAAGAGAGGAGATGAACCGTAATTCCTTAAGGAAACTCGCCAAAATTGCTCCAGACTTTCTCTTAACCCAGCAAATGGATCTCTGTTGTTCCTTTTCCCTAAAGCCCATTAATGTAGCTCAATTTCGAGTTGAAAATCCACCAAAAAACCAAGACATCTCTAGAACCTCTTCCAACTAAATTAAACTCACCTACACCTGCACAGGACCAAGAGAAGGAGTTCCCTGCTGAAAGTCCCCTCTCCTGCGCCACCCGCTCCAGCCCAAGCTTTGAAATCGGTCTCTGTCACTTTCATACTTGGGGACAATTCTCCAAAGCCATGCATCATCCGGAGCTCGCTCGGACTCAATCGAAGGTGACACAACTCGCATTGAAGCTTCACTTCGAGCAAAGGTATGAACTCATTCTTCCTCCCGAGCTTTCGCCGATTCTCCATTTGTTCAGCTAATTTCACACTTATAAACCGTGCGGATGTGTTCGTTCCTTCAAGAAGATTCCATAGAGCATAAGAACAAAAAATCCATTGAGAATCCGTGTTGAGATCTTAGGGTTTTAGTGTGGACGGTCACGGGTGCACAACGCTCGTAGACGATGACCGTGAGCCATCGGATCGCGCGTGTATCGAGCGACCTGGCGCCCGTATCATACGGGATTCGTGAATGTTACGTGAACTGCGGCCCTTTGTTAATCGAGTCAGATGGCGGCGTCGAATGGGAATGCGCCATGTGGGCTTTCGGAGCCGCCGAAGCTGCGCCGGCGCCTAGTCGGATAAGTAGATAACAGGGTATTTTTTAATTATTTAAATGCCCAAAACTTCAAAAATTCATATCTTTGCATAGAAAAATCACAAAAATAAAATAAAATAATTCCTTGCTCGCGGAATGAGGAGAGTAATGTGAAAGAAATCAAGTTAATTGGATGTACGTATATTTTATTTTTAATAATTTATTCACTATTTTCAGTATTTTGATTCTCCATTTACATGTACAATTCATCATGGCATGAATCCATAGGCTTTGCCTGATTCGGGGAACATTCCCGAAATTTATCAAGGCCGAGGCCACCTCTCGTGAAAAGTTATTGATTTTTCAAGTTCATGTCACCGTTTTAGGTATTTTAATTCCAATAATTAGTATGTTGTAAAATAAATTTTAGTGAAATTTCACATGTTTCTGTAGACTAGAGGACCTTATGAAAAAGATTTCGAGTTAATTCATTCATAATAACCTCCACCGCCTAAACCCCTAAAATTAAATTTTGAATTAATTAGGTTGGTTCATTTTCACATCCACCGACTTCAAAATAATTCTCCACCGATCTTTAGATTGAGAGACCTTACATAAAATTTAAATCAATTTGATTTCGATTAACTCCACCAAATGTGATCGATTAAGCCTCATAAACAAATGCAACTTTAAAAATTCATAACTCTAAAATTATTTTTAAAAAATTCACAAAATTGATTTTGGAGCTTCTCTTATATCAGATGTTTAGAAAATTAAATCAATATTCTAAAAAATCGTTTTTCAATACAATATTTTAATATTTTAATAATTAAAAAAATAATAAAAATCACAAGAATATTAAAAATCATAAAAATGTCACATTTGACTCCTAATCACTTAAAAGAACAAACCAAATATTTTTCCTAAGTCTCTAGGGTAAAATATTGAATTTTAAAAGCCTTAATGTAATTTTTAATATTAAAAAATAAGTTTTTAACCTTTTTCACTAAAATAATTCTAATAAATCAAAGAAAAATTATAAAATTATAAAACTTGTTCCTCTCTTCTAAACTCCTTGAGGTCAGAGATTTGAGAAATATAAATCCATTTTTCAACTTTAATTTTATTTTATAATTAATTAATACTCTAAAAATCAAAATAATTATAATAAATAAAATATAATTCAAAAATCACCAAATTTTGTCCAAGTGGTCCTCTGTTCATTAGAAAACATCTCATAATTTTCTTAAGGACAAAAACCTTCCCTTGATCATGTTGTTGAATTTTCTAAAACTTCTTATTTTCTACTAAAAATAATTATATAAATAAATTAAATTCCGTAAAATAACGTTTTCTCCTCTAATGTCTTAATTCGACATGTGAGGTGACACAAACATTTCAAATTCATTCGAGCTCAATTTATGAGTTATGAAATAAATAAGTTTAAAAGGGCAGCAATGTAATTAAAATTTTAACCCTTAATTAAAACTTTAGGTTTAATTAAAATGGGGTAAAATATTTGATTTTAATTTTTCGGGATAATTGAAACTTAGGGAAATAAAGGAATAGAAACTCATTAAACACTTTGAGAATATCAAAAAATGAAACTTTAATTAATTAAATGATTTAGATTTTTGAAAGAATATATTTAAATTTACTATTAAAATAGGGATATTATTAAGAGGATATTTATTCTTTAATTAAATATCCCTAAATAAGTCACTTTAATAATATTTAATTCTTAATTAAAAATTAAAATAATAATCCAAATTAACAATAAAATCATAATTAAAATTAAAATTAAACTAAAATTAAATTAAAATTAAAATTAAATTAAAATTAAATTAAAATTAAAGTTAAGTTAAAATTAAAATTAAAATCAAAATTAAAATTAAAATCAAAAATTAAAAGTAAAATTAAATTTAAATTTAAATTAAATTTAAATTTAAATTAAAATAAAATTAAAATAAAATTAAATTAAAGTTAAAATTAAAAACTAAAATTAAATTAAATTAAATCTAAAATTAAATTAAATTAAAATTAAATTAAAATTAAATTAAAATTAAATTAAATTAAATTAAATTAAAATTAAATTAAATTTAAATTAAAATCAAATTGAATCGAATTAAATTAAAATCATTTAACAACAAACCTTAAATGAAATCATTAAGAATTAAATCTAAAATAATTTGAATACTATTCCAAACTTAAAATTATTAATTAAAACATCATAATTAAATTAAAACACTTCTAAACCAAAAGAATCAAACTTTTAATTATGATCGAGATTCTCGATAAACCAATTCGCCCTTAAAGGCTTTAATTATTATAACTCTTAAATAGAGTATTATGATGTCACTTCATTCATCAGGTAATCAAATACCTAAGTTCATCGAGCAAGACACAAAGTTTAACTAAACTCCCTGGATCATTAATTCACCTCGTGCAATTAGTTTTTACTGATTAAAATAATCCTGCAAATATCAAAGGATGTTTAGACTGGGTTCTAAGCACTTCCTCAATATGACCGGATGTTTTAGAAGAATAATTGAATCTAATCAAGTTTTCGATGAAGAAAATCATCCTTAAAACCAAACCAAAGAACCTAGACGTCATAGGATATGACTAGTTATATGATTAAGAATTGCACAACCAAAATTCTTCCCTTAGCTTTACCTATGCATCTGTTGAAATATTTAAATGCTCTAACATGTGTTTTAAGTGTAAATTGGATGACGGGAAGACACCTGTATGTTTTTATTTTATTGCAATTTACTTTATCGCAATTTACTTACATACGTACTTACTTTTCTTACATGCTACAAATTGCTGCATGAAAAACCAAAACCTTGTGATGTACCCTCAACTGAAACTGAAACTAAATTAAAAGTCATTGCAAGATAAAATTACCGCCACAACATTCCAAAATATAAAACAACTTAAAATTTAACACAAATAACAACAAAACTAAATCAAGAACTAAACTAAAAATGTCTCGCTCGAATGACTGGAATACCTTCAATGATGTAACCCACATATTAGTGCTAACGGATTTTCCACGGTCGAGTGTGGAACTCATTCAGTCGGGTTTAGCAAATTCATCTGATTCAGTGAATCCAATGAAAATAACGGTGTCGGGATGACGGAACCGCGGGATCTTAATCGGTTATGTTTAAATAACTTTAAGATTTGTTTTAATTAAAATATTAAAAACACTCGATTTTAAGATTTTCTCTAAACCAAAACACTTCTCTTATCTCCTGATTTATGACTGTTCAAACTCTGCAACAACAAGGAGCTCGGAGCATGGGATAAAAGACGGCCATCGTCACGCAAAACTTGGTATTCACTTCATCGAAACCTTTCAGAGTTAAATAACAAAGCCATACGACTTCGAGGTAGTTTACCTAGTGCAACATAAATCCTCAACTTTGTTAGGCATTTGTATAATCATGTTATGCAAATTAAGCCCTAACCGGCCTTTGGGATTCGAGGTGGTTGTTTGGTACGACATAAACCCTCACATTTCGGTGCTATTCGTATGCTCATATCATACAAATATAAGTCCTAATTAATTAAAATTGACAAGATTGTAATATTAAATAAACTCCCAAATTGAAGCCAAACAATAGGATAGTTTGAGAAGCGCTAAGATTCTTCGGGATCCCCAGCTTCTTCTACTTCTCTTCTTGATTCTCAAATAAACCGTTCCAAATTCGTGTTAATCTCTTCAAATTCCAAAAATTTAACTTTGAAACCTTAAACTTTCAAATTTTCAGAGCAAACCACCGATCATTATCGAGAGTTTTCTTAAATGATTCCCGTCATTTAAGATGTAATTAACTATGTGGCTCGCCCTTATAAGGAACTTAAGAACCTGTAATATAAACCCCCGTTTTAATTCATTTATATTAAAGAGGGGAACTTGTTGGCTTATAAAATTGGTTCGCGTACCAAACGGATGTCACAAATCTTCTAGTTTATTTAATTGAGCCCCATTATTGCCAGCAGTGTCTATTCTTCTCGGATAGATACACGGTTTGCGATGCGGTGCTCGTTTATATAAACTATTCGGGATGTGAGATCGGGCTTGATTTCATATCTTAAAATTTTCGAAACTCAAAATTATTTTCAAAATCAAATACTACTTAAATTATATACATATTTAATCAATTTTAAAATCTAAAATTCACCAACAATTTCGTTAGGCGACCCCTTTTCTAAAGTACAACACAAACCTAAAAATATGCCGAGAATTTCGCGACTCACGGACAAGTCTTCTCCATTTCGTTGACGATGATTTTGCTTTCATGAATCGGTAGTAAGTCCATATCCCTAGTGGACCAAAACTACCATTCTTTTGTTAGATTACCTCGTTCATTTCTACCTTGAACGAGTATAGCCAACTCCTCTCTGACTTAGGAGCCACCGTTTAGACACCCCCAAACGATGAGTTTCGAGATCCTTTTACCTCCTCCGAGGTGGGGGCGGACCCCTGTCAGTGTGTTTGTTTAGAGCGTCTTTCGAGTCGAGAAGTTCTGTTAAGACTTTCTTCCCTTCCAATTCTAAATCGGGCCCTTTACCTTTTCACACCCTTTTTCCTTTAATCGTTTTGTTTCTAACAAACGAACCTTCTAATAAAAAAAATCTCTTTTAAAAATCACAAATACACTAAGATAAACAAAAATGTGTTCGGACTCTTTCTTTTTCGTCCTAAACTTTACGACGAAAGAAGCATACTCCGGGACTCGACATTCGGAATCAAATTTTAAAATGATCGCCCCAAAGTTGATCTTCTTCTTCACCAATGGAATGGACTTTGCCGTTTACAAGGATGAGCTACCCGACAATGGGATCATCCATTTTAGATAAGGATTCGGCAACACAGATGTCAAGTTCGCTGACGTCACTTTCACACTAAAGGACAAAGTCTCCAAACCAAAAGCTCCGCGATCAGCCTCAATCCGAAATCGACTCAAGAATTCCCTCCCCTATAAAGGATTCCACTCGAAAGGAGTACTACACGTTCTAGAGGATCATGTCTCCTACCCCCACCGCCCAGTTATCTCTGCACCCACCCCGACTCTCCGCTCGCATCGAAGGGGAAGAAATCCAAGTCCGCATTTAGCCTCGTCACCGTGGAGGGTACAGATTTTGCTACAATACCATCCGTTTTTTAGATTGGGTCCGGGCTCAAGAATTGCACCCCTAACTCGTACTCAAAGAGAAATAGAAGCGTAAAGATCGCCAAGAAAGTCGAGCTGATGAAATTGCTTTTCTAGAAGAAATTCCCGAGGAGTGAAGAACCGCCTAAGTATATACCTCTGCTAAGGAGCAAGGCATGTTCCACCCTCCTCTCGCCGCATTACATGAAGAAAATGTCCGTAAGATCGCCATCAGACACCCCGACCCGCGTACTACAAAGAATTACAAGAGGAAAAGGATAAGACCGCGCCCCCCCCATTGACTCGGCCGCAAGCCGTGATAGAAAGATTACAAAGAAAGAAAGATTCCCTTGTCGAAATTTTAAGAAGATAGGGACGGTGCTGCGAAATCCCGCCTCCGACCGCGAATGTATTTGCCGTCGCCACAGAGAAACCAAAGAAGAAGATAAAAGCCAGTTCACTGTTATATCGATCTCACATCCTAAATAGTGTATATAAACGAGCACCACACCACAACCGTGTATCTATTCCGAAGAATGGACACACCGCCGATGATGAGTACGATTAAATAAACTAGAAGATTTGTGACATCCGTTCGTCCGCGAACCAATTTTATAAGCCGACAAGTTCCCCTGCTTAATATAAAGGAATTGCGTGTTTTCTATTACCTCGGGTTCTTAAAGTTCCCTATAAGGATTGCTGTGGTTTCTATTACCTCGGTTCTTAAAGTTCCCTATAAGGGCAAGCCCCTATATTAATTACATCCTATGACGAGAATCACTTAAGAAAACTCTCGATAACGACGTGGTCATTTCCTCAAGAATTTCAAAGCTTAAGGTTTTCAAAGGATTAGATTTTGGAAATTTCAAAAGGGAATGGATCAAATTTGGAACAAATATTTTGTAGAGTGTATGAAGAAAAGTAGGAGGAGCCGAGGATCCAAGAAGAATCTTCGCAACTTCCCAAACTATCCTATTGTTCGCTTCAATTTAGGAATTTATTTAATGTTGCAATCCCGCCAATTTTATTTATTTAGGTCTTATATTTGTATGACATAATCACACAAATGCTCTCGAGGATGCGAGGGTTTATGTCGTACCAAACAACCACCCCTAATCCTAAGACCGTTAAGGCTTAATTTACATAACATGATTATGTCAATGCCTAACAAAAGGGTTGAGGATTTATGTTGCACTAGGCAAACTACCTCGAAATCCTACTATTGGGTTGTTTAATTCTAGGAATGTTTAAATTTCGATGCAGTTGTTTTGCCGACGAAGATGGCCGCGTCGCCCACCGTGCTCCAAGCTCCTCGTTGTCATGGAGGTTTATTGTAGAAGGCGAAAAATCAAGAGATGAGAAAAGTATTTTGGTTTCTAAAAAAAAAAAATCTTAAAATCCAAATGCATTTAATGTTCTAATTAAAATAAATCTTAAATTTTGTTAAAATGTAGTCCGATTAAGATTCCACGGCTCCGTCATCCCGACACCGTTATTTTCATCGAATTCACTTACCAAATGAATTTCCTAAACCTATCCGAATGAGTTCCACACTTTCATTTAGACTGTGGAAAATCCCGTTAACAATACGCGGGTTACATCATCGGGAGGTATTCCCGATCATTCAATGAGACATTTTAATTTAGTTAAAGTTGTAGTTTTGTCGTTTCCGTTTTGTGATTAAATTTCGAGTTGTTTTATATTTTGAAATGTTGTGGCGTGATTTTTATCTTGTAATGACTTAATTTAGTTTTGGTTTTAGTTCAGCACTATCCTAAAGGTTTTGCTTATGCAACAATATTTATCATGCAAGAAAAGTAAAGTACGTTGCATGTAAGTAAATTGCAATAAAGAAAATTGGCAATAAAATAAAAGCGTACCCGTAGGGGTCTTCCGTCATCCCAAGCCGCACTTAAACACATGTTAAGACATTTAAATGTTTCAACAAGTACCTCCAGTAAAGCTAAGGGAAAGGCTTCGTTGTCTACCAAAGTCCTAATCCTATACCGTCATCTCCTACGACGTCTAGGTTCTGTGTTTTGGTTTAAGGATGATTTTCTTCATTAAAGAACAATTAAGTTCAATTGTTCTTATAAACATCCCATCATATCGAGGAAGTGCTTAAGACGCAGTCTTAAACAACTTTTCCATACCTCTAGGATTGTTTTAAGTCCAAGAGAATTTAATTATCCGTGAGTTTAAGTTTTGTTCTCTTGCTCTCGTTGAATTAGGACGTTTAACATTCAGGGTGAAGTAACACTTCCCATGATAACTCATTTAAGAGTTACAATAATAAGAGCTTTAAAAGGGCAAATCAACTTATTAAGTATTTTAATGATTTAAACTTAATGATTTAATTTTAATTTTGACTTAATTATAAAAAAATTATGTTTGAAATAGTGTTCAAGTTATTTTAGATTTAATCCTTAATGATTTCATTTAGGTTTGTTATGCCAAATGATTTTAATTTAATTTAATTCAATTTAATTTAATTTTAATTTAATTTGATTTGATTTTAATTTAATTTAATTTATTTTATTTTTAATCTTAATTTAATTTAATTTTCTAGTTTTAATTTTAATTTAATTGACCTTAATTTAACTTTAATTTACTTTAATTTAATTTAGTTTAATTTTAATTAATTTTAATTTATTTTTAATTTAATTTAATTTTAATTTAATTTAATTTAATTTTAGTTTTAATTATTAATTGAGATTATTTCTTTAATTAATTTTTTTAATTAAGAATTAAGTATTATTGAAGTGATTTATTTAGGATTTTTAAATTAAAGAATAAAATGTCCTCTTAATAATATCCTTACTTTAATAAATTCTTATTTTTATTATTCTTCCAAAATTTCAATTAATTAATTAATTAATTAAAGTTTTATTTTAATTATATTCAAATGGTTAGTAGGTTTCTACCTCAATTGTTTAAGTTTCAATCATCCAAAATCGCTTAAAATAAAATACTTTACTCCTCCTCGATTAATCCTAAAATTTTAATTAAGGGCTTAAATTTTTAATTACCCTTTTGCCCTTCAAGCTTAATAATTTCTCTATAATTTAATAAACTAAGCTCAATGAACTTGAATTTTTTATATAACCTCATCACATGTCAATTAAGACATTAGAGGAGAAAATGTAATTTTCTATATTTAATTTATTTATGTAATTATTTCTAATGGAAAATAGGGGTTTTCATGAAAATTCAATAACATGACCATGAACTGCTTTTCTTTAAGAAAATTATGGGATATCCCTAATGACCAGAGGACTACTTGGACCAATTTTTAAGATTTTTTGATTTATATTTTATTTATTAGAATTATTTTGAGTTTTAAGTATTAATTAATTTAAAAAGAAATAAAAGTTGAAAAATGAATTTTATATTTTTTAAAATCTCTCTGACATCAGGGAAATTAGAGAACAAAAATTTATATTTTTCTGATTTTTCATTGAGTTATTAGAATTAATTTAGTGGAAATGTTAAAGAAAATCATTTTCTTAATTTAAAAATTGTTTTAAGCCTTTAAAAATTCAATATCTTACCTTGCAGACTAGGAAAAATATTTGGTTTGTTCCTAAATGATTAGAATTCAAAATGACATTTTGGTGATTTTTATTTTTATGGGGATTTTTATTATTTTTTAATTAAAATATTAAATAACAGAAAATCAACTTTTTAGAAAATTCCACTTTAATTTTCCTAACTCCGCTAATATCGCAGAAGCTTAAAACTATTTTTGTGAACTTGAAAAGTATTTTTATTATGAATTTTTAAAGTTCCATCTTGCTTTATGATAATTAATCAACCCATTCGATGAGGCTAATCAAATCCAATCGACTCAAATTATGCGATGCCTCGATCCTGTAAGATCACGTAGAATTGTTTTCGTTAATTTTAAAATGTGTAGTTAACCCTAATTAATTAAAGTTCATCTGATGTTTAGGCCAATTAGGTTGTTCATGAATGAATCAGTAATCATTTTTCCTAGGTTACTCGGGTCATAAGAAACATCAACAAATTTTCCTAGAATTTATTTCTCAACATGCTAATTATTGGAATTAAAATACTCATGAGGTACACTGAAAATCAATAACTTCTCATAAGGATGGTCTCTGACCTTGAAAATCTGTGGAATGTTCCCTTGATCAGAGGCTTCAAAAGCCCTATGGTCTCATGCGATGGTGAATCGTTCTTATGCAAATGGAAAATTAATATACCACAGAGTAATAAAATCATTAAAAATAAAATGCTTGATGAAATGACTTCGATTTCTTTTCTACATTGCCTTCCTCCGTTCACTGAGCAAGAGGGTATTTTTACTTTATTTTTAGGATTTTTCTACGCAAAGTTATGCATTTTTGAAGTTCTGGGCATTTAATAAATAAGAAAATTTCCTATTTATTCATCAACTATGCGGCGCCGTGTCAACCTTAGCCTCCCGGCCATGCGGCGTCTTTCCGGTTCAGCACCGCCATCTCGACCGGGGATGCCACGCGGCCCGCCGTATCACCCGTCTCCTCATACGTACCTGATCCAGACCGCCCACCGCACGTGTATCAAATGAACTATGCATCCGTTCATCATCCCCAAGCCTCCTACTCGAGAACCATCCATCTTCCAGGCTTAATATCTCCTCGATACTTAACTCATTCTTACGTTCTTATGCTCTAAGCGAAATCGTCTTCAAGAGAGGAACACAACTATCTGACACATGAAATTAAGGCACAGAAATGGAGAATTCATGGAACCTCGAGAAGAAGAGAGTCGACACCTTTGCTCAGAGAAGTGTGGCTTCGATCTGAGAGTTGTGTCACTTTCGATCGACTCCAAGTAAGCTCCGCATGAAGTCTCCGGCCCTGTGTGGAATTCCATCGTACTCATTTCCACGACCCGATCACAACCTTTCGAGGCTAGACAGACAGGGAGGGTCTCGGAGAGGACTTTCACTAGGGAACTCCTTCTCTTGGTCTTGTGCAGGTGTGGGTGAGTTTAATTTGATTTTGCGGGAGAATTGGAGATGTCCCTGCTTTTGCAATTTTTGTGCCGAGAATGTACTGGCTGTGAGGATTGTGGTAAATCATTACCGTGGATCAATTGCTCTAAGTGTGGAGGATGATCTTGAACAATTTTGGCAGAGTTTCTGTATGGTTTTTGTGCAACTCTTTTATGGCCGAGAGGTGAGGGGTTTAGCGAGCTTGCCGGAGGGCTTCCTGTGTGGAGGGTCAAGGTTTCGGATCACCGTCGAGATCAAGGGGAAGGAATGTGGCCTCCATGGCGCCCATTGACATGGGCAGCTCGCCAAGATGGAATTTCCAATGCTTGGCTCCTTCCAAGGTCTCGGCCATGGTGTTTACCACGTTTGCCGTCGGCCGGGCCAGCATGGGTCACCATCTTCGACTGTGGAAGCCGTGGCCGGTGTTTGGTGAAGTGACTACTGACATGCGTAAAGGAGTCGGGCTCTAAGTGGTGTTGGTGGATAAGGCCATTTTAGGCTTGGTTTGGTCAACTCATCCAAATGATTGGGTTCACTCTCCCATAACCGATTTTGGGCATAGCACCTCCATTGGTCAACCTCCCATGTGTGGTGGATTCTCCATCAAGGATTAGCAAAATATGGTTTAGTGTGTGACATAGATATGGCTGAAAAAGTTTAATGAAGGATTAGGAAAGGGGGTCCTCCTTTTTGCCATTAATATTTTGGTCACATGTCAAACCTCTCATGGCTTCGCTAGGCTTAAGGATGGCTTCATGGCTCTTCTATGGCTTCGGGGAAATGGGTTTCGGTTTCACGTGAAATGAAGCGATGAATTTTGTATTTTGTAAAAATTTGGATGGTTTGGTCATATGGATTTGTTTATAAAGGTTTGTCACAATTTGTGGCTTAGGAATGATTTTAATTAAGTGAGGATGAGATGAGATTGTAATGTGGGCTTTAGGATGGGTCATTTTCGAGTTCGTTAGGAATGAGCTTTTGAATGTCTTTTGAAGTGGGCTTTTAGATGAAAATTTTGCAAAGGGCCATGCCAAATAAATGGGTTTAGTTTAAGGATTTGTCATGAGGATTTTGGATCAAACTTGAGGTAGTTTGAATTGAATTGGGTCAAAATCGGGGTCTCTTTAAAGGAAGGGTCAAAACAGTCAAAATGGACTAACTTGGGCTAAGGTTCGGCTACACGTTGAAATCGATTTAAAATTAACATTAAGAAATGCTTGCTGAGTGTTTCAAAGAGGCTTCATCTTTTGGTTGGGTTTTGATTTCGTGATCAGGCCTATTCGTTAGGTCGGGGTGTAGGCCCATTTAAGGGATTTTGGCTCGTCGAATTCGAGTGTGGCTTGGGTCCAAATTTTGGACAAATTATTTTAGTGTTTTATTTCAGGCATGCTGTGAAGGTTTTAGAAAATATTCGGGTCAAATTGGGATTGAGTTGGGTTGGTTTCACAGGGTTTGGGTCATGGGTCAAAATCGGGTTTAAGCTTAAAAATGAAATTAGATTCAAATGCCAATCAAATTGGGCTGATCTGCCCGATTGATATCGGGGATATCGTATCAAGCTTAGAATCGAATCGACCAAAATCGGGGTCAATCGGGGAGGTTTGGTTTCGATATCGGGTTCACTTACAAATGTCAAATCGGGGGTTTTGACAAAAGTTAAGTAAAATTGATGAAATTGGCCCATGGTGTAGTTTAACAAAATAAAATTCGAAATACTGGGATTTTTTTTTATAATTTTCTGCGAATTTTTAGAATTCTTGGATTTTTTGGGTCAAAGGGCATTTTGGTAATTTGGAGGCTATTAGGGTATTTTTGGAAATTTTGGTATTTTCGTCGTAAACAATCAATTTGATTCAAGGAAAATGTTTAAGGTTAATTTTGGTAAATTTCGCATCTAAAATTTTCGAGGTTCCCGGTAATTTCAAGGACTTTTGGCAGTTAGCAGTGTTCTGGCCCCGGGGTCAAAAATTGAAATTTTGGAAATGAAAATCGAGCGAAAATGTGAGTGAAATAGAATCACTTTGGTTGCTTCACATGAAGCCATATTAAGCCCATAGAGCCATGAGATGACTCATTCAGGCATCTACTATGTTGTTCCTAACCTCTTAAATTGTATTGTAAGTTAAGGACCATCCATAATGAATTACCTTACATGAGTCAAGAAGTCAAGCTTAGCATGAATAGTTTTAGGATTTGAATGTGTGTGAAAGTGTAATGTATGTGATGGTCGTACCTCACTGCACTGTGCCACCCAAGGTGATCCCAAGTGCCAAAGAGTCCTATGGAACTCATCCTTTAAACCTCCACATTCGATCTCAACCCTCTAGCGATTAGGTTTAAAATCAAGCTTGTGGGGGTTTTTATAGAGTTAAGAATTGGTTGAGTTTCTAAAGGCAGTTCCATCTCTATCCTCTAAGATAGTCAAAGGAAAAGCCTAAGGCTAGATCCTAAGTACTAAAGAGAGAAGAGAAGGCCCCATCAAAAATGAGGTCAACAAATGGACCCCTCAATAGGTGTGGTGTGCTAACGAAGCACACCGCGCATATTGGCGTTGACCGAAGAGATCAACAAACTGAATACGTATGTCCAAGACAAACTTAGGACATAGTAGAAAAATTTCGCCGGGGAGTATCAAGTATATTTCCAAACCGGAGGTTCTCAACTCGCCTTCGTGGAAAGGAAAAGGAGGTGAATTCCAAACCACAAGATTCTGAGAATTTCGATTTAGATTTCAAGGTTTCATTTCATATTCAAGTTTTGATGTAAGTTTAGATTTTGAGTTTTAATTTAGATTAAAGTTTGATTTAAAAAATCAGTTTCCGAGAAATTTGACTTAAAGAGAATTGAAACCCAAGTTTCAACTGGATTGCGAAGAAAACTGAATTTAAATAGCAGCCTCGGAGTAAGAATCCGAGCTCAAGTGTCAATTGAAAAGGATGAGAATCAGAATTTAGGTACCGATCTCGAAAGAGGACCGGAATGTAGGTACCAATCTCGGTAATCTCAGACCGAAATATAGGTATCAATTCGAATGAGAATCGAAATGCAGTATCGATCTCAAAATGAGAACTGAAATGTAGGTACAGTCTTAGAAATTATAAATTGAAATGTAGGTAATTTCAATTCGTATGATAATCAAAATGTAGGTATTGATCTCGAAATGAGAACCTGGAATGTAGGTACTGGCCTTCGAATTCTCAATTGAAATGAAGGTATCAATTCGTATGAGAATCGAAATGTAGGTATCGATCTCAAAATGAGAACTGAATGTAGGTACCAGTCTCGGAAATTTTGAATTGAAATTTAGTTATCAATTCAGATGAGAATCGAAATGTAAGTATCGATCTCGAAATGAGAACCGGAATGTAGGTACCAAGCCCAAAATTCTCAAATTGTGTGCATCAATTCGTATGAGAATAGAAATGTAGGTATCAATCTCGAAATGAGAACTGGAATGTAGGTACCACTTTTAAATTTTGAATTGAAATGTACCGTGGATATTTAGATTTAGCAGGAGATTGAAATGGAGATGTGAAAGTGTTCCACGTCCCGCGAGAGTCAATCAAAAGCTCGATTATTTGACGAAGGGTATAACCATGCCATCAGAACCAAATCGAAAATTTTCCGGGTTCTGAAATCATCCCGAGAGAGGGCCTCAAAGGAGGTCTGAAGTTGATCTTGATTTGAAGAAGAATTGGATGATTTGAAAAGATGGATTTTAGACTGAATTCAATTTGAGATTTAGATTTGTTTTGTTTGTCCTTTAACGATCCCATTTTTTATTTGTTGCTTATTTAGTGTTAATGTGAATTTTAAGTTCATTTTACTATTTAGATTTTAGGAAAAGTTCTCATTTATTTTCTTTTTCTTCCGTTCTTCGTTCAAAGTTCATTTAACTCTAATGGCGTTTCCAATTAATTTGCATAAAAAGAGGTGAAGGTAAACATGACGTAGTCATTTTCATTCCAACTTGCTGAGAGTACATCATACAACTTGATCTAGTCATGATGACATTTCCCTCGTAAATTTAATGTCCCATACAATCCATGTAAATCCAAAACGGATCGTGTAAGTTTCTTCTTGATCCATCCAAAAGCGTCCACAAAAATCCATGCCTGAATAGTAAGAAACATGGGTAATAACATCACCTTCCAAGCCACCCTTTATGTGAATGCCGCATGATGTAAATTGGTGTGCTATTTCCATGTAACTCACAAATTTCGCAGTGGCTGAGACTCTCCAATTTTGGATCCTGCCAGAAGTGGTAAGGCACCTTTGTCGTCCATCCTTCAAATGCGTACCTGTAGGGTCTTCCCGTCATCCCAAGATGCACTTAAAACACATGTTAAGACATTTAAATGTTTCAACAAGTACCTAGGTAAAGCTAAGGGAATGGTTTTGGTTGTCTACCAAAGTCCTAATCCTATAGCTAGTCATCTCCTATGACGTCTAGGTTCTTGTGTTTTGGTTTAAGGATGATTTTCTTCGCCAAAGAATAATTAAGTTCAATTATTCTTATAAACATCCCATCATATTGAGGAAGTGCTTAAGACGAGTCTTAAACAACTTTTCCCTACCTCTAGGATTGTTTTAAGTCCAAGAGAATTTAATTATACAAGTGAATTAATCATCCAGGAGTTTAAGTTTTGTTCTCTTGCTCAGTGAACTAGGACGTTTGAATATCCTATAAGTGAAGTAACACTTCACTTGATACCTCATTTAAGAGTTATAATAATAAGAGCTTTAAAAGGGCAAATCAACTTATTAAGTATTTTAATGATTTAAACTTAATGATTTAATTTTAATTTTGACTTAATTATAAAAAAAAATTAAGTTTGGAATAGTGTTCAAGTTATTTTAGATTTAATTCTTAATGATTTCATTTAGGTTTGTTGTTAAATGATTTTAATTTAATTTAATTCAATTTTATTTTAATTCAATTTAATTTAATTTTAATTTAATTTGATTTGATTTTAATTTAATTTAATTTATTTTATTTTTAATCATAATTTAATTTAATTTAGATTTAATTTTAATTTAATTTAATCTTAATTTAACTTTAATTTACTTTAATTTAATTTAGTTTAATTTTAATTTAATTTTAATTTATTTTTTATTTTAATTTAATTTTAATTTAATTTAATTTAATTTTAGTTTTAATTATTAATTGAGATTATTCTTTTAATTTAATTTTTTTTAATTAAGAATTAAGTATTATTGAAGTGATTTATTTAGGGATTTTTAAATTAAAGAATAAATGTCCTCTTAATAATATCCTTACTTTAATAATTCCAATTTTTATTATTCTTCCAAAATTTCAATTAATTAATTAATTAAAGCTTTATTTTAATTATATTTGAAATGGTTAGTAGGTTTCTACCCTCAATTTTTTAAGTTTCAATCATCCAAAATCAGTTTAAAATTAAATACTTTACCCTCCCCTTTTTTATTAATCCTAAAATTTTAATTAAGGGTTGAAATTTTTAATTACCCTTTTGCCCTTCAAGCTTAATAATTCTATAACTCATTAAACTAAGCTCTAATGAACTTGAAATTTTTATTTAACCTTACTCACATGTCAATTAAGACATTAGAGGAGAAAATGTAATTTTTCTATATTTAATTTATTTATGTAATTATTTCTAATGGAAAATAGGGGTTTTCAAGGAAAATTCAATAACATGACCAATGAACTGTTTCTATCTTTAAGAAAATTATGGGATATCCCTAATGACTAGAGGACTACTTGGACAAATTTTGGTGATTTTTTTATTTATATTTTATTTATTAGAATTATTTTGAGTTTTGAAGTATTAATTAATTTAAAAAAGAAATAAAAGTTGAAAATGGATTTTATATTTTTTAAAAATCTCTCTGACATCAGGGAAATTAGAGAACAAAAATTTATATTTTTCTGATTTTTCATTGATTTATTAGAATTAATTTAGTGGAAATGTTAAATAAAATCATTTTCTTAATTCAAAAATTGTTTTAAGCCTTTAAAATTCAATATCTTACCCTAGAGACTTAGGAAAAATATTTGGTTTGTTCCTAAATGATTAGAATTCAAAATGTGACATTTTGGTGATTTTTAATATTTTTATGATTTTTATTATTTTTTAATTATTAAAATATTAAAATAATGGTAAAAATCAACTTTTTTAGAAAATTCCAATTTTAATTTTCCTGAACTCCGCTAATATCAGAGAAGCTCAAAACTATTTTTGTGAACTTTTGAAAAGTATTTTTAGAGTTATTAATTTTTAAAGTTCCATCTTGCTTATGAGAATTAATCAACCCATTTGATGAGGTTAATCAAATCCAATTGACCTCAAATTTTTATGTGATGCTCCTCTGATCCTAAAGATCAATAGAGAATTATTTTCAAGTTAATTTAATGTGTAGTAAACCCTAATTAATTAAAGTTCAATTTTGGATGTTTAGGACAATTAGGGTTGTTCCAAGTGAATTAACTCAAGAACTATTTTTCCTAGGTTCCTCTGGTCATAAGAAACATCACCAAATTTTCCTAGAATTTATTTCTCAACATGCTAATTATTGGAATTAAAATACTCAAAACAGTGACATACAATTGAAAAATCAATAACTTCTCATAAGGATGGCCTCTGACCTTGGAAAATTCAGGGAATGTTCTCTAGATCAGAGGCTTCAAAAGCCCTATGGTCTCATGCCATGGTGAATTGTCTATGCAAATGGAGAATTAAAATACCACAGAGAGTAAATAAATCATTAAAAATAAAATGCTTGATGAAATGACTTGATTTCTTTTCCACATTATTCTCCTCTGTTCACTGAGCAAGAGGGTATTTTTATTTTATTTTTAGGATTTTTCTACGCAAAGTTTTGCATTTTTGAAGTTCTGGGTATTTAATAAATAAGAAAATTTCCTATTTATCTACTTAATTATGCGGCGCCGTGTCAACCTTAGCCTCCCCGAACGGCCATGCGGCATCTTTTGGTTCGACGCCGCCATCTGAGTGGGATGCCACGCTGCCCGTTGTATCCTCCCGTCTCCTCATACGGCTCAATCTGGACCGTCCACCCGCACGTGTATCAAATGGACGGCATCCGTTCATCATCCCCAAGCCTCCTAGCCCGAGAACCGTCCATCTTCCAGGCTTAATATCTCCCTCGATACTTAACCGATTTCTACGTTCTTATGCTCTATGGAATCGTCTTGAAGAGAGGAACACATCCATTCGATTTATGTGGCATGAAATTAAGGCAATAGAAATGGAGAATTCATGGAAGCTCGGGAAGAAGAGAGAGCTCATACCTTTGCTCAGAGAAGTGTGGCTTCGATCTGAGAGTTGTGTCACTTTCGATTGACTCCAAGTAAGCTCCAAATGAAGTCTCTGGCCCTAGGGAATTACCTAGACTTGATTTCCACCATACCCGATCACAACCTTTGGAGGCTAGAGCAGATGAGTGGCCTGGAGAGGGGATTTTCATTAGGGAACTCCTTCTCTTGGTCTTGTGCAGGTGTGGGTGAGTTTAATTTGATTTTAGTGGAGAATTGGGAGATGTCATGGTTTTGGGTGAAATTTTGGCTGAGAAATTGGGCTCTGTTGGTGAGGATTAGGGCAAATTGTCATTGGGGATCAATTGCTCTAAGTGTGGAGGATGATCTGGAACAATTTTGGCAGAGTTTCTGTATGGTTTTTGTGCAACTCTTTTATGGCCGAGAGGTGAGGGGGTTTAAATAGAGCTGGCTGGAGGGCTTCCCAGGGAGGGTTGAAGGCTTGGATCAGCTGCTGAGATCAAGGGAAGAACAACCATGGCAGCCATTGGACATGGGGCAGCTCAGCAAGATTGAATTTCAATGTTTGGCTCCTTCCAAGGTCTCGGCCATGGTGTTTACCAGCGGCTGTGGTGGCTGGCCGGCCAGGCATGGGTCACCATCTTGACCAGGGAAGTCAGGGCTGGGGTTTGGTGAAGTGAATTAGCTTTGGACATGTCTAAAGGAGTTGGCTCTAAGTGGTATAGGGATAAGGCCATTTTAGGCTTGGTTTGGTCAACTCATCCAAATGGATTGGGTTCACTCTCCCATAACCTGATTTTGGGCTGAGGCAATCAGTTGGGTCAACCTCCCATGTGTGGTGGATTCTCCATCAAGGATTAGGTAGCAAAACATGGTTTAGTGTGTGACATAGATATCGCTCAAAAAGCTTAATGAAGGATTAGGAAAGGGGGTCCTCCTTTTGCCATTAATAGTTTGGTCACATGTCAAACCCTCTCATGGCTTCACATGGGGCTTAAGGAGGGCTTCATGGCTCTTATATGGCTTGAGAAAAGTTGGCTTGGTTTCATGGAAATGGGTTTAAGGAATTTTGGTATTTTGGTGTAAAAATTTGGATGGTTTGTCATATGGCTTTGTTTATAAAAATTTGTTTGCTAATTTAGGGCTTAGGAATGATTTTAATTAAGTAAGGATGAGATGAGATTGTAATGTGGGCTTTAGGATGGGCTTGGGCTTTTGAGTTTGGTTAGGAATGGGCTTTTGAATGTCTTTTGGAAGTGGGCTTTTAGATGAAAATTTTGCAAAGGGCCATGCCAAATAAATGTTGGGTTTATTTTAAGGATTTGTCATGAGTGATTTGTATCAAACTTGAGGTAGTTTGGAATTGAATTGGGTCTAAATTGGGTCTCTTTAGTGAAAGGGTCAAAATAGGTCAAAATGGACTAACTTGGGCTAAGGTTGGGCTAATCTTGAAATTGATTTTAAAATTAACATTAAGAAATGTTTATGGGAGTGTTTCAAAGAGGTTTCATCTTTGGTTGGGTTTTGATTTTGTGATTTGGGCCTATTTGGGTTAGGTTTGGGTGTAGGCCCATTTAAGGGATTTTGGGTTTGGGTTGAATTTACGTAGGGTTTGGGTCCAAATTTTGGGCAAATTATGTTAGTGTTTTATTTGTGGGGATGCTAGGAAGGTTTTAGAAAATATTTGGGTCAAATTAGGATTGAGTTGGGTTGGTTTGGGCTAGGTTTGGGTCATGGGTCAAAATTGGGCTTTAAGCTTAAAAATGAAATTGGATTCAAATTCCAATCAAATTGGGCTTGGATTTGGTCTAGATTGATATTGGGGACACTGAATTGAAGTTTAGAATTGAATTGGACCAAAATTGGGGTCAATTGGGGAGGTTTGGTTTGACATTGGGTTCACTTTGGGTTAAAATGGGTCAAATTGGGGGTTTTGACAAAAGTTGGGTAAATTGATGAAATTGGCCCATGATGTAGTTGAACAAAATAAAATTCGGAATATTTGGGATTTTCTATAATTTTCCGCGAATTTTTAGAATTTTTGGATTTTTTGGGTCAAGAGGGGCATTTTGGTAATTTTGAGGGTATTGGGGGTATTTTTGGAAATTTTGGTATTTTTGGCTGTAAATAATCAATTTGATTTGTGGGAAAATTTTTAAGGTTAATTTTGGTAAATTCTGGGTGATTTTAAAATTTTGGAGGTCTTGGGTAATTTCAAGGATTTTTGGTAGGTTAGGTAGGTTCGGGGCCCCGAGGGTCAAAAATTGAAATTTTGGAAAATGAAAATTGAGCCAGTGTGAGTGAAATAGAATCACTTTGGTTGAGCCATGAAGCCATATTAAGCCCATAAGAGCCATGAGAGGACTCATTTGAGGCATTCACTATGTTGTTCCTAACCCTCTTAGCCAGGGGCTTAGGGGTTAAGGACCATCCATATGAATTACCCACATGAGTCAAGAAGTCAAGCTAGGCATGAATAGTTTTAGAATTTGGAATGTGTGTGAAAGTGTAATGTATGTGATGGTCAGACCTCACCAGACCAGGCCACCCAAGGTGATCCTAAGGCCAAAGAGTCCTATAGGGAACTCATCCTTTAAACCTCCACATTTGATCTCAACCCTCTAGGTGATTAGGGGTTTAAAATCAAGCTTGTGGGGTTTGCAGGGAGTTAAGAATTGGTTGAGTTTCTAAGGGGTAGGTTCCATCTCTATTCCTCTAAGATAGTCAAAGGAAAAGCCTAAGGCTAGATCCTAAGTACTAAAGAGAGAAGAGAATACCTCATCAAAAATGAGGTAAACAAATAGACCCCCAATAGGTGTGGTGTGCTAACCAAGCACACCGCGCATATTGGCGTTGATCGAAGAGATCAACAAAACCAACACAGATGTCCAAGTGACAAACTTAGGACAAAGTAGAACAATTTTCGTTGGGGAGTATCAAGTATATTTCCAAAACTGGAGGTTCTTGAACTCTCGTTGGGGAAAGGAAAAGGAGGTGAATTCCAAACCATAAGATTTGGAGAATTTCGATTTAGATTTCGTTTCATTTCATATTCAAGTTTTGATGTGTTGTTGACCTCATTTTTGATGAGGTCTTCTCTTCTTTCCCTTAGTACTTAGGATCTAGCCTTAGGCTTTTCCTTTGACTTCTTAGAGGACTAGAATTGGAACCCACCTTTTAGAAATGCAAACCACATCTTAACTCCCTGCAAACTCCACAAACTTGACTATAGACCCCTAATCACCTAGAGGGTTGAAATCAAATATGGAAGTTTAAAGGATGAGTTCCTATAGGATTCTTTGGCCTTAGGACCGCCGCAGGTGGCCCGGTCCAGTGGGGCTGACTTACACACACACACTACATTTATACACTACACTTTCACACACCTATACTCAACTTGGCCTCCTGACTCATGTAGATGATTCACATGGATGGTCCTTAACCCTAAGCCCTTGGCTAAGAAGGTTAGGAACAACATAGTGGATACCTCAAATGAGTCCCTTCATGGCTCATGTGGGCTTGATATGACTTCATGGCCCAATCAAAATGATTTTATTCCACTTAGATTCACCCAATCTTCAATTTTCCAAATTTTTAATTTTTGACCCCCGGGACCCTACACCCGCTTAGCTTACCCAAGACCCTAGAAACTACCCAAAATTTGCAAAATCACCTAAATTACCCAAAATTCCTCAAAATCAATCCCAAACATTCCCACATTACTCAAATTGATCATCCATACCCAAAATACCAAAAATTCCAAAAATACCTCCCAATACCCTCCAAATACCCAAAATACCCCTCTTGACCCAAAAATCCAAAAAATTCAGAAAATTCCTAGAAAATTCCAGAAAATCCCCAATATTCCTAATTTTATTTTGTTCAACTACACCATGGGCCAATTTTGTCAATTTACCCTACTTTTATCAAAACCCCCAATTTGACCCATTTTAACCCTAAGTGAACCCAATGTCAAACCAAACCTACCCAATTGACCCAAATTCTGGTCCAATTCAATTCTAAACTTCAATTCAACATTCCCAGCACCAATTTAGACCAAATCCAAGTCCAATTTGAATGACATTTGGATCCAATTTCACTTTTGGCCTTAAAGCCCAATTTGGACCCATGACCCAAACCTAACCCAAACTCACCCAATTCAACTCCAATTAACCCCAAATCTTTTCTAAATCTTCCTTAACATTCCCACAAGCAAAACACTAACATGATTTGCCCAAAATTTAGACCCAAACCTCTTTGAAACACTCCCATAAACATTTCCGAACATTTATTTTACATCAATTTTAACCCTAGCCCAACATTGGCCCAAGTTAGCCCAATTAGACCTACATTGACCCATTCACGAAAGAGGTCCAAATCCAACCCAAACCTAGCCCAAACCTTTCAAGTTTATTCCAAACCATTCATGAAACATTCTTAAACTAAATTCAACACTCATGGGATCCAATCCTTTGCAAAATTTACATCCACCAATTTGTTTTCAAACCTAAAGGCCCACTTTCCTAAACCATTCTAAAAGCACATTTCCAACAAATACAAAAGCCCAAAATTGGCCCTAAAGCCCACATGGCAATTTCTTTTCATCATACCTTTAATTGATATCACCCCTAAGTTTCAAAATCATCATTAAACCATTCCAAATCAAGCTTCATACAAATTCCCATCAAATTACCAAAATTTCTAAAATCCATTTTCATGAAATTGACCAAGCTTTTCCCCAAGCCAAAGACAAGCCATGAAGCCATGCATGAGCCCCATAGGAGCCATGAGAGCCATGGAATCCACTTTCCACCTCACCAAACCATTAATTGTAAGAGGGGGGATCTCTTTCTTAAACCCTTTTTAAACCCTTTTTACCTTAAACATGATACACTCTAAACCATACTTTAACACCTAATCCTTGATGTGGACTTCACTACCTTTGGTAGGTTGACTCACATGAGCCTCCCAGCCCAAAACCAAAGCTTGGAAGGGTGCACCAAACCCAAAATAGTGGGTTGACCCATTTGGACCCAAAATGAGCCTCTCCCCATACCCTTTTAATTCAAACCCTTTACACATGTCCATGGCCAATTGACTGCACAAACCTCCAGCCACGACCCACTCGGACATGAGGGTGACCCATGCCGCCGGCCAGCCGCCCGGGTCGCCGGAAAACACCATGGCCGAGACCTTGGGAGGAGCCAAACTTTGGAATTCCACCTTCGTCGAGCTGCCCCATGCCCAATGGCCACCATGGCTGTTCTTCCCATGCCCAGAGCAGCTGATCCCAAGCCCTAACTCTCCCTGGGAGGCCCTCCATCCACCTCTATTTAAACCCGACCCCCTCACGGCCATGGGAGGAGAGTTGCATAAAACCTTGCCGAAACTCTGCCAAAATTGTTCCAAACCCTTCTCCATCCTTAGAGCAGTTGATCCCCAGTGTCAATTTGCCCTAATCCCCACCAACGAATCCGATTTCTCAACCGAAATTTCACCCAAAACAAGGACACTTTGCCACAGTGAGCCAATCCTCAAATTGACTGGTCCTACACCTTCACTGGACCAAGAGGAGAAGTTTCCCACTGAAAGCCCCATCTCCAGGCCACCCAGTTGCTCCAGCCTCCAAGCTTTGTGATCGACTGTGGTCACTTTCATAGCTAGGCAATTCACCAGACCAGGAGACTTCATCTGGAGCTTGCTGGGATCCAATCAAAGGTGACACAACCCTCAGATCGAAGCCACACTTCTCTGAGCAAAGGTATGGTCTGACTCTTCTTCCCGAGCTTCTGAACATTCTCCATTTTTATTGAGTCAATTTCATGCCACATAAACCGTATGGATGTGTTCGTCTTCTCGAGACGAATCCATAGAGCATAAGAACGTTAAATTTGGTCAAGTATCGAGTGAGATCTTAGGCCTAGAAGGCGGACGGCTCTCGGGTAAGGATGCTTGGGGACGATGAACGGATGCCGTTCGTTTAATACACGCGCGGACGGACGGCCAGGATCGCGCCGGATCAGGAGATGGAACGACACAGCGGGCCCCCGGAGCTCTGAGTCAGATGGCGGCGTCGAATCGGAGAGCGCCACGCGGCATTTCGGAGCTGCCGAGGTTAACGCGACGCCGCGTGGATAAATAGAAAATTAGGGTATTTTTCTATTTATTTAATTCCCTAAACTTAAAAAATCCATAACTTTATGTAGGAAAATCAGAAAAAAAAATAAAAATACCCTCTTGCTCAGTGAACAGAGGAGAATAATGTGGAAAAGAAATTATTTAATTTCATCAAGTATTTTATTTTTAATGATTTATTTCCCTTCTGCATTGTTTTAATTCTCCATGCATATAGGAAATTCATCATGGCATGAGACCATAGGGCTTTTGAAGCCTCTGAATTTGGGAACATTCCCTGAATTTTCCAAAGTCAGAGGCCATTCCTATGAGAAGTTATTGATTTTTCAAATTCATGTTACTGTTTTGAGTATTTTAATTCCAATAATTAGCATGTTGTGAAATAAATTCTAGAAAAATTTGGTGATGCTTCTTATGACCAGAGGAAAAATAGGTTTTGAATTAATCCACTTGGAATAACCCTAATTGGCTTAAACACCCAAAATAGGTTCTTAATTAATTAGAGCTAATCATAAATCAAATTGACTTGAAATCAATTCTCCACTGACCTTTAGGATCAGAGGAACCCACCATAAAAATTTGAAGTCAATTGGACTTGGTTAGCCCTACTAAATGGGATGATTAAGCCATTTAGCCAATTTAAAATTTAAAAATTCATAACTTTCAAAATGCTTTTCAAAAATTCACTAAATTAGTTTTGGAGCCTCTCTGATATCAGGGGAATTTAAAAAAAATAAAATTGTAATTTTCTAAAAAAGTTGATTTTTTGTATTATTTTAATATTTTAATAATAAAAAAAATAATAAAAATCACAAAAATAATAAAATTCACCAAAATGTTACATTTTGAATTTTAATGACTTAGGAACATATCCCATATTTTTCTTAGGTCTATTTGATGAGGTATTAAATTTTAAAGCCCTAGGGTAATTTTAAAATTAAAAAAAATGTATTTTCTAGCATTTTCACTAAAATAATTATAATAAATCAAAGAAAAATCAGAAAATTACAAAATTGATTCTCTGATTTCCTTGATATTAGAGAGATTTTTGAAAAATATAAATTTCGTTTTTAAACCTTTTTTTTATTTTTAAATTAATTAATACTCCAAAACTTAAAATAATTATAATAAAAATAATATAATTCAAAAAATCACCAAAATTGGTCCAAGTGGTCCTCTGGTCATTAGGAATGTCCCATAATTTTCTTAAGGACAGAAATTTTCCATTGGTCATGTTATTAAATTTTCCTTGAAAATTCCTATTTTCCACCAAAAATAATTACATAAATAAATTAAATACAGAAAAATCACATTTTCTCCTCTCATGTCTTTATTGGCATATGAGTGAAGTCACATAAAAATTTCATGTTCATTTAAGCTCAATTTAGTGAGTTATGAAATTATTAAGCTTGAAGAGCAAAATGGTAATTAAAGTTTTAACCCTTAATTAAAACTTTAGGTTTAATAAAATTAATAAGTAAAATATTTGATCTTAATCTGATTTGGATGATTGGAATTTAAATAATTAAAGGGTAGAAACCTACTAAATAATTTAAAATAATTGAAATAAACCTTAATTTAATAATTGATTAAATTTGTAAGAATAATAAAATTGGAATCATTAAAATAGGGATGTTATTAGGAAGAAATTTATTCTTTAATTAAAAAATCCCTAAATTAATCATCTCAATAATATTTAATTCCTAATTTAAATGATAATTCAAATTTAAGTTTTAAAATGTTAAAGGACTTAATCATTAAAATTAAATTAAAAAATTAAATTAAAAAACTCTTTTTAAATTTTCAATTAAACTAAAATAAAAAAAATTAAATTAAAGATTAAATTAAATTAAATCAAACAAATTAAATTAAATCAAACAAATTAAATAAATTAAATTAAATTAAATCAAATAAAATATATTAAATTAATTAAATTAAATTAAATAAAATATGTAATTAAATTTAATTAAATTAAATTAAATCAAATCAAATTAAAATAAAATAAAATCAAATAGAATTAAAATTAAAATTAAAATTAAAATTAAAAAATCAAAATTAAATTAAAATTAAAACTAAACCAAATTAAATTAAATTAAAGTTAAATTAAATTGAATTAAATGACATCACCTAAGACATAAAGAAATTAAATATAAAGTAACTTGAACACTATTCCAAATTTAAATCCGATAATCGAAATTAAATCACAAATCATTTGAACATCAGTTTGCCCTCGAAAGCTTTGGTTATCATAACTCCTAAACGAACGTTAAATGAAATGTTACTTCACCTATAGGATATTCAAATGTCCTAGTTCACTGAGCAAGATAACAAAACTTGAATTCCCGGACGATTGATTCATTTGTATGATTAAATTGATTTGGACTTAAAACAATTCCAGCAATATTGAAAAGATGTTTAAGATTCTTCTTAAACACTTCCTCAATATGATAGGATATTTATAAGAAAAATTGAACTTAATTATTCTTTGATGAAGAAAATCGTCCTCAAACCAAAACACAAGAACCTAGACGTCATAGGAGATGACTAGCTATAGGATTAGGAATTTGGTAGAAAACCATAACCCTTCCCTTAGCTTTACCTAGGAACTTGCTTAAATGTTCTAATTATGTTTTAAGTGCAGCTTGGGATGACGGGAAGACCCTCCAGGTACGCTTTTATTTTATTGCAATTTCTTTAATCACATCGCACTTACTTTTCTTGCATGATAAACAACTGTTGCATGAAAACCCACACCATTAGGATAGCCCCTAAAACTGAAACCAAAACTAAATTAAAAATCATTACAAGATAAAATTCACCGCCACAACATTTCAAAATATAAAACAACTCAAAATTTAATCACAAACAGAACACAAAACTGCAATTACAACTAAATTAAAACGTCTTGTTGGATGATCGGGAATACCTCGGATAACGTAACCTCGGGATTGAAATTTGGACTTGAAAAGAGAATTGAAACCCATGTTTCAACCTCGGGATTGCGAAGAAAACTGGAATTTAGATAGCAGCCTCGGAGTAAGAATCCGAGCTCAAGTGTCAATTGAAAAGGATGAGAATCAGAATTTAGGTACTGATCTCGAAAGAGGACTGGAATGTAGGTACCAATCTCAGAAATTCTGAATTGAAATGTAGGTATCAATTCGAATGAGAATCGAAATGCAGGTATCGATCTCAAAATGAGAACTGGAATGTAAGTACAGTCATAGAAATTCTGAATTGAAATGTAGGTATCAATTCAGATGAGAATCAAAATGTAGGTATTGATCTCGAAATGAGAACTGGAATGTAGGTACCAGTCTCCGAAATTTTGAATTGAAATGTATGTATCAATTCAGATGAGAATCGAAATGTAGGTATCGATCTCAAAATGAGAACTGGAATGTAGGTACCAGTCTCAAAAATTTTGAATTGTAGGTATCGATTCAGATGAGAATCGAAATGTAGGTATCGATCTCGAAATGAGAACTGGAATGTAGGTACCAGTCTCAGAAATTTTGAATTGAAATGTACTGTGGATATTTGGATTTAGTGGGAGATTGAAATGAGATGTGAAAGTGTTCCACGTCCCACGAGAGTCAATCAAAGTTTGATTATTTGGCGAAGGGTATAAATCCATGCCATCAGAACCAAATCGAAAATTTTCCGTGGTTTTGAAATCATCCCGAGAGAGGGCCTCAAAGGAGGTCTGAAGTTGATCTTGATTTGAAGAAGAATTGGAGGATTTGAAAAGATGGATTTAGACTGGAATTCAATTTGAGATTTAGATTCGTTTTGTTTGTCCTTTAACGATCCCATTTTTTTTATTTATTGTTTATTTAGTGTTAATGTGAATTTTAAGTTCATTTTACTATTTAGATTTTAGGAAAAGTTCTAATTTATTTTCTTTTCTCTTCTGTTCTTCGTTCAAAGTTCATTTAACTCTAATGGCGTTTCCCAGTCAATTTGCATAAAAAGAGGTGAAGGCAAAATATGACGTAGTCATTTTCATTCCAACTTGCTGAGAATACATCATACAACTTGATCTAGTCATGATGACATCTTCCTCAGAAATTTAATGTCCCATACAATCCATGTAAATCCAAAACGGACTGTGTAAGTTTCTTCTTGATCCATCCAAAAGCGTCTGTCAAAAATCCATGTATGAATAGTAAGAAACATGGGTAATAACATCACCTTCCAAGCCACCCTTGGCAGGAATGTCGCATGGATGTGCATTGGAGGTGTGCTATTTCCCATGTAACTCACAGCTCGTAGGGCCGGAGACTCTCCAATTCTGGATCTGGCTAGAAGTGGTAAGGCACCTTTTTGTCGTCCATCCTTCTAAAAGTGACAGAGATCCGCTCCACTGGCACTCCCAGTATACAATGTTTTGCGATGTCTGCACCATTTCCTTTTAATATCATGACGGACCCTACCGGAAGTGGTATCTCCACCGACCCTTGGAACTTACCCGGGCCTACTATTCGGAGGTCAGATCCGAACATGATATTGCAATGGTTGACGAATGAAACTGTGCAGAAAGGTCTGACAAAGTCGTGGTGGTCTATGTGTGGAGGTATGCAGTCACACTTCTGATAAATGTTGATGATGCAACTGTTGGGTATACAGTCTGCTGGCAGTACCCTCCACGTTATCATTCTTTTCACCATTCTTTTAATTATCCTCGGCATTGGATCCACCTCACTGTGACGGAGTATCCCTGGTGGATTTCCTTTTCTGTCCTCTGCGAAGTTATAGCAACATCCGCATTGTATTGTGACTCCTCCTTTCCCTGGCATCCATCTCCGGGGTTCTGAATAAGTCTTTTCCCTCAGATGGCCTGCTCGACCCATCTTCTGAAGTTCTAAGATGCAATCCACAATCTGCCGTTGCTCGTACTCTGAGAATACACCTGTGTGTAACTCGAGGCCTTCCAAAATGTTGATTCTCTTACCTCTAATCCTTTCAAAGTATTCAAAAGTCTTCTTCTCAACATTTTGCATTCTTTCTAGTTCATATTCTGGGATGGTCTGCAAGTGACGAGGCCTAGTAACGTACTGTGGGATGTATGGCTTAATCCCGTCACGTTCTCCTGCATACCTTGGCTCCTCGGGGATTGTCTCTATCAGAACATTCTCCGGGGTTGCTTCCGCAACAAGGTCCTTCAAATCTGGTATCTCTGTCCGGTGTCGAGGCACTGACTCTATTTTTGTTCTTCTTGGCACTTCTTCGATTTGTTCTGATTTTCTTGGTGTTGACTTTCTTCTTTGTGGTTCCTGACAAACCGGTATCTTTCAAATGTGTGTGTCGGCAAGAGAGGCTGTTTCCTTGTGTTGATCTGCTGCTAGTTTAGTCAACATCTTGCGGATACGGCGATTCTTATTCCTTCTTTGGGTAGCAGTGAGAGTAGCTCTCCTTACCCCTTGAATTTCTGTGGGCGCGGTGCTGACGAGCCTGCCCTCTACGGTGGTAACTACAGACTTGATTTTATTACCTTCCTCGATGTTTGTCTTTCTTTTCTTGTTGTTGGATTGGTGACTTGGGTCACCCATCTTCATTAATGTCTGGTTGTGAAGCTCTTCTCGGTTCACTGGGACCCAATCATTTTCTTCATACTGTAGGCTGACTGGTGTGAAGTCAGGATCAATTTCTATCACTGCTCCATCCTTCACCCTCTTTTCATCGAGTGCGAGACTCACGCCATTTTTAAAGTTTAGGACCAACTGCCCGTTCGACATTTCCCTATGGAAAAGACAAGGAAAGGATCAGGGGCTGTGCTAAGAACAAGAAAATTAGAAAAATATTTATCACTGAAGATTCTTATTCACTTATTTTAATTTTTTAAGGAAAGTAGGAAAGATGAAGAAAGATCAGGAACAAGATTTGATTTGAACGGAAGGGTAAAACTTCATTATTATGATTTCACATATTTCATTTTTATTACATATTTTTTTAATGATTTTTCTTTTGTCATCCACTTTTATGTTTTTTGGGTTCGGACCCAGTCACAATTAGTTACTTCACCCGTGTTTCTAGGGATGAGAATTCATTCTTTCGAATCATCAGGTCGCATAGTACTTCTTCAAATATCGTCCGTTGATTGGAAGCATTTTTCGTTCTCCTTGGCAATTCACAAGTTGGTAGGAGCCTCCTGAGTAGACTGTCTCAACCACAAACGACCCTTCCTAGGTCGATTCAAATTTACCTCCTATCTTGCGGTGTGCAAGAGTAGGTCTCTTGAGGACAAAAACTAAGTCACCAACTTTGAAAGTTCTTGGGCGGACTAATTTATCATGAGCCTGGATCATTTTGGCTTGATACAGTTCCAAATTTTGCTGCGCTGCAAGTCTTTTCCCTTCCAAGCTTTCCAGTTCTTCCAGTCGTAATCTGGCATTTTCTTCTGTAGTAATCTTGTTTGCGACTGCGATTCTGAGTGATGGAAGCTGGACTTCCAATGGTAACACTGCCTCGGACCCGTACACTAAAGCGTAAGGCGTAGACTGAGTAGGAGTCCTAAAAGTTGTCCTGTAGCCCCATAAGGCTTCTAACAACTTCTCGTGCCAATTTCTCTTGTTGTCATCCAAAGTTTTCTTCAGGATTTGAACGAGAGTTTTATTAAAAGCCTTGGCCAAGCTGTTTGCTCTTGGATAGTAGATGGTCGAGTATCGCCATTCGATTCCATGTCTTCTGACAAAATTGTTAATTTTTGTGCTTCTGAATGCGGACCCATTATCTGAAATGATTCTACGCGGTACCCACAAACGGTAGACAACTTGGTTCTTGAAAAACTGTAGCACGTGGTGTGCCTTCACTTCCCTGAGTGGTATAGTTTCTGCCCATTTAGAAAAGTAGTTTGTAGCTGCAAGGATGAAGCGATGTCCTCTTGAAGAAGATGGTTCTATCGGACCCACTATATCTGTGCCCCAACACACAAATGGCCACGACGCGATTGTCGGATGTAGCACATTTGGAGGTTGATGTAGAACCACTCCATGCACTTGGCACTGGTGACAACTTTTGGCAACTTTCATACAGTCGGTCATCATTGAGGGTCAATAGTACCCTAGTCTTTTAATCTTCATTTTCATTTTCGGGCCCGACTGATGAGCGCCACAAAGTCCTGAGTGTACCTCTTTGACAATTTCACGAGCCTCGGACCCGCTCAGGCATCTTAACCACATCTGATTAAAAGACCTTCTATATAATGTATTTTTTATTAATGCGTAAGACAGAGTTCTTTTCTTGATTTGATGGGCTAATGATTTATCATCTGGTAATTCTCTTGTTTGCATGTAGTTTATTAGTGGTTGACGCCAATCTTCTGTGTTTTCTGTTATTGCTACAACTGATTCCTCTACTTTTTTTTATTTTTGTATCATATCCATGTCGAGTTGTGATAGGACCTGTCGTCCCTGAACTAACACTTCAACTGACTCATCTTGTAAGCAGGCAAATTCTTTTGGAAGGCGAGCTAGCGCATCAGCAAGAGCATTTTCTTTTTTGGGGATCTTGTAGATCGTTACATTCAGAATATGTTCCAACAGTTTCATGGCATACTGAAAGTAATGCTCGAGTCTTGGCTTTAAAATTCTGTATTGTCCGGCGACCTGTTGAATGATCAATTGAGAATCTCCGTAGATGTTAATGTCTGTTATTCCCATTTGAATGGTTAGTTCTAGTCCTGTTATGAGGGCTTCATATTCTGCCTCGTTGTTTGTTCATGGTTCTGTTAAGTGGTAGGAGTATCTTAACATCCCCCGCTCCGGTGTTATAAAGATTAGTCTGATTCCTGCCTTATCGGGCACTATCGTTTGCAATTCTTTATTCTTCTGTGCTGAGGACGCTCAGTCGAAGTATAGTTCCCAACGTCGATCATCAGGGTCTTCTAGGTTCATTATCTGCTCGTCAGGTAAGTCATCATCGAGGGGCGAATCTGTCGGTAAAGGGTGTGCTGCAAGGAAGTCAGCTAGTACTTGTCCTTTTACTGCGCGAAGAGGAACGAAAGTTATGTCGAATTGCAATAGTATCATCAATCACCTGGCAAGTCTGCCAGAAAGTGTCGGTCGGGTCATCAAATATTGCAATGGATTAACTCTCGAAATAAGGTTGACCTTATGAGAAAGCATGTAATGCCTGAGCTTCTGTGCGGCGAAGATCAGGGCCAAGCAATGCTTCTCAATTGGAGGATACTTCACTTCCGTCAGAATTAGACGACTGCTTAAGTAGTAGAGAGCATTTTCTTTTCCCTCATCATTGACCTGGGCTAGCAGGGCTTTAAGGGAGTCGTCTAAAGCCGCGGTATAAAGTATCAACGGTCTACCTGAGACTGGGGCTGCTAAGACAGGAGGTGTCATTAAGTATCATTTGATGTCATTGAAGGCATGTTGGCATTTGGAGTCCCAAGTAAACTTGGCATCCTTCTTAACCAAAGCAAAAAAAGGCTGACACCTTCCTGACAAATTTGATATAAAGCGTCGAAGATATGTCAATTTTCCTTGAAAGGATCGTAGTTGTTTCAAGGTTTTAGGAGGTGGCATTTCTATGATAGCTTTAATCTTTTCCAGATCAATTTCAATTCCGCGATGTCGGACAACAAATCTTAAGAATTTCCCGGAGGTGACGCCGAAGGCGCATTTTAAGGGATTCATCTTAAGGTTGTATTGTCTTAGTCGCTCGAAAACAATTCTCAAATCATACAGGTGATCACCCTTCAGTTTGCTTTTGATGACCACATCATCCACGTAGCACTCGACTTGGTTGTGAATGAGATCATCAAAAATCTTTGTCATTGCTCTTTGGTATTTGCTCCTGCGTTCTTTAGTCCGAATGACATTACTGTGTAGCAATACACTCCGATCGGCATTCTGATGGTCGTGAGCTTTTCGTCTTCTAGTGCCATCTTTATCTGGTTGTATCCTGATGATCCATCCATGAATGAAAATATTTCATGTGTTGAAGCAATGTCGATCATTAGTTCTGGGATTGGTAGTGGAAATTCGTCTTTTGGACATGCTTTATTTAAATCTCTGAAGTCTACGCAGATTCTGATCTGACCATTCTTCTTTCTGACTAGTACCACATTAGCTAACCAAGTAGGGTATTGTTCTTCACGGACAAATTTAGCTTCTATTAGCTTCTTAACTTCGGCTATTACTTGTTGCTCGATTTCTGGACACATTCTTCTGGGAGCTTGTCTGACTGGAACAGAAGTAGGATCTACTCCTAACTTGTGAACTGCGACTTCTGGAGCTAATCCTAGCATTTCGTCGTAACTCCAAGAAAAACAGTCCTTTAATTTCATTAATAGCTTGATTATTTCCTCGGAATCTTCTTTATTGAGTAAGGAGCTAACGAAGGTTGGCCTAGGCTCTTCGCTAGTACCTAAGTTAATTTCCATTAACTCGTCTATTGTAGATTTGATTTCTTCTTCGAATTCTGGTGGAGCATCTCCGATTGGTAGATCTTCGAGATCTCCTGAAGCTTCCAAGCAGTCTTCATTAGGTTAGCAAGTGACAACCAAGCAAAATCCCGTATCGTCAACTGAACCTACTGTGCCGAATCCGAGACCATGTTTTGAATTGGGAGGTCGACCGGCATTATTCCATAACCTTTCAAAGCGTTGTGATTGACCCTTTGTCCATTGTCGTGGTAAGACACCACGTTGAATTAAATTTTGAACACAGGGAGAGTACCACTCAAAAGGTAATTCCATTAATTCAGAAGAAGTAACATCTTCAAATTGTACATCTTTTTCAGTATTGGAAGAAGAAGCACCACGATAAAACTTGATTGGTTTAGTACCACCACCATGTACTTCCTTGATCACCATACCCTCGACCTTATTAGAATGGATCGGGGTCAGGGTCATAGTATGCACATGATGGTTAATCCTCTCGTATATTGATTTATATTCTTCATTCTTTTCATCTTCGAGCGAGATCTTGAACTGGGGTTTCTTTTGACTTATTGTCGCTGCTTCTTTCTTGATTTCTTCTCCTTCTTCAGAAGTGTTCTCCCAATCAACATCGATGACCGGTTTCTTCTGTCCAACTGTTCTAACATTTCTTCCACGTCCTCGTCCCCGGGTTTGACCTCGGGTGCGAGTTCTGGAGAAATCATCACTATCTCGATGTAAGGGAGTGGTGAGTAACTGTTGAACTAGAACTTCAGGTTCTTCGTCGTCTCGAATTTCTTTTGCTTCATTCGGTATAGTATTTCTGGAAAAGATTATTTTTTTTGGGGGTGCGTAGTAAGCCGCATCTTCATGAATTCCAATCTCGTGTACAGAGAATGGTTGCAAGTCACCTTTGATGCAATGTTCCCCTCCTTCGTAATACTTTATGCACTGGTGCAGAGACGATGGTACCATCTGGTTTTCATGGATCCACGGTCGACCCAGTAGAGCGTTGAACGATGTTTCAGAATCGATTATGTGGAATTTTGCGGTTTTCTTTACCAAATCACCGGTCTTCATTAGTAGTGTTATCGATCCAAGAGCCCTTTCTCCTTTTTGATTGAAGCCTCTTAATAGCATTTTGTCTGCTTTAAGTTCGCGTTCTTTTGGATGATTGAAACTTAGGGAAATAAAGGGGTAGAAACCCATTAAACACTTTGAGAATATCAAAAAATGAAACTTTAACTAATTAAATGATTTAGATTTTAGAAAGAATATATTTAAATTTGGATTATTAAAATAGGGATATTATTAAGAGGATATTTATTTTTTAATTTAAAAATCCCTAAATAAGTCAATTTAACAATATTTAATTCTTAATTAAAAATTAAAATAATAATACAAAATAACAATTAAAACTACAATTAAAATTAAAAATTAAACTAAAATTAAATTAAAATTAAAATTAAATTAAAATTAAATTAAAAATTAAATTTAAAATTAAAGTTAAGTTAGAATTAAAACTAAATTCAAAATTAAAATTAAAATTAAAATTAAAACTAAAATTAAATAAATTAAATTTAAAATTAAATTAAAATTAAATTAAATTAAAATTAAATTAAAATTAAATTAAATTAAAATTAAAATTAAAACTAAAATTAAATTAGATTAAATTTAAAATTAAATTAAAATTAAATTAAAATTATATAAAATTAAAATTAAATTAAATTGAATTTAAAATCAAATTGAATTAAATTAAATTAAAATCATTTAACAACAAACCTAAATGAAATCATTAAGAATTAAATCTAAAAATATTTGAACACTATTCCAAACTTAAAATTATTAATTAAAACCTCATAATTAAATTAAAACACTTTAAACTAGTAACTCAAACTTTTAATTATGATTGAGATTCTCGATAAACCAATTTGCCCTTAAAGACTTTAATTTTTATAACTCTTAAATAGAGTATTAAGTGAGATGTCTGTTGACCTCATTTTACAATAAGTCAATAACCTTATGACCTAAAAAGTCAACTTTGGTCAAATTGTTCAAACCAGACCTAATGACCTACCCTGTTGACCCCATATGTCAACCTTTTGACCTAAAAAGTCAACCTTGGTCAAATTGGTCAAACTGCACTCAAATGACCTACCCCGTTGACTCCATAGGTCAACCTTTTGACCTAAAAATCAACTTTGGTCAAATTGGTCAAACCAGACCTAATGACCTACCCCGTTGACCCTATAGGTCAACCTTTTGACCTAAAAAGTCAACTTTGGTCAAATTGGTCAAACCAGACCCAAAGACCTACCCTGTTGATCCCATAGGTCAACCTTTTGACCTAAAAAGTCAACTTTGGTCAAATTGGTCAAACCAGACCTTATGACCTACCCTATTGACCCTATAGGTCAACCTTTTGACCTAAAAGTCAACTTTGGTCAAATTGGTCAAATCAGACCTAGTGACCTACCCTGTTGACCACATAGGTTAACCTTTTGACCTAAAAAGTCAACTTTGGTCAAATTGGTCAAACTAGACCTAATGACCTACCCTGTTGACCCTATAGGTCAATCTTTCGACCTAAAAAGTCAACTTTGGTCAAATTGGTCAAACCATACCCAATGACCTACCCTGTTGACCCCATAGGTCAACCTTTTGACTTAAAAAGTCAACTTTGGTCAAATTGGTCAAACTAGACCTAATGACCTACCCTATTGATCCTATAGGTCAACCTTTTGACCTAAAAAGTCAACTTTGGTCAAATTGGTCAAACCAGATCTAATGACCTACCCTGTTGACCCCATAGGTCAGCCTTTTGACCTGAAGAGTCAACTTTGGTCAAATTGATCAAACCAGACCTAATGACCTACCCTGTTGACCATATAGGTCAACCTTTTGACCTAAAAAATCAACTTTGGCAAATTGGTCAAACCAGACCTAATGACCTACCCTGTTGACCCCATAGGTTAACCTTTTGACCTAAAAAGTCAACTTTGGTCAAATCGGTCAAACCGCACCTAATGATCTACCCCGTTGACCCTATAGGTCAACATTTTGACCAAAAAAGTCAACTTTGGTCAAATTGGTCAAACCAGACCTAATGACCTACCCTGTTGACCCTATAGTTCAACCTTTTGACCTAAAAAGTCAACTTTAGTCAAATTGGTCAAACCAGACCTAATGACCTACCCTGTTGACCCCATAAGTCACCCTTTTGACCTAAAGAGTCTACTTTGGTCAAATTGGTCAAACCAGACCTAATGATCTACTCTGTTGCCCCATAGGTCAACCTTTTGACCTACAAAAGTCAACTTTGGTCAAATTGGTCAAACCAGATCTAATGACCAACCCTGTTGACCCTATAGGTTAACTTTTTGACCTAAAAACTCAACTTTGGTCAAATTGGTCAGACCAGACCTAATGACCTACCCTGTTGACCCCATAGGTCAACCTTTTCACCTAAAGAGTCAACTTTCGTCTAATTGGTCAAATCAGACCTAATGACCTACCCTGTTGACCCTATAGGTCAACCTTTTGACCTAAAAAGTCAACTTTGGTCAAATTGGTCAAACCAGACCTAATAACCTACCCTGTTGACCCTATAGGTCAACCTATTGACCTAAAAAGTCAACTTTGGTCAAATTGGTCATACCAGACCCAATGACCTACCCTGTTGACCCTATAGGTCAACCTTTCAACCTAAAAAGTCAACTTTAGTCAAATTGGTCAAACCAGACCTAATGACCTACCCTGTTGACCCCATAGGTCAACCTTTTCTCCTAAAGAGTCAACTTTGGTCAAATTAGTCATACCAGACCTAATGACCTACCATGTTGACCCTATAGTTCAACCTTTTGACCTAAAAAGTCTACTTTGGTCAAATTGGTCAAACCAGACCTAATGGCCTACCCTGTTGACGCTATAGGTCAACCTTTTGACCTAAAAAGTCAACTTTAGTCAAAATGGTTAAACCAGACACAGTGACCTACCCTGTTGATCCCATAGGTCAACCTTTTGACCTAAAAAGTCAACTTTGGTCAAATTGGTCAAACCAGACCTAATGGCCTACCCTGTTGACCCCATAGGCCAATCTTTTGACCTAAAAAGTTTACTTTGGTCAAATTGGTCAAACCAGACCCAGTGACCTACCCTGTTGACCCCATAGGTCAACCTTTTGACCTAAAAAGTCAACTTTGGTCAAATTGGTTAAACCAGACCTAATGACCAACCTTGTTGACCCCATAGGTCAACCTTATGACCTAAAAAGTTAACATTAGTCAAAATGATCAAACCAGACCTAGTGACCAACCCTGTTGACCCCATAGGTCAACCTTATGACCTAAAAAGTCAACATTAGTCAAAATGGTCAAACCATACCCAATGACCAAACCTGTTGACCCCATAGGTCAACCTTATGACTTAAAAAGTCAACATTGGTCAAAATGATCAAACTAGACCCAGTGACCAACCCTGTGTACGACTTATTTTTAGGTTATTTGTATTTTTTTAAAAGGAGGTCGCCTAACAGAAGTTGTCGGTGGATTTTTAATTTAATTTAAATAAATAATTTGAAAAGTAGTATTTAATTTTTGAAAATAATTTTAAGATATGAAATCAAACCGACCTCACATCCCAGATAGTTTGTATAAACGAGCACCGCATCGTAAACCGTGTATCTATCCCGAAGAATAGACACACTGTTTGGTGATGGGGCTCGATTAAATAAACTAGAAGATTTGTGACATCCGTTTGGTCTGCCAACTAATTTTATAAGCATACAAATTCCCCTGTTTAATATAAATGAATTAAGTAGGGTTTATATTACCTGGGTTCTTAAAATTCCCTATAAGGGCAAGCCCCTATAGGTAATTACATCTTAAGTGACGGGAATCACTTAAGAAAACTCTCGATAATAATCAGTAATTCTGCTCTCAAGAATCTCAAATTTTAAGTTTTCAAGGGATTGAATTTTGGAATTTCAATAAGGAATGGATCAAGTTTGGAACATTTTGTTTTGGGAATTAAAAGGAAGAAAGGTAGGAGAAATTACAGATTCGAAGCGAACTTCGGTAATTTCCCGACTATCCTATTGTTTGGCTTGAATTTAGGAAAGTCTTAATGTTTTTTTTAATATTTTGATCTTGCCAATTTTAATTAATTAGGACTTATGTTCGTATGACATGATCATACAAGTAGCCTCGAAGATGTGAGGGTTTATGTCGTATCGAACAACTACCTCGGAGTCCTAAGACCGTTTAAGACTTAATTTGCAATGCAAATGCTTAAAAAAAGGTTGAGGATTTATGTTGCACTAGGCAAACTACCACGAAATCCTATGGCTTGGTTATTTAGTTCTAAGAGAGTTTTGCTGAAGTAGACTTAGGTTTTGCTGATGACGATGGCCGTGCTGCCCACCATGCTCCGAGCTTCTTGTTGTTGCAGAGGGTTTAGTTTTAGAAGATTGTAATCAAAAGGAAAGAGAGGAGTTTGATTTTAGAAATCTTAAAGTCCAAGTGTTTTTTATGTTTTAATTAAAACAAATCTTAAAGTTGATTATAACAACACCGGTTAAGATCCCACGGTTCCATCATTCCGGTATCGTTATTTTTATCGGATTCACTTAGTCCAAATGAATTTGCTAAACTCAACTAAATGAGTTCCACACTTTCATTTAGACCGTGGGAAATCCCGTTAGCAACACGTAGGTTACATCATCCGAGGTATTCCCGATCATCCAACAAGACGTTTTAATTTAGTTATAATTGTAGTTTTGTGTTCTGTTTGTGATTAAATTTTAAGTTGTTTTATATTTTGAAATGTTGTGGCGGTGAATTTATCTTTTAATGACTTTTAATTTAGTTTTTGTTTCAGTTTTAGGGACTATCCTAAAGATGTGGGTTTTCATGCAACACTTGCTTATCATGCAAGAAAAGTAAGTGCATTTGCAATAAAGTAAATTGCAAGAAACTAAATTACAATAAAATAAAAGCGTACCTGGAGGGTCTTCCCGTCATCCCAGGCTGCTCTTAAACACAATTTAGAATATTTAAGCATTTAAAGCAAGTTCCTAAGTAAAGCTAAGGGAAGGGTTATGGTTTTCTACCAAATTCCTAATCCTATAGCTAGTTATCTCCTATGACGTCTAGGTTCTTGTGTTTTGGTTTGATGACGATTTTCTTCATCAAAGAACAATTAAGTTCAGTTGTTCTTATAAACATCCTATCGTACTGAGGAAGTGCTTAAGACGAATCTTAAACATCTTTTCAATACTTTTAGGATTATTTTATGTCCAAGAGAATTTAATTATACAATGAATCAATTATCCAGGAGTTCAAGTTTTGTTATCTTGCTCAGTGAACTAGGACATTTGAATATCCTATGAGTGAAGTAATACTTCACTTAACATTCCATTTAGGAGTTATGACAACAAGAGCTTTTGAGGGCAAATAGATGTTCAAGTGATTTGTGATTCAACTTAATTTTAATTAATGGGTTTAAGTTTGGAACAGTGTTCAAGTTGTTTTAGATTTATTTTTGAATTCTTTATGTCTTAAGTGATGTTATATTCAATTCAATTAAATTTAATTTAATTTTATTTTAATTTAATTTAATTTGGTTTAGTTTTAATTTTAATTTAATTTTATTTATTTAATTTTAATTTTATTTTATCTTGATTTTATTTTTTTTATTTAATTTAATTTAATATAATATATTTTAATTTAATTTAATGTGATTTAATTTAATCTAATTTAATTTAATTTAATTTAAATTTTAATTTAATTTAAATTTTAATTTGGTTTTATTTTTTTTAATTTTAATTTAATTTAATTATTTTTCTTTTAATTTTAATTTAATATTTTATTTTTTATGCTTTAGGGTTGATTTAATTTTAATTGTTAAAGTATTAATTTAATTGAAATTTTAAAAGGATTTAATTTAAATGTTTTAATTTTAATTTTATTTAATGATTAAGCATTTTAAGTTTTGAATTTGGATTATCATTTTAATTAGGAATTGAATATTATTGAGGTGATTAATTTAGGGATTCTTAGATTAAAAAATAAATTTCTTCCTAATAATATCCCTATTTTAATAATTCTAATTTTTTATTATTCTTCCAAATTTAATTAATTATTTAATTAAGGTTTATTTTGATTACTTTCAAATTACTTAGTAGGTTTCTACCCTTTAAATACCTAAGTTTCAAACATCCAAAATCAACTTAATATCAAATATTTTACCCATCCTTTTAATTAAACCTAAAATTTTTGATTATAGGTTAAAATTTTAGTTACCATTTTGCCCTTTATGCTTACTAATTCCATAACTCACTAAATTGAGCTTAAATGAATTTGAAATTTTTATGTAACTTCACTCATATGTCAATAAAGACATTAGAGGAGAAAATGTGTTTTTCTGTATTTAATTTATTTGTATAATTATTTTTGGTGGAAAATAAGAATTTTCAAGGAAAATTTAATAACATGACCAAGGACAAGTTTCTGTCCTTAAGAAAATTATGGGACATTCCTAATGACAAGAGGACCACTTGGACCAATTTTGGTGATTTTTTGAATTATATTATTTTTATTATAATTATTTTGAGTTCTGAAGTATTAATTAATTTAAAAAATAAAATAAAGGTTGGAAAATGAATTTTATATTTTAAAAAAATCTCTCTGATACCAAGGAAATCAGAGAACCAATTTTTCTAATTTTCTAATTTTCCTTTGATTTATTAGAATTATTTTAGTGGAAATGCTAGAAAATACATTTTTTTAATTTTAAAATTACCTTAGGGCTTTAAAATTTAATATCTCATCATAGAGACTTAAGAAAAATATGGGGTTTGCTCCTAAGTGATTAAAATTCAAAATGTGACATTTTGGTGAATTTTATTATTTTTGTGATTTTTATTATTTTTTAATTATTAAAAATATTAAAATAATGCAAAAAATCAACTTTTTTGGAAAATTGTAATTTTGATTTTCTTAAATTCCCCCGATATCGTAGAGGCTCCAAAACCAATTTGGTGAATTTTTGAAAAGGATTTTGAAAGTTATGAATTTTTAAAGTTTAAGTTTGGCTAAATGGCTTAATCAACCCATTTGATAGGGCTAACCAAGTCCAATTGACTTCAAACTTTTATGGTGGGTTTCTCTGATCCTAAAGGTCAGTAGATAATTGATTTCAAGTCAATTTGATGTATGATTAGATCTAATTAATTAAAACTCTATTTTGGGTGTTTAAGCCAATTAGGGTTATTACAATTGAGTTAACTCAAAAACCATTTTTTCTAGGGTCCTCTGGTCATAAGAAAAATCACCAAATTTTCCTAGAATTTATTTCACAACATGCTAATTATTAGAATTAAAATACTCAGAATAGTAACCTAGAATTGAAAAATCAATAACTCTTCATAGGGTGGCCTCGACTTTGGAAAATTCGAGGAATGTTCCCAAATTCGTAGGCTTCAAAAGCCCTATGGTCTCATGCCATGGTGAATTGTATACATGCATGGAGAATAGAAAATGTGCAGAGAGTAAATAAATTATTAAAAATCAAATACTCAATGAAATTAAATGATTTCTTTTCCACATTATTCTCCTCTCGTTCACTCGAGCAAGAGGGTATTTTTATTTTATTTTTCTGATTTTCCTACACAAAGTTATGCATTTTTGAAGTTTAGGGAATTAAATAAATCAAAAATACCCTAATTTCCTACTTATCCACACGACGCCAGCTCAACCTAGGCATCTTCGAAACACCGTGTGTCGTCTTCTGATTCAGCACCGCCATCCGACTCAGCGCTCCAGGGCCCCGCGGTTCATGTACCATCGCGCTGTCAGGCTCAATCAAGACCGTCCGCTCGATACACGCTCGATCCGACGGCTCCCAGTCATCGTCTACGACTGGTGTGCACCCGTGACCGTCAACCTTCTAACCCTAATTTTTCACTCGATTCTCAACAGATTTTCGTGTTCTTATGCTCTATGGATTCGTCTTGAGGAGACGAACACATCCATACGGAAAACATGTATTGAAATTGACTCAAATTAAATAGAGAATCTCTGTAAGCTCGGGAAGAAGAGTGAGTCCATACCTTTGCTCGCAGAAGTGAAGCTTCGATCCGAGAGTTGTGTCACCTTCGATTGGGTCCAAGCAAGCTCCGGATGAAGTCCCTTGGCCCAGTGAATTGTCTAGGTATGATTTCGACCAAGCCCGATCACAAAGCTTGGAGGCCGGAAGCAATGGCCGGCCTCGGTGAGGGGGCTTTTGTCGGTAAACTTCTTCTCTGGTCCGGTGAAGGTGTAGGACCAATCAATTTGGGGATTGGCTCACCGTGAAGAAGTGTCCCGGTTCTTATGCGAAATTTGAACTCAAAATCGAGCTCACTGGAGGAATTGGGCCGGAATCCAGTGGGAATCAAATGCTCTATATGTGGAGAGTGGTCCGGACCGATTTTGGCGCAGTTTCCTTAAGGTTGGTTCAGCACCTCGTCCATGGCCGAGAGAGGTGGGGTTTAAATAAGTAGAGGTCGGAGGGCCTCCCAGGGGGAGTTAGGGACTGGGATCAGCTGCTCTTGGCAAGGGAAGAATAGCTGAAATGGCCACTGGGCATGGTGCAACTCAGCAAGGGAGAATTTCAATGCTTGGCTCCTTCCAATGTCTCGGCCATGGCATTTTCCGGCGACCCAGGCGGCTGGCCGGTAGGCATGGGTCACCCTCAGGTCCAGGTGGGTCAGGGCTGGATGTTTGTGCGATCAATCGGCCATGGACATGTGTAAAGGGCTTGGATTAAAATGGTATGGGGGAGAGGCCATTTTGGCTTGATTTGGGTCAACCCATCCTTTTGGGCTAGGTGCACCACTCAAGACTTGGTTTAGGCTGAAGAGAAAGTGATTTGGCTCAGCTTAATTAGTGGGGTCAAGTCACAATCCAAGTACAATTAGGATTAAACATCGTTTAAGGGAGACATGGAAATGGTTAATCACCTTAAGGGAATATGGAAAGGACCTCCTCCATTTGCCCAAGATAGCATGGTGACATGTAAAGGGGCTTTCATGGCTTCCATGTGGCTCATGCATGGCTTCATGGCTTGCCTATGGCTTGCACATAGCTTGGCTTACTTGTATGAAAATGGATTTTGGCATTTTTGATAAATGTATGAGAGGTTAACATGAAGCTTGATTTAGAATAAATTTATATTTTATTTGAACTTTAGGGATGGTTTTAATTGAAGTCATGATGAAGAAGAGTGTCATATGGGCTTTGTATGAATTTTGGGCCTTTAAAATTTAGTGAAGATGGGCTTTTAAAATGGTTTAGGGAAGTGGGCTTTTGGATTTTAAAATGGACTTTAGGATGAAAGTTTGGTAAAGGCTTGGGCCAAATAATTGTTGGGTTTGGTTTAGGGATGTTTCATGAGTGATTTGGAATAAATTTGAGGTGGTTTGGGCTTGAAATGGGTTGGATTTGGGTTCATTTGGTACATGGGCTAATGTAAGTCAAATTGGGCTAATTTGGGACAATGTTGGGCTAGGGTTGAAATTGATGTAAAATTAATGTTGGGAAATGTTTATGGGAGTGTTTCAAAGAGGTTTTGACTTTGGTTGGGTTTTGATTTTTGGGTTTGGGCTTATTTGGGTTAGGTTTGGCTTTATGTCAAAATTGGGCTTTTTGGTTTTGGGTTGAATTTGAGTGGGGTTTGGGTCCAAATTTTGGGTAAATCATGTTATTGCTTTGTTTTTGGGGATGTTAAGGAAGGTTTAGAAAAGGTTTGAGGTTAATTGGAGTTGAATTGGGTTAATTTGGGCTAAGTTTGGGTCATGGGTCCAAATTGGGCTTTAAGGTCCAAAATGAAATTGGGTTCAAATTCCAATCAAATTGGACTTGGATTTTGTCTAGATTGGTGTTGGGGATGTGGAATTGAAGTTTAGAATTGAATTGGAGCAGAATTTGGGTCAATTGGGTAGGTTTGGTTTGACGTTGGGTTTTTTTTGGGTTAAAAATGGGTCAAATTGGGGATTCTGACAAAAGTGGAGTAAATTGACAAAATTGGCCCATGGTGTAGTTGAACAAAATAAAATTGGGAATATTTGAGATTTTCTGGAATTTTTTGAAAATTTTCTGAAGTTTTGGATTTTTTTGGCTAAGAGGGGCATTTTGGGTATTTGGAGGGTATTAGGAGGTATTTTTGGAATTTTTGGTATTTTTGGCTTTGGATGATCAATTTGAGTAATGTGGGAATGTTTGGGATTGGTCTTGAGGAATTTGGGGTGGTTTGGAGATTTTTTGAAAAAAATTGGGTAATTTCAAGGGTTTTGGTAAGTTAGCGTGTGTAGGGTCCCGGGTCAAAAATCGAAAATTTGGAAAATTGAAGATTGGGTAAATGTAAGTGGAATGGAACCATTTTGGGTTGAGCCATGAAGCCATATCAAGCCCACATGAGCCATGAAGGGACTCATTTGAGGCATTCACTATGTCGTTCCTAACCCTCTTAGCCAAGGGCTTAGGGGTTAAGGACCATCCATGTGAATCACCTACATGAGTCGGAGGTCAAGTCGGGCATGGGTGTGGTTTTAGGAGGTGTGTGAAAGTGTAGTGTATGAGTGTAGTGTGTGTGTAAGTCAGCCCTCACCGTACTAGGCCACCTGTGGCGGTCCTAAGGCCAAAGAGTCCTAGAGGAACTCATCCTTTAAACTTCCACATTTGATCTCAACCCTCTAGGTGATTAGGGGTCTATTGAATCTAATTTCGAACCATTTAACTTAAGTTCAAACAAACATGAACTCAAGTTAAATAGATTCAATCAACATTAAATCTAACATAGGTTCAACCATAAAGTTAATTCAATCAATATTGAATCTAATTTCAAAACTTTTAACTTAAGTTCAAACAGACATGAACTCAAGTTAAATAGATTCAATCAACATTGAATCTAACTTATGTTCAACCAGACATGAACCCAAGTTAATTCAATCAATATTGAATCTAACTTCAAACCTTTTAACTTAAGTTCAAACAGACATGAACTCAAGTTAAATAAATCCAATCAACATTAAATCTAACTTAAGTTCAACCAGACATTAACCCAAGTTAATTAAATCAATATAAAATCTAATTTCAAACCTTTTTAACTTAGAGTTCAGACAAACATGAACTCAACTTAATTCAGAATTTAAGATCAAGATATAAATTCAACATTTTATGCCAAAACTGACATTGTCAACAAAAAATTTGACATTTCAAAATAATTCGACATAAACTGACATCCAAGTCATATCCAAATATTATGTGATGATTCTAACTATGTTTTCTTTGCAGGGTGAAAACAAGAAATTTCGCTTAGATTTTCTTTACATATTATAGGATGTATTAACTCTGTTTTGCAGGACGACATTATAGGAGAACAAAAAAACAAAACCAAAACTTTTAGGTTAGACATATAACCTAAAACTTTTGACAACAAAAAAAAAACCAAAACTTATAGGTTAGACATGTAACCTGAAACTTTTCAACAAATCAACAACATTGACAACAAAACTAGAACCTTTAGGTTAGACATAATACCTAAAGTATTCAATAACATGACATAACGACATTCGGGAGTGATATTGGGTACATCTCTCCTTAAAATAAATTCTGAGAAAACAAATGATTAACATTAATCAAAAGTTTTCTTAAACAATTAAAAATTTTTTATGATGTAATTAACTATAGAGGCTTACCTCTATAGGAGATCTAAAAGAATCGGAAATAGAAATCTCTGGTTTACCATGATTTTCTTAATATGAAAATTCTAGAATATGTTATTCTAGAATATCCTCATATAAGAATTTTCATAAACATCCTTTTCTACTATTAGTCTTAAAAATTCTCTAAATCCTTTTGGGGATTTATATGAATAAAACTAGGCTAATATTAGATGGCAACTCCTTGACATTGACATGATACAGAAACTGGCGGCAAAGACACCCCCACCGACACCCAACAATAATTTTAAAATTTTTCGACCGCCACCAAGTGAGTGGCGACTCCGCTGGGGAGAATCTTTCTTCTCATCTTTTGTTATCATTTGTTTTCATTTTTTTTTGAAAATAAAATGTTCCCAGTTTATAAATAAGTCAATAATATTCACTTTTCTTAAAATTACAGAAAAATCGCAATGGATTCTCCGAATTCTATCTTTTCTTACTTTCAAGGCTTTGACATACCAATAAAGGAAAATCCTCCTTTTTATCATAATGATTATGGATTATTTAGTGAAACGGAATTCATATTAGATAATCCATATCAAACTGATACTCAATCTTTTCAAGAATTTGACTTGCAACCTTATGAAGACTTTCTGAATTTTACAGACAATTTACCTGAATATACACTCGAAGAACCTCATATCCTTGAAGAAACGAAAAGACAGAATGACAAGAAAGGAAAACAAGTTTACGAGGAAGATGATGTTCCACCATCATCTATGTATGAAATCGGGTCTTCTTCGAGGAACGTTCATAGAACTCCTTCATTTAAAAGAAAGAAAAGGTGGAACGAAAATGATAATTTTGAAACACCTGAATTTCAACAGAATATTTTTGGAAACTCTTCATTCTTTGAAAAAAATCAATATATTCCAATTCCTGTTGAATACACTGACAATTCCTTTCAACCTAAAAGATCTCCATTTCGTGTTGTACATTCAGTGTTTAAGAGATTAGCACTAAAAGAAAATGTTCATTATCTAACTTATTAGATAAAATGGGCTGTGCAGTCTCCAACACCATGAAAAGGAGAATTTTAGCAATGAAAAATTCTGATCATCAAGAAACTGATTATCAATTCCCAACTGATAAACATTGTGTTCGAGTGCCAGTAAAATTTCGATTGGGCCCTAGAATAAAAGATGTAGTGGTCACCAATGACAAAACTTGATATGACAAACTAATGACAGAAGCAGAGGATACAACTGCTAAAATGACGGACTTAGTCCAGATGCTACAAGAAGCAAATTGTCCTTATACCTGATATGCTACACCACCTGAGAGTTCCCGCCCTATACTTAAAAATAATATATGGAGGCGAAAATCATCTGAAAGGAATTCTAATACCACCAACACTCCTGCAAATAGTTCACAAGAAGAGATTTGCAGAAAATATTCTACAAAATCATTTCAAGAAAGATTAAAGAAATTAAAAGAAGATATTAAAGAACTTTCAGGACAAGAAAGGAAAAATACTTCTGACAGTTCCAATGAGAATGTTGCCAGTGTTAACATGGTAGAAACCCGATCTACTTCATTAGCACGAGAATCAAATGAAGAGGAATTGCGAGAAGTGATACGACAACGTGATGAACAAATAAGTCGTCTTGAACAAAGAATGGAAGAACTGGTAGCAACTTTGCAAAAACCACCAGTAGACCCTTCTCCAGCTATTGAAATCATTAGACCGGAGGCTATTCACATCCTTGAAAGCAGAGAAGAATTAATGGATGTCGAGGAAAGCACTCAAAAGAGAAAGAATTCTTCTCATAACGAAACTTCATAAAAGGATATTACAAAAATAGTGGAACAGAAAATTAAAGAAACGATGGCTCAGGCAAAAGCTGGAGCATTAACTCCAAAGGGTAGGCCATACCCAGAGGAATATGATTCTGTTCAATATCCTAAGGGTTTTGTTCCGCCTGTCTTTAAAATGTTCGATGGAACAAGAAATCCCCGACAACATCTGGCACATTTTAGAGCAACCTGCTGTAATGCTGGAGGAAATGATGCTCTCCTATTTCGACAATTTGTTAACAGTCTCACGGGAGTTGCCTTCGACTAGTATGCAGAACTTCCCAATGGATCTGTCAAAACCTTTATAGAGCTTGAAAGGCTTTTTATTGAACGCTTTGCAGGAACAAAACATCATACCACTGTTGGTGATTTGGTAGTAGAGAAACAAAAATCAGGAGAAACCTTGGTAGATTATATTTTATGCTGGAGAAATCTCAGCATGAAATGTGAGCCACAATTACAAGAACAACATGTTGTTGGAATATTGCTTAAAAATATCCATGGTCCTATAGCTTTTATGCTTAAAAGATTTATGATAAAAACTTTTGAAAAATTACTCAGTAAAGCTGCTAATCTTCAAGAAGAGGTTAAGCAGATGAGTGTAATGGAGAAAACTGAAATGACAAAAACTATCAAAGCTTTTGAAAAGAAACCTGGGAATATTGCAGAAAAAGGCAAACAGGTGATGCAAATCCAACCGGAGTAAAAGAAGCAATAACAAAATCCTTCGACATCACAAACATCACCTCAATTACAACTTCAACAACCAATCCCAGTATCAACTGAAAAGAAAACAATGGCTCAAAGAATGAATAAAGTATATTCATTTAAAACAGAAGCCGTCAGCAAAATATTTCGTAGCTTGCTTAAAATACCTGAATTTAAGCTACCAGAAGCTAAGAGGACAGCAGAAATTGACACGAAAGACAATCCTAATTATTGTCCTTATCACAGGATGCTCAGACATAAAATTGAAGAATGTTTTGTCTTCAAAGGCTAGTTAGAGCGTAATTTCAAAGATGGAAATATAGTCATCCCGAAAGAATACTTGAAAGAACCTGAAAGGGGATCAGTCAATATGATTTCGATAGAGGAACTTAATCCTAAAGACAAGGATAGCATTTCTGAAGAGATCTTCGCTAAATACCAAGTTACAAAATCTCCCAAGAAAGAAAAGAAAAAGAAAATCAAGAAAATGGAAAAGATTAGAGGTCTTCCATACATAGGGGCTGTAACTCCTTTTATACCTTCTAGTTTATTTCACTCTTGTACTAGGATAGTTATGTCGGCCGAAGGACGAAAAATCCTCAAGCCGATAACTTTGTATGACTTTCTTTTTACCATGAATAATAACAATCCTAGTTTTGCGTACATTTTGTCTATTCTGGATGATGCTTCTGAAAATGACCATTTGAATTCTAACCTTATAGACAATACTTAAATCGTATATGATCAATATAAAGACAACCAAAATAATGAAAATGAAAATGAAATATTTGACAACGACAAAAATGAAGATGACATTGCTACGCTTCAATTACAAGGAATTCTGATTTCTATAAAATTGGAATCTTCAGATTCAGAAACAAATGAATCAGATAATCAACCTGAAGAAATAGTTAAAATTAACTTGAGAAGTGGAAAAATCTTACCTTCTAGGATAATTCCACAAGAAAAAGAAAAACAAATAATTACACCAGATAAGATCATTCCTCCAATATATCCCCAAACTTCTGAAGGAAATAAAGATGATCTTCACAACAAGGTGGATTATAATGTACTGGCCCATTTGAGAAAATTACCTGCAAAATTAAGCATCTATGACGCTCTCATACTTTCCAAAGAAATGAGAGAATCATTAATCAAGGCCCTTTCAGACCCTGACATTTGCTTAACTCAACTTGCTAGTACTACCCAAAATGAAGCTTACTCGTTAGAGGAATCAACAAAGATTTCCTTCTCTGAAAATGACTTATTGCTCGGAACAACTGAACACAATCGTCCATTATATATTACAGTAAACATCAATGACATAATACTTTCGAGAGTTCTTATTGACCCAGGTGCTTTATTCAACATTATGAATCTGAGAACTCTTGCATACTTAGACATTGATGCCTCTCAACTATCAAGGGATACGGTGATGTTAAGAGGGTTCAATCAACAAGGAGAACGGGCCCTTGGATCAATAACATTGCTCTTAAAAATAGCCGACTTGGCAACAACAGCAAAATTACATATTATTGATTCAGACACCTCTTTTAATGCCTTACTTGGCAGACCATGACTCCATGAATATAAAATGGTACCCTCTTCATTACATCAATGTATCAAATATTTACGAAAAGGACAAGAATTTCGTATTATAGGAGATCTGCAACCGTTTTCAATCCATGAAATCGGTATACATGAAGATGTAGCGTATTATGCTCCTATAAATAAAACAATATCTTCCAAAGAGACAACGATAAATATGGAAGAAAAAAACAAAGAAAAGAAAATAGATGAAAAGGATTTTTCTTCAATAAAGACAAAAGAGACTAATTTTCGTCAGACTCACACTCGAGGTCGAGGCCGAGAACGATGACGAGGGAGAGAAAATCCAATTGTCACAATGAAGAAACCACTGAAGTTCGAAATCCACCTGGATTCTGAAGAAGAAATGACATCTGTGGTTGCAAAGGAACCCCAATTTAAAATATCTCTAGAAGAAGAAGATAAAGAGAAACAATTTGAATCTATGCATGACAAAATCAATCATTATATACATTCTATGACTCTAACTCCAATCTCCACTGCTAAGATTGAGAATTTAATAGTTAAAGAAGTATATAATGATGATAAAAAGCCAATTAAGTTTAGACTTGTCTCTACTTCTTCTTGTACTAAAAATGATGTAAAAATAGAAGATGGAAATCTTCCACAATCAATGAAAATTCCTTTTTAGTTGTATTCTCCTTGGGCACGAAAATTCATTCAAAATAGTTTAATGCTCAAACAATGGTCTTTAAAACAACCGCATTTCATTGAACAAATGTGGAATGATAATAAACAAAATTCTAACTCTAAAAAAGGTGTTGGATTTGGAATTTTAGGACCATTAGATGATACAGAATTTTCTTTGACTATCACAGAGGAATGTGACTCCAAATCATTGCCTGATCTTCCAATTGAAAATGCTCCCCCGGAATTGGAAAAAGAAATTAAATCGACAATTGATGAACTAAAAGAAATAAATTTAGGAACTAATGAAAATCCAAAACCGACTTTTATTAGTTCATTCCTTAATGTTGAGGAAATAAAAGACATAACTCAATTGTTGATCGAATATAAAGACTGTTTTTCTTGGACTTATGACGAGATGCCTGGTTTATCTCCAAAAGTCACAGTCCATAAACTCTGGATAGACCAAATCATAAACCCAGTTAAACAAGCTCCAAGAAGGATGCGTGTCGAAATAGAGCAACAAGTCATTGCAGAAGTCAAGAAATTGATAGAGGCTGACTTCATACGAGAAGAAAATTATCCAACATTGCTAGCCAATGTGGTGCCGATTAAAAGAAAAATGGACAAATAAGAGTCTGCATAGACTACAGGGACTTGAACAAAGCATGTCCAAAAGATGAATTTCCTTTGCCAATTCCTGAATTAATGGTTGATATAGCATCAAAATATGCAATATTTTCTTTCATGGATGGATCATCAGGATATAACCAAATAAAAATGTTTTCGGAAGACGAAGTAAATACAGCTTTCCGAACACCCATGGGCATATATTGTTATAAGGTTATGGCATTTAGACTAAAAAATGTTGGTGCAACCTATCAAAGAGCCATGACACGAATTTTTGATGAACTAATACATAATCAAGTTGAATGTTATGTTGACAATCTGGTTGTCAATAGTAAACAAAAAGACGATCATATATACGATTTGAGAATTGTCTTTGAATGACTACAACAATATAAACTTAAAATGAACCCTTTAAAGTGCGCCTTTGGTGTCACTTCAGGAAAATTTTTAGGATTTTTAGTTCGACATCGTGGGATAGAAATTGATCCTCTCAAAATTGAACCTATCCTAAATATGCCTCCTCCTAAAAATCTAACTCAATTGAGATCCTTTCAAGGAAAACTAGCATATATACGACGTTTCATTTCTAATATATTGGGTTGATGTCAACCCCTTGCTGCTCTTACTAGAAAGGATGCCAAATTCGTGTGGGATGAAAAATGCCAGCATGCCTTCGAAGACATTAAACAATATTTGACAACCCCTCCTGTCTTAGCAGCCCCTATATTAGGAAGACCTTTAATCCTTTACACCGCGACATTGGACAATTCACTTGGAGCTTTACTAGCACAAGTAAATGATGAAGGAAAAGAAAATGTGTTATACTACTTGAGTCGTTGTTTAGTTCCAACGGAAATAAAATATCCAACAATTGAAAAGCATTGTTTAGCCCTGATCTTCGCAGTTCAAAAGCTAAGACATTATATGCTTTCTCATAAGGTAACTCTTATCTCAAGAGTTAACCCGTTACAATATTTAATAACACGACCGACACTTTCTGAGAGATTAGCAAGATGGGAAATGATCTTGTTACAATTCGACATAACATTTGTACCGTTACGTGCTATTAAAAGACAAATCCTAGCAGATTTCTTAGCAGCACACCTAATTCCAGCAAGATCACCCCTTAACGACGATCTACCTGATGAACAAATATCAGCAGTAAAAAATTCTAACATGCAACGATGGGAACTCTACTTTGACGGAGCATCATCTGCATGGAAAGACAAATATAAACATACAATCATACCAGGCAAAGCCGGAGTAGGATTAATTTTCATTACTCCAGACAAAATCATGATGCCTTTTTCCTATCATTTGACAGAACCATGCACGAATAATGAAGCCGAATATGAAAGGCTCATAACCGGTCTAGAATTGACAATATTAATGGAAATTAAGAATATTGATATCTACGGAGATTCCCAGTTAATTATCAATCAAATTGCTGGCAAATACAAAATTCTGAAACCATGACTTGAACAGTATTCTCATTAAACTCTGAAATTACTTCAACAAATTCCTGATGTAATATTTTTCTTAATCCCGAGACGAGATAACTCTCTAGCGGATGCTCTGGCTAAACTTGCAAAGGAATTTGCGTGTCCAGAAGAAGATGACATACCGATTTCTATAAAAGGACGACAAGTTCTTTCTCAAATTGACATGGATAATTTGCATAAAATCGGTGAAAATATGACATTGACAATAAGTGACGGGAAGGATGATTGGCGACAACCAATCATCCAATATTTAGAAACTGGAAAATTGCCTGAAAATAATTATATTGCCAATCAAATTAAACAAAGAGCATTATCATATGCTCTAATAAATGACTTCCTTTATAAACGATCTTTTGATCAAATGTGGTTAAGATGTTTAAACCAAGTCGAAGCTCAAGAGATTGTTAAGGAAGTTCATTCAGGTTTATGTGGTGCACATCAATTTGGGCCAAAAATGAAAATGAAAATAAAAAGAATGGGTTATTATCGTCAACAATGATGACCGACTGTCTTGACATTGCAAAGAAATGTCATCAATGTCAAATACATGGAGTAGTTTTACATCAACCTCCAAATGTCCTACATCCGACCATTGCGTCATGGCCATTTGAATGTTTGGGTACTGACATAGTGGGCCTTATAGATCCTCCATCTTCCAAGGGCCATAAATTTATTCTGGCAGCTACTGACTATTTTTCTAAATGGGCAGAAGCAATACCCCTTTGAGAAGTCAAGGCAGAACAAGTTCTCCATTACTTTAAAATACATATCGTTTATAGATTTGGGATTCCTCGAAGAGTCATATCAGACAATGGATTGGCCTTTAAAAACACAAAAATGAATCACTTTATCCAGAGACATGGGATTGACTAGAGATATTCCACAATCTATTACCCTAAGGCCAATGGATTAGCTGAAGCTTTCAATAAAACGTTGGTTCAAATCATGAAAAAGACATTAAGTAATAGCCCGAGACAGTGGCATGAACGACTAATAGAAGCTTTATGGGCTTATAGAACTACATACCGAACTCCAACACGGTCTACACCATTTGCTTTGGTATATGGTTCTGAGGCCATTTTGCCTCTGGAAGTCCAAATTCCTTCTCTCAGAATCGCAATAACTGATAAAATAACTGAAGAAGAAAATGTCAAGTTACGACTTGAAGAACTTGAAAATTTAGAGGGTAAACGTCTGCAAGCCCAACAAAATCTTGAATTGTATCAAGCAAAAATGATACGAGCTCACGACAAACTAGTTTGCCCTAGAACCTTTCTAATCGGTGAATTAGTTTTAGTTCTTTGAAGACCTATACTAGCTCATCGAAAGATAGGTGGCAAATTCGAACCGATATGGGAAGGTCCATATGTAATTGAAAAGACGTATTCCGGAGGATCCTACCAATTGGTGGATTGTCAAGGAGAAAGAATCCTACCTCCAATCAATGGGCGTTTTCTAAAGAAATACTACACGAAAAAAAAAAAGAAAGAAATGAATAAAGCCTTATTTATGAACTGGGACAATAAATTCTCCTTTTAAAAATTATCTTTGATGTTGTGTGACATCTCTTTCATTTGTTAAACGAACATTTGAAAATCTAAAATAATACTCTGTCTTGATATTTTCAGGAAAAATGCCTGAAGACAAATTATTTTTCTCATTCCGAAATAATATGACTTTTTCCTTGGACCGTCGACATATAGACGCAGGGACCAGAGTTCACTTTGATTTTGACCTGTTACAGGTTGAATCCATATATCATGGATCGTTACTTTATCTTGTGAATCACAGTGAAGTTAATCTGCAAACACCTTTGATAGAATTCAAACTCCGACAACCCGAAGAATATGACTTCACCATCAGTGATAGCTCAGATGAAGCAGAATTCATGACTGCCCCGGTACAAGGAGCATCAACATCAGGAACCAAAAATCCGACAACAGGATTCACCAAATCGCAAAGACGAAATCGCAATAAATGACTAAAACGACAAAAACAATTACAAGAGAAACAAGACATGGAAGATATGAGTCAGTTAAAATCGCGAACTATCAATACTCCGTTTGAGGAAATAATATCGGAAATGATAAATCTAGACCTTACAGAAAAAGAGGATGGCAAAGCAGTCATCACTCCACTATCGGTCACACCTGCACAATATTTAAGAGTATCAGACAAAAAGAATCACTCGGAGGAAGATATACGACGAATTCACGCCATTGAGTGGAGAACCTTCGAACAATATAAATATGTGAATAAAAGAACAATAAATATTCTGGATGGTGTTAAACTTTTTACCAGAATATTTGATGAAACTGAACAGGCTGCTATCATCAACCACATCATAGAAGCCCGAGATCAGGGTAGTGCTGGAAGCCTTCGAAGGAGGACCTATTCTGAACCTAGTAAATGGATTCGCGGCAAGGGCAGGCAAACCATTCAAAATGGATGTTGCTATAACTATGCAAGAGATAGAGAAGGAAATCTTCCTGGGATTCTACGACATGAACAAGTCGACCCTTTACCCGTTGTGATAATCCAAATTATCAGACGACTTGTTACTTGGGAGATCATACCTGCGGATTGTGTTCCCGATAGCTGCATCATTAATATGTATGATAAAGGGGATTGTATCCCTCCTCACATCGACAGTCATGATTTTGAAAAACAATTTTGTACTCTATCTTTAATGAATTGTTGCTCCATGATATTCCGAAGAGAGATACAAATCTTGGGACCCGGAGAATTTGAAGGGACATGCCACGTCTTTTTAACCCGAGGATCAGTTCTTCTGTTCCAAGGAAACGGTGCAGATTTTGTAAAACACTGCATACCCAGTGTTAACAAGCCACGAATCTCCATCACCTTGCGATGAATGAAACCTGACAAACGACCAGACAGATATCAACCAATACCAGAGCTCGAAGGACTAAAGCCTTTCGAACTGCTGTGATCCCATAAATGTCCGAACACCTGAAACATGTTCGACTAGTGATGTTTTGGAGTGTAGGATGTTTATGGACGATCTGATAATCTCCAAATCTATGACATGATATGAAGAACTCTTGACATATAATATATCTATAGTTGTCAATGTGTGACATATCGGTAGCTGTTGACATGTAAAATATCAGTAGTTTGTTGCAGCGTGCTATATGATATGTACATATGTATGTACTGTAAGCTTTTGTTTGCAATAAATATGTACTGGTAACTTTTTATGGAAATAAAATGATGTGTTGAAGAAAAATATATCCCCATTGTCTGTGATATGTCGACAGGTCCTGAAATCAATAAATAACAAAATGAATAATTTATGATAATCAAACATGAGAATTAACTTTCGACCTGTACAGGTCAAAACCCCAGCGGATATTCCCACCAAAAATATTAATGAGTTCGCCACTCTATCCGATTATTGGATATAAGTCCTTTCCTGATACGGAAATCACGACTTTCCTTTAACCAAATCTTGACATTGATATTTTGAGGAAAATAGAAAATGACATCTATTTTCTCTCTTCGGTTTTTGGATATAAGTCCTTTCCTGGTATGGAAATCACGACTTTCCTCTAACCAAATCTTGACATTGACATTTTTGAGAAATAGAAAATGACATCTATTTTCTCTCCTGTTATTGGATATAAGTCCTTTCTTGATACGGAAAGACTTTCCTCTAACCAAATCTTGACATTGACATTTTTGAGAAATAGAAAATGATATCTATTTTCTCTCCAGTTATTGGATATAAGTCCTTTCCTGATACGGAAATCACGACTTTCCTCTAACCAAATCTTGACATTGATATTTTTGAGAAATAGAAAATGACATCTATTTTCTCTCTTCGGTTATTGGATATTAGTCCTTTCCTGATATGGAAATCACGACTTTCCTCTAACCAAATCTTGACATTGACATTTTTGAGAAATAGAAAATGACATCTATTTTCTCTCTTCGGTTATTGGATATAAGTCCTTTCCTGATATGGAAATCACGACTTTCCTCTAACCAAATCTTGACATTGACATTTTTGAGAAATAGAAAATGGCATATATTTTCTCTCTTCGGTTATTGGATATAAGTCCTTTCTTGATATGGAAATCACGACTTTCCTCTAAACCAAATCTTGACATTGACATTTTTGAGAAATAGAAAATGACATCTATTTTCTCTCCAGTTATTGGATATAAGTCCTTTCCTGATACGGGAATCACGACTTTCCTCTAACCAAATATTGACATTGACATTTTCAAGAAAATAGAAAATGACATTTATTTTCTCTCTCCGGTTAGAGGATATACGTCCTTTCCTGACACGGAAATCGCGACATTCCTTTATCAAAATATCGACACCAACATTTTGAAAAATGAAATATGACATCCATTTTCCCTCCCAATAAATCTCTTTTCAAATACAAGAATAAAATCTCTTCTTAAAACCGACAAACAAGACATATGACATCCTCTAGGAGCAATATGACATCCACTCCTCTCCTGATCATTCTGCGACATCTGTTAGACCACTTCGGTCAACGCCAATTTGTGCATAATGCTTATACAGTATTCTCCACATATTGGGGGCCCTTTTGTGGACCTCATTTTACAATGAGTCAATAACCTTATGACCTAAAAAGTCAACTTTGGACAAATTGGTCAAACCAGACCTAATGACCAACCCTGTTGACCCCATAGGTCAACCTTTTGACCTAAAAAGTCAACTTTGGTCAAATTGGTCAAAATAGACCCAGTGACCTACCCTGTTGACCCTATAGGTCAACCTTTTAATCTAAAAAGTCAACTTTGGTCAAATTGGTCAAACCAGACCCATTGACCTACCCTATTGACCCCATAAGTCAACCTTTTGACCTAAAAAGTCAACTTTGTTCAAATTGGTCAAACCAGTCCTAATGACCTACCCTGTTGACCCTATAAGTCAACCTTTTGACCTAAAAAGTCAACTTTGGTCAAATTGGTCAAACTAGACCCACTGAGCTACCCTGTTGACCCCATAGGTCAATCTTTTGACCTAAAAAGTCAACTTTGGTCAAATTGGTCAAACCAGACCTAATGACCTACCCTGTTGACCCTATAGGTCAACCTTTTGACCTAAAAAGTCAACTTTGGTCAAATGGTCAAATCAGACACAGTGACCTTTCCTGTTGACCCCATAGGTCAATCTTTTGACCTAAAAAGTCAACTTTGGTCAAATTGGTCAAACCAGACCTAATGACTCACCTCGTTGACTCGATAGTCAACCTTTTAACCTAAAAAGTCAACTTTGGTCAAATTGGTCAAACCAGACCCAGTGAGCTACCCTGTTGATCCCATAGGTCAACCTTTTGACCTAAAAAGTCAACTTTGGTCAAATTGGTTAAAACCAGACCTTATGACTTACCCTGTTTACCCTATAGGTCAACCTTTTGACCTAAAAAGTCAACTTTGGTTAAATTGGTCAAACCAGACCCAGTGACCTACCCTGTTGACCCCATAGGTCAACATTTTGACCTAAAAAGTCAAGTTTGGTCAAATTGGTCAAACTAGGCCAAATGACCAACCCTGTTGACCCTATAGGTCATCCTTTTGACCTAAAAAGTCAACTTTGGTCAAATTGGTCAAACCAGACCTAATGACCTACCTTGTTGACACCATAGGTCAACTTTTTCGCTTAAAGAGTCAACTTTGGTCAAATTGGTCAAACTAGACCTAATGACCTACCCTGTTGACCCTATAGGTCAACCTTTTGACCTAAAAAGTCAACTTTGGTCATATTGGTCAAACCAGACCTAATGACCTATCCTGTTGACACCATAAAGTCAACTTTGGTCAAATTGGTCAAACCAGACCCAGTGACCTACCCTGTTGACCCCATAGGTCAATCTTTTGACCTAAAAAGTCAACTTTGGTCAAATTAGTCAAACCAGACCTAATGACCTACCTTATTGACCCCATAGGTCAACCTTTTGACCTAAAATGTCAACTTTGGTTAAATTGGTCAAACCAGACCCAGTGACCTACCCTGTTGACCCCATAGGTTAACCTTTTGACCTAAAAAGTCAACTTTGGTCAAAATGATCAAACCAGATCCAGTGACCAACCCTGTTGACCCCATAGGTCAACCTTATGACCTAAAAAGTCAACATTAGTCAAAATGGTCAAACCAGACCCAACGACCAACCCTAATGACCTAAAAAGTCAACATTGGTCAAAATGGTCAAACCAGACCCAGTGACTAACCCTGTTGACCCCATAGGTCAATCTTTTGACTTAAAAAGTCAACCTTTGTCAAAATGGTCAAACCAGACCCAATGACCAATCTTGTTGACCCATAAGTCAACCCTTTCACCCAATGACACATTTAAAACCCCACAATGACAAAATCACAAGTATTGGACATTTTAAAATTAAAATGATCAATTTGAGCTAACTTGGGTCAACCTAGGTCAAAATTGATCAACATTTATCTATTTTGATTAAAATAGATAAAAATGAAATAAAAACAATAAAATTAATCAAATAATTAATTTCAAAATTATTTTGATTAATTAAAATGACTAATGATTTAATTTTCAATATTTTAATGAAATGACATAATTAATTAAAATGAAAATTAAATTAAAATCATAAAATGACAAAAATGATGAAATTAATCAATTAATTAAATTAAAATTATTTTCAATTAATAAATTGATTAATAAAATATTTTTCAACCATTTTAATTAATAAAATAATTAATTAAAATGGGAAATTAAAAAGAAATGGAATGACATATAGCCTTCTCATAATTAATTAGGCTAAACTCATCTTAAGGCTTAATTATCACATAATTAAGCCCACATTAAGACCACTTAGCCATGGGTTAATTCCCATCATGATGCATGGGGTGAGGTGTCACTCTCTCCTTCACCCTAAGCTTCATTTAGCCATGAGGTGGCCGGCCAACATGAGGCCACACCTCCCACCTCCCAAGCCACCCAATGGAAGGAAAACCATGAATGAAACCCCCCTTACCATGGTTAGAAGCAATGATGAGGGATGAGCTTGTGTGTCACCATTTGCCAAGCTTAAGAAATGATGTGTAAGCTCATTAGGAGGTGCAAGGACAGCTCACAAAACACCTCTTGCATGAACTAATGGGTGAGAGTCAAAGCAATGAGATTCATCATGTAAAACTTAGGGAGAAGCATCAATGCCTATCTTCAGCCAATTCCTTCACCCAATGGGCTGATAGAGGAGGTAACTACTCCCCTAGAACATCCTAAGTTAAGCCATAACCTCCCCTTGCTATAAATAGGACCCCATGGCCGAACCTAGCAAGAAGAAGAAAAAAATTAGGGAGAACTATAGGCTGCCCAAATCCACCTGCTCCCAACATAAAAAGTCTTCCTAAGAGTCCCAACAATCTTTTAGGATCAAATCCAAGCCATAGTTTGAGCCTTTTTGAGCCAATTTGACCAAATTTCAAAAACAGCCCCAAATTAGGTACTTCTTCAAAATTTCTCCCCAAGCCCGACTTCTGGATCAAATTGTTGCAGCAATAACCTTCTATTGGAGTCCTAGAAGGAAACCATAAGGTCTGATCTAGCTTGATTTGCTTGTGGCAAAGGTATGGAATTTTTCTTTACAAAATAAATTGTATTTTCGACATATCATGTGTTATACTAGTCCAGAAGTGTATCATCACCGTATGGATGGATACTTCTCATCCAGATGATCATTTAAAAAAAATCACTCAACTTTATCAAGAAATGAGTGAGATATTATCATTTGAAGTTTAACGGTTCGGGATTTTTCGAATTAAACCTGTGAATTGTCTCAGTCGTCCGTTCCCGTGTTTTGGAACGGACACGGGAACGGACGACGCTGATCTGCGCCTGCGGTGTTAGCTGTTCCGAGCCGCACACCGGATCCTCCCGCCCATTCGACGCGTACGAGGACACGCGTCGAACGGCGGTGAGTTTGGCGGCGCGGTTTTTAAAAAAAAAGAAAAATCCATTAAATCCTTAAAAACTTCAAAAATCAATATCTTTTTATCTAGAGGTCACAAAAATAAAATAAAAATGCCTCTGGAAAGCTCTTGAAGAGGAGAAATTATGAGACCAAAATCATATATTTTTTCTCAGTATTTAATTTTTAATTAATTAAATACTCTCTGGAGTATTTTAATTATTAAAAATTATTTATAAATCAAAAAATTTTGAAACTTTGAGGCATTTATTTTTATGTTCTTAGGGACCTTCCATAATTTTTCCAAGGACAGAAAACATGCCTAGGACACTTTTCCTTAATTTTCAAGTTTCTTTACAATTATTTCAAATAATAATTATAAAAATTGAAAATTAAGGAAAATAAAAATGTAAATGTCTAGAAATGATAGGGAAACAGACAATAACCCTAAGAAAATTATTTCTAAGTCATAGAAATCATTTTGAATGGTATTTTGAAATTTAGGGTTAAAATACTTTATTAATTAAATAATTTTAATCCTAAAAATAACCCTTTATAAATTTAATCTATTTTCATCAACAATCAAAGTTTGAAAATGGTTCTTGTCTATGATAGACTAGTGAGAAATTTCACTTAAGTCCAAAATGACCAAATTGGACTTAACTAAATTTAAAATAATAATTAAACTCATTAAACCTTACTTAAATTAGGTTTAATATAAAAATTAAATCTTAATTAAGTTTAAAGACATATTAAACTTAATTAATCAAAATTAAACTTTTTAATTAAGTTTAAAGACATAATAAACTTAATTAACTCATTAAACCTTACTTAAATTAGGTTTAATATAAAAATTAAATCTTAATTAAGTTTAAAGATATATTAAACTTAATTAATCAAAATTAAACTTTTTAATTAAGTTTAAAGACATGATAAACTTAATTAATTCATTAAACCATACTTAAATTAGGTTTAATATAAAAATTAAATCTTAATTAAGTTTAAAGACATATTAACTTAATTAATCAAAATTAAACTTTTTAATTAAGTTTAAAGATATAATAAACTTAATTAACTCATTAAACCTTATTTAAATTAGGTTTAATATAAAAAATTAAATCTTAATTAAGTTTAAGGACATATTAAACGTAATCAATCAAAATTAAACTTTTTAATTAAGTTTAAAGACATAATAAACTTAATTAAACTCATTAAACCTTACTTAAATTAGGTTTAATATAGAAATTAAATCTTAATTAAGTTTAAAGACATATTAAACTTAATTAATCAAAATTAAACTTATTAATTAAGTTTAAAGACATAATAAACTTAATTAAATCATTAAACCTTACTTAAATTAGATTTAATATAAGAATTAAATCTTAATTAAGTTTGAAGACATATTAAACTTAATTAATTCATTAAACCTTAATTAAATTAGGTTTATTATAAAAATCAAATCTTAATTAAAGACATTAAAACTTAACTAATCCCCTTACACTCTAATTAAACTTAAACCCTAATTGGGTCTAAACCATTAGACCTAATTAAACTTTTAGACCTTAACTAACTAAGGTTTAATCAAACTTAAACCCTAATTAGGTCAAAACCATTAGACCTAATTAACCATTAGACCTTAACTAACTAAGGTTTAATCAAACTCGAACCCTAATTAGGTCTAAACCATTGGACCTAATTAAACCATTAGACCTTAACTAACTAACGTTTAATCAAACTTAAACCCTAATTAGGTCTAAACCATTGAATCTAATTAAACCATTAGACCTTAACTAACTAAGGTTTAATCAAACTTAAACCCTAATTAGGTCTAAACCATTAGACCTAATTAAACCATTAGACCTTAACTAACTAAGGTTTAATCAAACTTAAACCCTAATTAAACCATTATACCTTAACTAACTAAGGTTTAATCAAACTTAAACCCTAATTAGGTCTAAACCATTAGACCTAATTAAACCGTTAGACCTTAACTAACTAAGGTTCAATCAAACTCAAACCCTAATTAGGTCTAAATCATTAGACCTAATTAAACTATTAGACCTTAACTAACTAAGGTTTAATCAAACTCAAACCCTAATTAGGTCTAAACCATCAGACCTAATTAAACCATTAGGCCTTAACTAACTAAGGTTTAATCAAACTTAAACCCTTATTAGGTCTAAACCATTAGACCTAATTAAACCATTAGACTTTAACTAACTAAGGTTTAATCAAACTCAAACCCTAATTAGGTCTAAACAATTAGACATAATTAATCAAACTCAAACCCTAATTAAGTCTAAACAATTAGACCTAATTAAACCATTAGACCTTAACTAAGGTTTAATCAAACTTAAACCCTAATTAGGTTTAAACCATTAGACCTAATTAAACCATTAGACCTAATTAAACCATTAGACCTAATTAAACCATTATACCTTAATTAGCTAAGGTTTAATCATACTTAAACCCTAATTAGGTCTAAACCATTAGACCTAACTAAACCATTAGACCTTAACTAACTAAGGTTTAATAAAACTCAAACCCTAATTAGGTCTAAACAATTAGACCTAATTTAACCATTAGACCTTAACTAACTAAGGTTTAATCAAACTTAAACCCTAATTTGGTCTAAACCATTAGACCTAATTAAACCATTTGACCTTAACTAACTAAGGTTTAATCAAACTCAAACCCTAATTAGGTTTAAACCATTAGACCTAATTAAACCATTAGACCTTAACTAACTAAGGTTTAATCAAACTCAAACCCTAGTTATGTCTAAACCATTAGACTTAATTAAACTATTAGACCTTAACTAACTAAGGTTTAATCAAACTTAAACCCTAATTAGGTCTAAACCATTATACCTAATTAAACCATTAGACCTTAACTAACTAAGGTTTAATCAAACTTAAACCCTAATTAGGTCTAAACCATTAGACCTAATAAAACCATTAGATCTTAACTAACTAAGGTTTAATCAAACTTAAACCCTAATTAGGTCTAAACCATTAGACCCAATTAAACCATTAGATCTTAACTAACTAAGGTTTAATCAAACACAAATCCTAATTAACTCTACTACATTAGACTTAATGAATTATTAAACCTTAATCAACTAAGGTTTAATCAGACCCAAATCCAACCTTTTATTCCAAGTCCAACATAACCTAAACCTAACCTAACTTGAGTCCAACCTAATTTGAACTCAAGTTAACCTAAACCTTAGGTTCAACCCACATTGAACCTAACCTAAACCTAACCTAACTTGAGTCCAACCTAATTTGAACTCAAGCTAACCTAAAACTTAGGTTCAACCCACATTGAACCTAACCTAAAAGTAACCTAACTTAAGTCCAACCTAATTTGAACTCAAGTTAACCTAAAAGTTTAGGTTCAATCCACATTGAACCTAATTTAAACCTAACCCAACTTGAGTCCAACCTAATTTGAACTCAAGTTAACCTAAACCTTAGGTTCAACCCACATTGAACCTAACCTAAACCTAACCTAACTTGAGTCCAACCTAATTTGAACTCAAGTTAACCTAAACGTTAGGTTCAACCCACATTGAACCTAACCTAAACCTAATCTAACTTGAGTCCAACCTAATTTGAACGCAAGTTAACCTAAACCTTAGGTTCAACCCACATTGAACCTAACTTAAACCTAACCTAACTTGAGTCCAATCTAACTTGAACTTAAGTTAACCTAAACCTTATGTTCAACCCACATTGAACCTAACTTAAACCTAACTTAAGCCTAACTTGAGTCCAACCTAATTTGAACTCAAGCTAACCTAAAACTTAGGTTCAACCCACATTGAACCTAACTTAAACATAACTTAAGCCTAACTTGAGTCCAACCTAATTTGAACTCAAGCTAACCTAAAACTTAGGTTCAACCCACATTGAACCTAACCTAAACCTAACCTAACTTGAGTCCAACCTAATTTGAACTCAAGTTAACCTAAACCTTAGGTTCAACCCACATTGAACCAAACTTAAACCTAACCTAACTTGAGTCCAATCTAACTTGAACTCAAGTTAACCTAAACCTTAGGTTCAACCCACATTGAACCTAACTTAAACCTAACTTAAGCCTAACTTGAGTACAACCTAATTTGAACTCAAGCTAACCTAAAACATAGGTTCAACCCACATTCAACCTAACCTAAGCCTGACCTTACTTGAGTCCAACCTAACTTGAACTCAAGTTAACCTAAGCTTTAGGTTCAACCCACATTGAATCTAACTTAACCTAAAACCTTAGGTTCAACCCTTTTTGACCCTAACTTGAACTGAACTAAACTTGAATTCAACCTAACTTAAACTAAAATCAAATTTTAACTTTACCCACATTAGACTCAAGTCAAGCCAAACTTAGTTTCAACCTGACATGAACCTAACCCAAAAACCTAACCTAAGTCTAACCCATATTAGACTTAAGTCAAACCATACTTAGATTTAACTCGATATAAACCTAAGTCTAACCTAAGCCTTAGGCTCAACCTAACTTGAATCTAAACTAAAACCCGACTTAAGTTCAATCCTAAGTCTAGGTCTAACTTTAAATAGACTTAATTAAAACTTAAGTCTTATCTAAAAGGGACTTAGATGGTCTGCAAATCTAATTGAGTCTAATTTATTAGACTTGATTAACCTTTAAGTCCTATTAAAACAAGACTTAAAACTTAATTAAATCTATTCTGAACCCAACATTTTAACTTAAAGTTCAAACAGATATGAACTCAAGTTAAATAGATTCAATCAACATTGAATCTAACTTAGGTTCAACCGGATATGAACCCAAGTTAATTCAATCTATATTGAATCTAATTTCAAACCTTTAACTTAAGTTCAAACAGATATGAACTCAACCTAAATAGATTCAATCAACATTGAATCTAACTTAGGTTCAATTAGACATGAAACCAAGTTAATTCAATAAATATTGAATCTAATTTCGAACCTTTTAACTTAAGTTCAAACAACTGTTGAGATGGAATATATACCCCCTTACTGCAATAACTGTCGCATGTTTGGTCATACTATTAATAATTGTTATATCGTGCATCCTCATTTAAAAATAAAGAATGTTAAAAATCCTTCCAATACCGCTGTTGATGTGAATCTTTTGGAGCAAAATCAGAATCTTGTGATTATTGCTAATAATAACAATATTAATAACACTGATTCCATAAGATCTTTACATCAGACTGATTCTAATCAGAATCCTAATCTTGATGATAATATTGCTCATCTTTCTTCTCATTCTTTACCTATGGTTGTTTTTTCTCAACCTCGTTAATTTGCAAAAAGAAACTATGGATGATAATTCTCATGCTCCTTTCGATGAAAAATATGGATTCTGATTTACAGTTTGACCCTGTTATTGTACAAGCTATTGAAAATGTAGATCTTTCTCTACATAACAAAGGTAAAGATAAAATTGATGATTCAGTGGCAGATAACATGGACTCTGAATCAGTTACTCTCAACAAGGCAGAACTTGAGGGAGATTGGATGGTGCAGAAGGCTTCTAGGAGGAAGAAATTTAAGGGAAGCCGTGAACTTAGTTATGTTAACCCTGAGGCCGTTTCTGATCATCTATTGGGTAAGAATAATGCTGATTATTGTGAAATTACCTCTACTTCTAGAATTACTAGAGGTAGGAAAGAATCTGAAAATGAATTTTAATACTCTTATTTGGAATATTAGAGGCATTGCTAAGTGTGATGCTTCTAATAGGCTTAAAAACTTGATTAGGACTTATCATATTACTTTCTTTGGGATTCTTGAGCCATTAGTTAATTCCTGTAATAATTTGAAATATGTTAAGAGAATTGGCAACTTTAATTTTGTTGCAAATTCTAATAACAAAATTTGGTTTATCTGGAAGGACTTTATTAAGGTTGATGTGATTATCAATCATAGTCAACCGTCGCATGTGTTAATTACTTATCATAATATTTCTTTTCAATTTTCTATTATTTATGCTGGCTGTACTAAGCATGATAGGCTTGAGCTTTGGAAGCTATTAACTTTTATAGGTCCTCTTGATGTTCCTTGGTTAGTTGGAGGCGACTTTAATGTTATTGCTGCTGTTAATGAAAAAAGAGGTGGTATTTCCCCTAATCTTAAATTAATTTATGATTTTAACAATATTCTTTTGGATGCCGAGCTTTTTGATTTGGGTTTTTCTGGAAGTATTTATACTTGGCATCGTGGGGATGTTTTTGAACGTTTAGATAGGTTTTTGGCTAATTCTAGTTGGTGTAATATGTTTGGTAGTTTTGACATTCAGCATCTTGCATTTCTTGGTTCTGATCAAACTCCTATTCTTCTTAAGATTAATAACATATCTTATAAAAAAGTTTATCATTTTTGTTTCCTTAACATGTGGATTCAACATCCTGAATTTTTTCAATTTATTAAAGATAATTGGGATGTTAATCATCTGCCTTTTATACCTGTAGACCCTGGTTGTAAACTCTGGTTGCTTCATAAGCACCTTGCTAGAGTTTTAAAAAGCTGGAATTGGTCTGTTTTTGGTAATATTAATAAGAATGTTTTGGATGCTGATTGCAGAGTTAAGGAATTACAGATTTTGTATAACCAAAATTGTATTTCTGCTGATTTATTCGTCCAGGCTCAGAAAGATTTAGCTAGTGCTATTAATATTGAGGAGTGTTTTTATGCCCAAAGAGCTTCTAGATCTAATTTTGTTGATGGGGATAGAAATACTGCCTATTTCCATGCTTGCATTAATACTCGGAGGAATTTGAATTTTCTTTCCAGTATTAAAGATTCGAACGGTTGTATCCTTCTCAATGAGAGTAGTATCATCTCTGATGGCATTAATTATTTTACTTCTGTTTTCTCTAGTGATAATTGTCATTCGGACCCTATTGATACATCTGTTTTCTCTAACCTTACTTCTGTTCCTACTGCTGCTGAGATTAAATCTGTGCTTGATTCTATGGACAGTGGTCGGGCTGCTGGTCCTGATGGTTTCTCTGTGGAATTTTACAAATCTGTTTGGGATACTATTAATTCTGAGGTTTGCCAAACCATTCAGAATTTTTTTAAGGGCATTGATTTGCCAAAATTTTTCAAATGTTCTAGCATTATTTTAATTCCTAAGGAGAATGGTAAGCATAATTGGGATTCTTTTAGACCCATTAGCATTAATACTATTATATCTAAAATTATTTCTATGATTATGGTTTACTGGCTTCAGCCTATTTTAGGCAGCATGATTTCTCTTAATTAATATGCCTTTCTTAAGGGTAGATTTATTGGTGATAATGCTCTTACTGTTCAAGAGCTGCTTTTAGATATTGATAGGAGGAAAAGAGATGGTAATGTTATTTTTAAAATGGATATTAAGAAGGCTTTTAACTCTATTAGGTGGGAGTTTATTATGGAGGTTTTGAAAGCTCATGGGTTTAATAATGAATTCTGTAATATTGTTTACAGAATTCTAAATAATAATTATTATTCTCTTATTATTAATGGTAATGCTCATGGTCATTTCATGGCTACTAAAGGTATCAAGCAAGGAGACCCTTTATCTCCTTATATTTTTATTTTGGCTTTTGATTATTTCTCTAAATGCCTCAATAAGCTTTATGAGGATTATCCTACTTTGCACTATATACATAAAGCTAATTTAAGCATTTCTCATGTTTGTTATGCTGATGATCTTATTATCTTTACTAATTCTAATAAGAGATCCATTAAAAAGATTTGGAATCTCATTGCTCACTTTCAAAATGCTTCTGGTTTACATTTTAATACTTCTAAGTGTTTTTTTTATGGTTCCAAGTTTATTTCTCATGATAAGCTTCATTGGATTAATTATTTTACTCATTGTTAGCATGCTTGTTTTCCTTTAAAATATCTTGGTTTTACTCTTGACAAGAGGTCCAAGAGGATTGTTATGTTTGCTGATTTAGTAGATAAGATTAAGAAAAGGATTCATTCTTGGGAGAATAAATTTTTATCTTTTGGGGGTCATATTACTCTCCTTAGAAGTATCCTTACTTCTTTACCTCTTTACTCTTTATCTATTATGAATATGCCTCTTTCAATTTTTAAGAGGTTAGAAATTATGTTTAATAGCTTCTTATGGGATGGTTGTGGGAGAAAAGGCTTGCACTGGAAGAGTTGGGAGAAAGTCTGTAAGCCTACTAGTTGTGGAGGTTTAGGCTTTTGCAAGATTGTTGATTCTATTAAGTATAATTATATGAAATTGTGGTTTCATTTCAGAGAAAATAACTCTATTTGGGCCAATCTTATTAATGTTAAATATTGTGGTTCTTACCATCCTCTTTCTATTACTTCTTCTCCTTCTGATTCTTACATTTGGAGGGAGATGCTTAAAGTGAAGCAGCAGGCCGAAAGCTTAATATGCTGAGACATTGGGCATGGTAACATCTCCTTTTGGTATGATGATTGGACTTCTTTTGGTCCTTTGGCTAATCTTTATGGTGGTCCTTATAATTTAAATGTTGCTGTTAATGATTTCTAGAATTCCTCTACCTGGAATTTGGATTTGTTACATAGTAATATCAATGCTAAGGATGCTGATTTTATTTCTAATATTCCTGTGCAGCCTCATAAGGCTGATATTCCTAAGATTAAAGGTAAAATTGGTGAGACAATTACTAAGTCTTTTGCTTCTTTAGAATATTTTCCACCAGGTTATGACTTTTCCTGGTTATGGAATAAGTGGTTGAAGCCATCTATTTCTTTTTTTAATTGGCGTATTTTTCACAACTGTGTTCTTATTGATGATATACTCAAGCTTAAGGAGTTAAGAATTGTGTCTATGTGTTATTTCTGTAGGAGTTGTGAGGAGTCTGTTCTTCACTTATTCAGTGATTGCAGTATTATTAAAGATATCTGGTCTTATATTTTTGCTTTGTGTGGTCGATCTGATTCTTTTTCTGGTTATAGTTCTGTTTCTGATATTTTTCGTGATTGGAGCTGTCATGGTCACCCTTTTATTTCTGTTATTCCTGCTATCATCATTTGGTTTATTTGGGTGTTTTGGAATAGGTTTAAGTTTGATGATATCCCTGTTAATAGGAATCATATTATTGGTCATATCATTTTTTATATATCTAAATGTTTATCCTTTCATTCTTTTAGGCATAACAGCAATAGAATGTTTAATTCTATGGCTGCTTCTCTTGGTATTAATCTACAGCTGCCGTGCAGAAATTTTTTGCATATTTCTTGGATTAAGCCTGTGCCTCCTTTTATTAAAATTAATTTAGATGGTTCTTGGAAACCTGCTAGTGCTGGTATTGGAGGGATTTGTAGGGATTGGAATGGATTAACTTTATTTTGGTTTGTTGCTCCTCTTATCACTCGTTCTCCTCTAACTCGCGAGGTCGAAGCTTTAATTTTTGCTATTATGATTGCAAAGAAGAAGCGGTGGCATAACATTGTTATAGAAATGGATTCTTTATATCTTTGGCAAATTTGTAATTTTAACCTTAGCTGTCATTGGAGTGTTTTATTGCAGGTCAATAAAATCAGATATCTCATTTCTTGAATGAATATTGTTTGATGCCATACTTTGCGTGAAGGAAATAAAGTTGCTGACTGGATTTCTAAGCTTGGAGCTAATCTTTTGAAGCCTGTTGTGTCTAGTATTATTCCTGATTTCTTAGTCCATATTATATATTTAGATAATTATGCTTGATGGCTGTGTTTTTTTAGTGTTTGTGTTGGGTCGTGTTGAGTTGTATTTTTATTTTTTTGAAATAGGACCCTCCTTTTTTCTCTTTTTTGGGATTGTAGGGTGCGTGAGTTAGGAACCTATTTCCCCGTTTTGTACTTTTTATTTTAGTATTAACGTGTAGGGAGCATGAGTCACCTTTACCTAAAAAAAAAAAAAAGCTTAAGTTCAAACAAACATGAACTCAAGTTAAATAGATTCAATCAACATTGAATCTAACTTAGGTTCAATCAGATATGAACCCAAGTTAATTCAATCAATATTGAATCTAATTTCAAACCTTTTAACTTAAGTTCAAATAGACATGAACTCAAGTTAAATAGATTCAATCAACATTGAATCTAACTTAGGTTCAACCAGACATGAACCCAAGTTAATTCAATCAATATTGAATCTAACTTCAAACCTTTTAACTTAAGTTCAAACAGACATGAACTCAAGTTAAATAAATCCAATCAACATTAAATCTAACTTAAGTTCAACCAGACATGAACCCAAGTTAATTCAATCAATATTAAATCTAATTTCAAACCTTTTTAACTTCGAGTTCAGACAGACATGAACTCAAGTTAATTCAGAATTTAAGATCAAGATATAAATTCAACATTTTAAGCCAAAACTGACATAATCAACAAAAAATTGACATTTCAAAATAATTCGACATAAACTGACATCCAAGACATATCCAAATATTCTGTGATGATTCTAACAATGTTTTCTTTGTAGGGTGAAAATAAGAAATTTCGCTTATATTTTCCTTACATATTATAGGATGTATTAACTCTGTTTTGCAGGACGACATTCTAGGCGAAATAAAAAATAAAACCAAAACTTTTAGGTTAGACATATGACCTGAAACTTTTCAACAAATCAACAACATTGACAATAAAACCAAAACCTTTAGGTTAGACATAATACCTAAAGTATTCAATAACATGATCTAACGACATTCGGGAGTGATAGTGAGTACATCTCTCCTTAAAATAAATTCTGAGAAAACAAATGATTAACATTAATTAGAAGTTTTCTTAAACAATTGAAAATTATTTAAGATGTAATTAACTATAGAGGCTTACCTCTATAGGAGATCTAAAAGAACCCGAAATAAAAATCTCTGGTTTACTATGATTTTCTTAATATGAAAATTCTAGAATATGTTATTCTAGAATATCCTCATATAAGAATTTTCATAAACATTCTTTTATACTATTAGTCCTAAAAATTCTCTAAATCCTTCAGGGGATTTATATGAATAAAACTAGGCTAATATTAGATGGTGACTCCTTGACATTGACATCATACAGAAACTGGCGGCGAAGACACCCCCACCGACACCCAACAACAATTTTAAAATTTTCCGACCGCATCTAATCTCACTTCATTCATCAGGTAATCAAATACCTAAGTTCATTGAGCAAGAAACAAAGTTTAACTAAACTCCTGGATGATTAATTCACCTGTGAAACTAAATTTACTTGGACTCCAAACAATCCCAGAAATATTAAAAAGATGTTTAGGACACGTCCTAAGCACTTCCTCAATATGACAGGATGTTTTAGAAGAACAATTGAATCTAATTGTTCTTTGATGAAAAAAATCATTCTTAAAACCAAACCAAGAACCTAGACGTCATAGGAGATGACTAGTTATAGGATTAGGAATTTGGTAGACAACCAAAACCCTTCCCTTAGCTTTACCTAGGTATCTATTGAAATATTTAAATACCTTAACATGTGTTTTAAGTGTAGCTTGGGATGACGGGAAGACCCTCCAGGTACGCTTTTATTTTATTGCAATTTACTTACATGCACTGTACTTTTCTTTTCTTGCATGTTAAATAAAACTGTTGCATGAAAACCAAAACCTTTAGGATAGTACCTGAACTGAAACTGAAACTAAATTAAAAGTCATTGCAAGATAAAATTCACCGCCACAATATTCCAAAATATAAAACAACTCAAAATTTAATCACAAATAGAACAACAAAACTACAATTGCAACTAAATTAAAAATGTCTCGTTGAATGATCAGGAATACCTCGGATGATGTAACCCACGTGTTGCTAACAAGATTTCCCACGGTCTAAATGATAGTGTGGAACTCATTCAATTGAGTTTAGTAAATTCATCTAGACTAAGTGAATTCAATGAAAATAACGGTGTCGGGATGACGAAACTGTGGGATCTTAATCGGTTCTGTTTAAATAACTTTAAGATTTGTTTTAATTAAAATATTAAAAAAACTTGGATTTTAGGATTTTCTCTAAACCAAAACACTTCTCTTATCTCCTGATTTATGACTTCTAAAACTAAACCTCTACAACAACAAGGAGCTCGGAGCATGGTGGGCAGCACGGCCATCGTCATCAGCAAAACCTGAGTCTACTTCAGTGAAACCTTTCTTAGAGTTAAATAACAAAGCCATAGGACTTCGAGGTATTTTTCCTAGTGCAACATAAATCCTCAACTTTTTTGTTAGGCATTTGTATACTCATGTTATGCAAATTAAGCCCTAACCGGCCTTAGGATTCCGAGATAGTTGTTTGGTACGATATAAACCCTCACATCTTCGAGGCTATTTGTATGATCATATCATACAAATATTAGTCCTAATTAATTAAAATTGAAAAGATTGCAATATTAAATAAACTCCTAAATTGAAGCCAAACAATAAAATAGTTTGGGAAGTTGCCAAGATTCTTCTTGGATCCTCAGCTTCTCCCACTTCTCTTCCTTTGGATTCTTGAAAAAAACTGTTCCAAATTTGAGCTAATCTCTTTTAAAATTCCAAAATTCAATCCTTTGAAACCTTAAACTATGAAATTCTTGAGTGCAAAACCACTGATCATTATCAAGAGTTTTCTTAAATGATTCCCGTCATTTAAGATGTAATTATCTATAGGAGCTTGCCCTTATAGGGAACTTTAAGAACCCATGTAATATAAACCCTGCTTAATTCATTTATATTAAATAGGGGATCTTGTCAGCTTATAAAATTGGTTTGCAGACCAAACAAATGTCACAAATCTTCTAGTTTATTTAATTAAGCCTCATTATCAAGCAGTGTGTCTATTCTTTAGGATAGATACACAGTTTGTGATGCGGTGCTCGTTTATATAAAATATTTGGGATGTGAGATCAGTTTGATTTCATATCTTAAAATTTTCAAACTCAAAATTATTTTCAAAATCAAATACTACTTTCTAAATTATATATATATTTAAGTCAAATTTAAAATCTAAAATTTTCCGACAATTTCTGTTAGGCGACCCCTTTTTCTAAAGTACAACACAAACTCAAAAATATGTCGACAATATATATATATATATATATATATATATATATATATATATATATATATATATATATTATACATATATATGCCACAGATTTATATATATGCTAATATATATACTTACATATACTCTTATATATAATCTTTTGTGATCTGGTGAGGTTGTTGCTTTTGCCATGGTTTGGGTTAGATTTAAATATCATCATGCTTATATTCTTTCCATACTAGGTGTTGTATACATGTTGGTTTAGTAGCAGGTGTTTTGCATTACTTTATTTTTGGCTAAGCCGCACACCTTTTATATATTGATAGATAAAGCTCTTGTTTTAAATGTATCTTAATATTTCGCAATGTACTGATGATCTTTTCCCTCTTTTTGTTTAGCTTCGAGTTCCCTTCCTCCTGAACCGAGATTTTGTGGAGCTGGTGAACTCGGTCTCGAGCAGTTAGGAGCCTTTTGTGAATGTTTATGCAGGTTTTTTGGAATCCGGCGTGTCCCTTCCTTTTGCGGAAATTTTTCTTAGTGCACTATTGCGCCTGAGCTTCGCGGCGTATTTCTTCAGCCTATTCATTGCTACAGAGGATACAAGCTTGTCGAACGACGTCTGAAGTTTAGTTCTTTCAAGTTTACTTTAAATACTTTGATGTCCTTTTACACTTGCAAGTTCACCAATATCTGTTCACAAAGATATGGTTTTCAAGAGATTGGTTTGTTTTGGTATGAGGATAATTACATGAGGATGGGAAGAACGTTTGGCTTCATTGAAGACTTTTATCACTTCATCGTTTTTCACATTTATCTTGACGTTTTTGGCATGGGCATATTGTATGTGCCTCTTTTGTATCGCGTCGAGTTGTACTACCGGAGGAGGAACCCATAAATGTGTGTTAAATTGTATTTTGTCTTGATTTTTAGCTAGGGATTCCCCTCCTCTTCTCTCTTTTTGTACTTATTTTAGAATATTAACACGTAATGAGCCACGAGACGCTCTTTTCCTCAAATATATATATATACGTTTATTTATAATTTTTTAAAATATTAAATATTTTTATAATTATATTATTTTTAAAAATAATATACTATACTTAAAATATTTAAATTAAAAAAATAATATTATTAAAAATTTTATATACATATATATGTATATATAAATATATAAATATATATTTATATTTATATATAAATATATTTATTCATTTATATAAAATTTATTTAACTATTAAATATTTTTATAATTAAATTATATTTATAAATAATACATTATACTTAAAATATTTAATATAAAAAAATAATATAAAATAAATTTTTATATAAATATTTATATATATAAGTATATATTCACATATACCTATTTAAATATTTTTATTTATAATTTATTTAATTATTAAATAGTTTTTATAATTAAATTATATTTATAAGTAATATACTATACTTAAAATATTTAAAATAAAAAAATAATATTATATAAATATATATATATATATATTTATATATACCGATTCAAGTATTTTTATTTATAATTTATTTAATTATTAAATATTTTTTTATTTAAATTAAATTTATAGATCATATACTATACTTAAAATATTTAAAATAAAAAATAATATTAAATAAAATTATAAATAAATATATCTTTATATATACCTATATATATATATTTTTATATATAATTTATTTAACTATAAAATATTTTTATAATTAAATAATATTTATAAATAATATACTATACTTAAAATATTTAAAATAAAAAAATAATATTATATAAATTTATACATATATATATATATATATATATATACATATATATAAATATATACATATTTATATTTATTAATTTATAATTTTTTGACTATTAAACATTTATATAATTAAAGTATATTTAAAAATAATATACTATACTTAAAATATTTAAAACAACAAAATAATATTATATAAGTTTATGTTTTTATTTTAAATATTTTAAGTATAGTATATTATTTATTAATATAATTTAATTATAAAAGTATTTAATAATTAAGAAAATTAAAAATAAAAAAATATATATAAAGGTGCATATATATATATATATATATTTATATATATAATTTTATTTAATATTATTTTTTATTTTAAATATTTTTTGTAAATAATAATATTTATAAATATAATTTAATTATAAAAACATTTAATAATTAAACAAATTATAAATAAAAATATATATATAGAGGTACATAAATATATATTTATATATATAACAAAATTTATTTAATATTATTTTTTTATTTTAAATATTTTAAGTATAGTATATTATTTTAAATATAATTTAATTATAAAAATATTTAATAACTAAAAAATTATATATATATATATATATATATATATATATATATATATATATATATATATATATATATATATATATATTATTAATATTTTTTTAAAATAATTTAAGTATAGTATATTATTTATAAATGTAATTTAATTATAAAAATATTTAATAGTTAAATAAATTATAACCAAATTAATATATATGTGTTTGTGTGTGTGTGTGTGTGTATATATATATATATATATATATATAATTATGTAAAATTATTTTTTTATTTTAAATGTTTTAAGTATTGTATATTATTTATAAATATAATTTAATTATAAAATTATTTAATAATTAAATAAATTATAAATAAAAATATTGGGTCAATTGGTTTGTCATTGGGTCAAGGACTGACCATTTTGACCAAAGTTCACTTTTTGGTCATAGATTAACTTATTAGGTCAATATTTGGTCATTAATTTAAAAATTAATTTTTTTTACCAAAATTAGCTTTTTGGTCAAAAGTTCACCTATTGGGTCAATGGGTTTGTCATTGGAATAGGGATTGACCATTTTGACCAAAGTTAACTTTTTGGTCATAGATTGACTTATTGGGCCATTTATTCAAAAATTGTTTATTTTGACCAAAATTGACTTTTTGGTCAAATGTTGACTTATTAGGCCAATGGGTTAGTCATTGGGTCAAGGATTGACCATTTTGACCAAAGTTGACTTTTTGGTCAAAAGATGACCAATTGGGTCAATGGGTTGGGCATTAGGTCAAAGTTTAATCATTTTGACCAAAGTTAACTTTTTGGTCATAGATTGGTTTACTGGGTCAAAAATTGGTCATTAAGTCAAAAACTGACTATTTTAATCAAAATTGACTTTTGGTCAAAAGTTGACTTATTAGGTCAATGAGTTGGTCATTGGGTTAAGGATTGACTATTTTGACCAAAGTTGCTTTTGGTCAAAATTTGACCTATTTAGGTCAATGAGGCGGTTAGTAGGTCAAAAATTGACAATTTTGAGCAAAATTGACTTTTTGGTCAAAAGTTGACCTGTTGGGTCAATATGCTGGTCATTGGGTCAAGGATTAATCATTTTGGCCAAAGTTAACTTTTTAGTCAAAAGTTAACAATTTGGGTCAATTGGTTGGTTATTAGATGAAGGATTGAACATTTTCACCAAAGTTGACATTTAGGTCATTGTGTCAGAAATTGACTATTTTGACCAAATTTGATTTTTGGTCAAAAGTTGACCTTTCGGGTTAATGAGGTGGTCATTAGGTCAACAATTGAAAATTTTGACCAAAATTGACTTTTTTGTTCAAAAGTTGACTTAATGGGTCAATAATTGGTAATTATTTCAAAAATTTACTATTTTGACCAAAATTAACTTTTTGGTCAAAAGTCTATCTATTTGGTCAGTGGGTTAGTTATTGAGTCAAGGATTGACAAGTATGACCAAAGTTGACTTTTTGGTCAAAGATTTACTTATTGGGTTTATAATTGGTCGTTAGGTAAAAAATTATCTATTTTGACCAAAAAATTGACTTTTTGGTCAAAATTTGACCAATTTGGCCAGCGGGTTGGTCTTTGGGTCGAAAATTGACCATTTTGACCAAAGTTAACTTTTTGGTCAAAAGTTGACCAATGGGGGGTCATTAGGTCGAAAATTGACCATTTTGACCAAAGTTAACTTTTTGGTCAAAAGTTGACCAATGGGGGGTCATTAGGTCGAAATTTGACTATTTTGACCAAAATTGACTTTTTGGTCAAAAGTTAACATATTGGGTCAATGGGTTGGTTATTAGGTCAAGGTTTGACAATTTTGACTAAAGTTGACTTTTTGGTCAAAAGTTCACCTATTGGGTCAATGGTTTTGTCATTGGGTCAAAGATTGACCATTTTGACTAAGGTTGATTTTTTGGTCAAAGATTGGTTTACTGGGTCAATTATTGGTCATTTGGTCAAAAATTATCTATTTTGACAAAAATTAAATTTTTTGTCAAAAGTTAACTCATTGGGTCAATGGGGTGGTCATTGGATCAGGAATTGACCATTTTGACCAAAGATGACTTTTTGTCAAAAGTTGACCTACTGGGTCAATGGGTTGGTCTTTGGGTCAAGGATAGACCATTTTAACCAAAGTTGACTTTTGGGTCAGTGATTGGTTTACTGGTTTAATAATTGTTCATTAGGTCAAAAATTGACTATTTTGACCAAAATTGATTTTTTGGTCAAACGTTGACCTACTAGGTCAATGTGTTGGTCGTTGGGTCAAAAATTGATCATTTTGACCAAATTTGACTTTTTGGTCAAAAGTTGACCTATTTGGTCAATGGGTTGGTCATTGGGTCAAGGATTGATCATTTTAACCATAGTTGACTTTTTGTTCAGATATTGACTTATTGGGTCTAAAATTGGTCATTATGTCAAAAATTGATTATTTTGACCAAAATTAAATTTTTTGTCAAAAGTTTACCCATTGGGTCAACGGGGTGGTCAATGGGTCAGAAATTGACCATTTTGACCAAAGTTGACTTTTTGGTCAATAGTTGACCTATTTGGTCAATGAGTTGGTAATTGGGTCAAGATTTAACCATTTTGACCGAAGAAAACTTTTTGGTCAAAATTTGATATATTGGGTCAACGGGTAGGTCTTTGGGTCAAAAATTGACCATTTTGACTAAAGTTGACTTTTTGTCAAAAGTTGACTTATTGGTTTAATGGGTAGTCATTAGGTCAAAAATTGACTATTTTGACCAAAATTGACTTTTTGGTCAAAAGTTGTCCTGTTGGGTCAATGTGTTTGTCATTGGGTGAAGGCTTGATTTCTTTGACAAAAATTAACTTTTTGGTCAGAGATTGACTTATTTGGTCATTAATTGGTCATTAGGTCAAAAATTGACTATTTTGACCAAGATTGAATTTTTGGTCAAAAGTTAACCCATTGGGTCAGAAATTGACCATTTTGCCAAAGTTGACTTTTTGGTCTAAAGTTGACATATTTCGCATATGTTTTGGTAATTGGATCAAGAAGTTGACCATTTTTATCAAAGATGACTTTTTGGTCAAAAGATGACTATCGGGTCAATGGGTTGGTCATTGGGTAAAAAATTGTCATTTTGACTAAAGTTGAATTTTTGGTCAAAAGTTGACCTATTGGGTCAATGAGTGGTCATTTGGTCAAAAATTGACTATTTTAACCAAAATTGGCTTTTTGGTCAAAAGTTAACCTATTGGGTCAATGGGTGGTCATTTGATCAAAAATTGACTATTTTGACCAAAATTGGATTTTTGGTCAAAAGTTGACCTGTTGGGTCTATGGGTTTATCATTGGATCAAGGATTGACCATTTTGACTAAAGTTGACTATTTGGTCAGAGATTGACTTATTGGGTCAATAATTGGTCATTAATTCAAAAAAAAAATTTTTGGTCAGAAATTAATTTTTGGTCGAATGTTGATCTTATTAGGCCTATGGATTGGTCATTGGGTATAGGATTGATCATTTTGACCAAAGTTGACTTTTTGGTCAAAAGATGTCTTATTGGGTCAATGGGTTGAGCATTAGATTAAAGATTAACCATCATGACCAAAGTTAACTTTTTGGATAAAGATTGGTTAACTGGGTCAAAAATTGGTCATTAGGTCAAAATTGATCATTTTAATCAAAATTGATTTTTGGTCGAAGTTGACATATTGGGTCGATGGGTTGGTCATTGGGTTAAGGATTAACAATTTTGACCGAAGTTTTCTTTTGTTGAAATTTGACTATTTAGGTCAATGAAGTGATCGATGAGATCAAAAATTGAGAATTTTGAAGCAAAATTTACTTTTTAGTCGAAAGTTGACTTTATTAGATCGATAGGTTGGTCATTGGTCAAGGATTAACTATTTTGGCCAAAGTTGACTTTTTAGTCAAAAGTTAAAAAATTAGATCGATGGGTTGGTCATTGGATGAAAGATTGACCATTTTCACAAAAGTTGACATTTAGATCATTGTGTGTAAATTGACCATTTTGATCGATTTGACTTTTTGGTCAAAAGTTGACCTTTTGTGTCAATGAGGTTTTCATTAAGTTAAAAATTGTCGATTTTGACCAAAATTGACTTTTTAATTTAAAAGTTGACCTATTGGGTCAATAATTGGCAATTATGAAAAAGTTTTACTATTTTGACCAAAATTGACTTTTTGGACAAAAGTCGATCTATTGGGTTAGTGGGTCAAGGATTTACCATTTTGACCAACGTTATCATTTTGTTCAAAGGTTGACATGTTGGGTCAATGGGTTTGTCATTGGGTCAAGGATTGATAATTATGACCAAAGATGCTTTTTGGTCGAGATTTACTAATTGAGATCAATAATTGGTCATTAGGTCAAAAATTGTCTATTTT
>CM040432.1:68665503-68690503 GCA_022702705.1 Papilionanthe hookeriana x Papilionanthe teres | reverse complement strand
ATCAGACCCAGTGACCAACCCTATTGACCCCATAGGTCACCCTTTTGACCTAAAAAGTCAACTTTGGTCAAACTGGTCAAACCAGACCTAATGACCTACCCTGTTGACCCCATAGGTCACCTTTTTGACCTAAAAAGTCAACTTTGGTCAAATTGGTCAAACCAGACCTAATGACCTACACTGTTGACCCCATAGGTCAACTTTATGACCTAAAAAGTCAACTTTGGTCAAATTGGTCAAATTGGTCAAACCAGACCTAATGACCTACACTGTTGACCCCATAGGTCAACCCTATGACCTAAAAAGTCAACTTTGGTCAAATTGGTCAAACCAGACCTCATGACCTACACTGTTGACCCCATAGGTCAACCTTATTACCTAAAAGTCAACTTTGGTCAAACTGGTCAAACCAGACCTAGTGACCTACACTGTTGACCCCCTAAGCCAAGCCAACACCATCCCCTTGCTATAAAAAGACCCCATGGCCGAAACTAGCAAGAGAGGAGAAAATATTTAGGGAGGTCCATAGTACGCTCAAACCCTCTTGCTCCTAACACAAAACTTCTTCCTAAGAGCTTCCATAATCTTTTAGGATCAATCCCATGCCATAGTTTCAGCCCATTTGAGCCAATTTGACCAATTTTTAAAAACAGCACAAATTAGGCATTTTTCCCAAATTACTCTCTAAGCCCTACTTAGAAAATTTAGAAGATAAGCTTAAGGACTTAAAGGTAATTCCCTAAAAATTTCATATTTTTCTGACTTGTAAATAATTTTTAATAATAAAAATACTCGATAGAGTATTTAATTAATTAAAAAGTAAATACTGAGAATAAAATTATGATTTTGGTTTCATAATTTTTTCTCTTCAAGAGCTCTCCATAGGTATTTTTATTTTATTTTTAAGACCTCTGGATCAAAAGATATGAATTTTTGAAGTTTTTAAGGTTTCCCTGAATTAATCCAACCCAGAAAAATCCAGGCGCTGCCACGTGTCCTCGTACGATCGATGGGCGGGAAGATCCACTGCGCGGATCCGAACACTGAACACGGCGCGGTTTGATCTGGGCCATCTGTTCCGAATCACGGGATTAGACGGCTGGATTAATCAAGATAATTCAGAATATTCTTGAACCGTCCAACTCTTAGGGTCAATATTTCACTCATTTCTCAATGAAATTGAGTGATTTTTGAACCTATGGAATCATCTGAACGTGTAGAATGTATCTATTTGGTGATGATACATTTCTGGGCTAGTATAACCCATGATATTTCGAAAACATGCAATATTTTGGAGAAAATAATTCCATTCCTTGGCCACAAGTGTATCAAGCTTGATCATACCTTATGGCTGGCTTCTAGGACTTCCAAGGAAGATCTTTTCTGCTCCAATTTGGTTTTATAGCTAGCCTTGGAGGAGAATTTTGAGAAAGTGGCTAATTTGGGCTGATTTTGGAATTTGATCAAATTGGCTTGATTGGGCTAACCCTATGGCTTGGGCTTGGTTGGAATAGGTTGCTGAGGTCCCCAGGAAGATTTTTTGTGTTGGGAGCCAAGGGATTTGGGCAGCCTATAGGATTCTATGGGTTAATTTTCTCCTCTTGGATATTTTGGCCAAGGAGGGTATTTATATCCATGAATGGCTATGGATTAACCTTGGTTGGCTTGGATTTGACCATGGTATAGTTAGGGCTGTAGAGTGCAACCTCCCCCATGTAAACCAAGCTTCACCTCTTCTTCCTCCATGAGAATTTTTCCACTTAAGCAAGTGCACATTTTATGGCAATTTTGGCTTAAATCTTGTCATGATGGATTTTAGCCTCTTTGTTTCCATTCCATTGGCTAAGTGGGAGGTTTATGGTGACTCAAATGGTTGAGACCCTCTCCTGGCAACACCTCATTTACTATTTCATGAGGTGGTGACACATTAGTCCCTCTCTTAATATTTTTCATGAAATATCATTATGGTTTTAACCATGGTGTGAAGGATGGTTAAAGCTTTGTCTCCTCACTATTGGATGGATAGGGAGGTGGCTAAACTAACTTCACCATGGCAAGACACCTCAAACTTTAAATTACCATAGTTTTGCCACCTAATTTTTCATGTCATGATGGCCTTTACCATGGTTAAAAGTGAATGATTTATGAATTGATTTTTCTTTAATGGATCATGTGTGATGTCATAAAAGAATTTTAAAATTTTTAAAAAACCATATGTCATAGGTTTTAAAAATTCCATTTAATGCCCTCTTCATTTTAATTTCCATATTTAATTAATTATGTCATTAATTAAATATTGAAAATTATTTTATTAATCAATAATTAATTGTAAATAATTCCAAATTAATTATTTGATTAATATCCATGTCATTAAAATTTATCTTTTGTTTCTTTCATGACTTTTCAATTTAATTTTCATTTTAATTAATTATGTCATTAATTAAAATATGAAAATTAAATTATTGATCAATTAATTAATTAAAAATAATTTTGGAATCAATTAATTGATTAATTCCATTATTTTTAATCATTTTGTGGATTTTGTGATTTTATGGGATTTGAATTTAATTTTTCATTTTAATTAATTAGGCCATTAATTAAAATTTTTTTAAAATTAATTCATTAGCCAATTAATTAATCAAAATAATTTTGAAATCAATTATTTGATTAATTTTATCATTTTATGACTTTTAATTTAATTTTTATTTTAATTAATCATGTAATTTGATTAATTAAAATATTGAAAATCAAATTATGAGTCAATTTAATTAATCAAAATAATTTTTTTTGAAATTAATTTGATTAATTTGTCATTGTGGGGTTTTAAACAAGTCATTGGTTGTTTGATCAAAAATTGACCATTTTGACCAAAACTGTCATTTTGGGTCAAAATGTTGACCTGTGGGGTCAATAGGGTTGGTCATTGGGTCTGGTTTGGTCATATTGACCAAAGTTGACTTTTTAGGTCAAAAGGGTGACATATGGGGTCAACAGGGTTGGTCATTGGGTCTGGTTTGACCATTTTGACCAAAGTTGACTTTTTAGGTCAAAAGGGTGACTTATGGGGTCAACAGGGTTGCTCATTGGGTCTGGTTTAACCATTTTGACCAATATTGACTTTTTAGGTCAAAAGGTTGACCTATAGGGTCAACAGGGTTGGTCATTGGGTCAGATCTGACCATTTTGACCAATGTTGACTTTTTAGGTTAAAAGGGTGACCTATAGGGTCAACAGGGTTGGTCATTGGGTCTGGTTTGACCATTTTGACCAATATTGACTTTTTAGGTAAAAAGGGTGACCTATAGGGTCAACAGGGTTGGTCATTGGGTCAGATTTGACCATTTTGACTAATGTTGACTTTTTAGGTCAAAAGGTATTGACTCATTATAAATGAGGTCAACAGCGATCCTAGCCGTTCACCCGATACACAAACTATCCGACGGTCCCTGGTCATCCACTACGACTGGTGCGTCCCGTGAGCCGTCCACCTTCTAACCCTAGGATCTCGCTCGATACTCAACGGATTTTTGAGTTCTTATGCTCTATGAACTCGTCTTGGAGAGATGAACATATCCATACGGCTATCATGCATTGAAATTGACTTGAATGAAATGAAGAATTGCTGGAAGCTCGGGAGGAAGAAGAGGGCAATACCTTGGCTCTGAGAAGTGAAGCTTCTATCAGAGAGGCTCGGCACGTTCATTGGAGTCCAAGGAAGCTAGGGATGAAGCCTGGAGCTGTGGTGAATTGCCTGGGCTTGACTTCCACCAGGCCATATCACAAAGCTTAGAGGCTGGAACAAGCTGGGTGGCTCGGAGAGGGGCTTTCACGGGGAACTTCTCCTTTACCTCTGGTGAAGGTGTAGGAAGAGTTAATTTGGATTTGGTGAAGTTTCGAGAGAGTTTCCTGTTTCGGCTCGATTTTCGAGTGAGAAATTGGGCTCAGCTGGGGAGATTCAAGGCAGGAGAACAGTGGGGATGAGCTTCTCTTGGCTAGGAGAAGCTCTGGGAGCAATTTGGAGGGCTTCTGTTGAGAAAAATTTCAACACACTTTAAGCACCTTTCTCATGGCCGAGAATAGGTGTTTAAATGGCCAAGGCCATTCAACTGGGTTTGGGTTCAATTCATGGGTGAATTCCACTGCTTAGGTGGAGGGCAGTGGAGCTCCAAAGTTTGATTTGGCTGAGGTGGCCAATTGGGTGAGTTTGGGTGAGTTTCACTTGGTGGTAGCTCTCGGTTTTGACCCCCTCCGGCGGCTAGGCCGGCCGGCAAGGACAAGGGAGCTGGCCATGGGAGTAGGGTTTAATGGTGATAAACTAGGCAAGGAGGGATTTGGGATGAGGTAGAAGGTGGATTTGTCCATTTAAGGGAAGAGATCCCTTAAAATGGGGGACCCTTGGTCCGTGGCTCACTTAGCTTGAGTTAGGTGGATCTAAGGTGGTTCCTAGGGTTTACTTAGTGGTTGTGGATAGGTTGGTTTAGCCACATTTGGTTTAATTTGGTTAGGTTTGGTCATGGGTTCAAATTGGCTCACTTGGGTTTGGGTTCGGCTAACTTGAGTTTGTTTTTGATTTAGGTCCAAGTGTCTTCAGAAATTTTGAAGAGATGATTTCCATGAAAAAGTTTCATGAAGACATGGAGAGGTTTTGGGTTCAATTGAAGGGTCAATTTAGTGGATTTTGGTATTTTGGGCAATTTAGGCAAGGTTGAATCAACTTGGGTCCAAGTTGGGTTAAGGTGGGGTTTAGACTCAATTGAAAGTTTCAAATGGTCTAGGGGAATGTATTGAAGAGTTCCCAACATCAATTGGGAAGAAATTTTAGGGTTTGGCTAATCAATTTGGTAGGTTTAGGGCATGGGTTCACTTTAGGCTAAAATGGGGTTTTTGGATTTCAAATGGAATTGAACTCAAACATGAATCAAATTGGGCTTGGATTTGGTTTAGATTGATAGTAATGATGTTTAATTGAAGTTTAGAATTGAAATGGAGCAAAATTGAGGTCAAATGGGTTGGTTTGGTGTGACATTGGGTCCATTTAGGTTAAAAATGGGTCAATTTAGGGATTTTGATAAAAGTGGGTTATTTTGGCAAAATTGGGCTATGGTGTAGTTAAACAAAATGAAATTAGGAATATTTGGGGTTTTTTTGGCATTTTCTGGGAATTTTTTAGAATTTTTGGAATTTTGTGCCAAAAGGGTATTTTAGGGTATCGAGATATTTGGAGGGTATTGGCGTATTTTGGTGAATTTAAAAGGTGGGGTTTGTTTCAAAATGATCTTTAGAATTTTTTTGGAATTTTTAGTAATTTTTGGGGAATTTTTGGAAATTTTGGGGCAATTAAGTAATTTTAGGTAGGTTTGAAGAACACAATGTCAAAACGAGGCATTTTGGCAAAAGTTGAATTTTGATCATGATGAAGCTTAAAGTGAGCCATGGACCAAGAAATGTCCACCCTGAACATCTCATGGGCTATATCCAACCCTCTTAGCCAAAGAGCTAGGGGTTTGGACTTAGCCACATGAGTGCTCCAATGAACCAGGGGGAAGAATTGGGTAAGGATGGTGTGTGTGAGAGTCCAGCGTGTGTAAGCCAAACCTCACCAGGACCAAGCCACCCAGGGTAGTCCTAAGGCTTGAACAACCTTTATAGGAGCTCACTATTGGTTCTCCATATGGTGGTCTTAACCTTCTAAGGTGATTCATAGGTTTGCAACCATCCAAGTGGGGTCCCAAGAGGAGTCAAGAAGTAGCTGAATTACTAAAGGGTGGGTCCAAATTCTAGTCCTCTAGGATAGTCAAGGAGAAGACCTTATGTCTAGATCCTAAGAAGCACTAAGGAGAGAAAAGAACTCACCCAAAAATGATGTCAACAAATGGACCCCCAATAGGTGTGGTGTGCTAACCAAGCACACCGCGCGTATTGGCGTTGACCAAAGAGATCAACAAAACCAACACAGACGTCTAAGTGACACACTTAGAACAAAGCGTAGAACAATTCCGCTGGGGAGTGTCGGGTAAATCTCCAAGACTGAAGATTCCCGAACTCTCGCTGGGGAAAAATGAGGTGAATTCCAAATCACAAGACTTGTAGAGATTAGATTTTAGATTCGAATCATTTTTATTTCAAGTTTCAATTTTGAGTTTGAGTTCCAAATTGATTTGAGTTTCAATTTTAGTTAAAGTTCGATTTAAGATTGATTTTAAGGTGGATTTCATTAAGATTCAGAATTTGGAATGAGAATCAGAACCTAGGTTCTAACCTCGGAATTTGAAAGATAACTAGAATTTAGGCTCTAGTCTCGATGAAGAGAGTTGGAATTTAGGCTCCAACCTCGGAAAGAAGATCATAATTTAGGTACTGATCGAAAGGAATGAGGACCGGAATTTAAGTACCACCCTCGGAGAGAGAATCGAAATTTAGGTACCGACCTCACGAAGGATGAGAATCAGAATTTAGGTACTGATCTCGAAAGAGATGAGAATTGAAATTTAAGTATCAATCTTAAAAAGAGAGTCAGAATTTAGGTACCGGCCTCACAAATGGTGAGAATTAGAATTTAGGTACTGATCTCGAAAGAGTGAGAATTGAAATTTAAGTATCAATCTCAAAAAGAGAGTCGGAATTTAGGTACCGACCTCGCAAAGGATGAGAATCAGAATTTAGGTACTGATCTCGAAAGAGCGAGAATTGAAATTTAAGTATCAATCTCAAACAGAGAGTCAGAATTTAGGTACCGACCTCACAAAGGATGAGAATCAGAATTTAGGTATTGATCTCGAAAGGGATGAGAATTGAAATTTAAGTATCAATCTCAAAAAGAGAGTCGGAATTTAGGTACCGACCTCGCAAAGGATGGGAATCAAAATTTAGGTACTGATCTCGGAAAAACGAGAATTGAAATTTAACTATCAATCTCAAAAAGAGAGTCAAAATTTAGGTACCGACCTCAAAAGGAGAGAAATGGAGTTTAGGAACCAGTCTCGAAAGAGAATCAAAATTTAGGTATCGATCTCGAAAAGAGAGTCGGAATTAAGGTACCGACCTCGAAAGGAGAGAACTGGAATTTAGGTAACAGTCTCGAAAGAGAATCAAAATTTAGGTATCAATCTCGAAAAGAGAGTCGGAATTTAGGTACCGACCTCACAAAGGATGAGAATCAGAATTTAGGTACTGATCTCGAAAGGGATGAGAATTGAAATTTAAGTATCAATCTCAAAAAGAGAGTCGGAATTTAGGTACCAACCTCGAAAGGAGAGAACTGGAATTTAGGTACCAGTCTTGAGAGAGAATCTAAATTTAGGTATCGATCTTGCAAGAGACACGAAATTTATGTACCGACCTCACAAAGGATGAGAATCAGAATTTAGGTACTGATCTCGAAAGGGATGAGAATTGAAATTTAAGTATCAATCCCAAAAAGAGAGTCGGAATTTAGGTACCGACCTCGAAAAGAGAGAACTGGAATTTAGGTACCAGTCTCGCAAGAGAATCAAAAGTTAGGTATCGATCTCGCAAAGAGAGTCGGAATTTAGGTACCAACCTCGAAAGGAGAGAACTGGAATTTAGGTACCAGTCTTGAAAGGTTGACGATTGATTTGTGAAGATTTCAATGATTACAAGCGCAGTAGAAGATTGGAATGGGACATGAAAGTGTTTCACGTCCCGAAGGATTTCATCAAAGGTTGAAAGTTTGGCGAAGGAAGTGAATCCATGCCATCAGAACCAAATTGAGAATCTCGTGGTTCTGTGTCAGTAGACTCAGCGACCTTCTCAAAAGAGGGGAGAAATCGCAGAGAGTCGAAAAGATTTCGAGAATAGCCAGAGGCTGGGGATATCGGATTTGGAGGCTCATTTTCATTATTCATTGCTTTTGGTGATTTGATTTTTTTTAGTTTCGTTTTCGATTGAAATTTCACTTTGATTCGGATTTTCATTGATTTACTTGGTTCACATCTTAAAGTTTTAAGTTGATCTGTTTTGAGTTTTGGTTTGTATTTTATTCAGACTTTGAATTCAAATTTTATTTTATTGTTATTGATTCATTCAAATTGTTCTTCGTCCAACTTTCTTTTATACCTAGTTAAACTCAGATCTGGTGGCGTTTGTAGTAAATTGCACAAAACTAAAGGTAAAACCCAAAGTTCATCTCCACTAAAATGTCGAAGATACATCAGGTGATTCCATCAAAACATTTCTGATGACATTCTTCTGAAAACAAATTTTTGCAAAAGTTCATATATATATATATATATATATCTGACCACAGATTGCATTGATATCTTCGTGTACTCTGACAAAATTGTCAGCTCGATTCATCCATGTCTGAAAAGTAAACTACATAGGTAATAACATCACCTTCTATCCACTTTCCGGAGGAGAATCCCACGTAAGTGTATTTTAGAGGTGTGTTACTACTACGTAGCCTATAGCTAGTAGGGCTGCAAATTCTCTAGTTATGGATCTGGCTGAAAGTAGACCATAATTTTACTCTCATCCATCCTTCTGAGGGTGATGGAGACTCGCTCGTAGGGAACTCCCGGTATGCAGTGCTTCGCTACATCTGCACCATTTCCTTGTACTACGAGAAAAGAGCCTACTGATAGAGGTATCTCCACCGGCCCTCGGAATTCTCCGGGGCCAACTATCCGGAGTTCTGTCCCGAACATAATGTTGCATTGGTTGATGAAGGAAATGGTACAAAAGGGCCTTACAAAATCATGATGATCTGTGTGAGGTGGGATGCAATCTCCTTCTGCATAGATGTTGATAATACAGCTGTTCGGTATGCAATCAGTGGGTAGAACTCGCCAAGCCACCATCCTTTTTATCATTTTCATAATTAAAACTGGCATTGGATCCACTTCATCATAGCGGAGTATCCCTGGCGGATTTCCTTTCTTGTCATCAGCGAAGTTGTAACAGCATCCAAATTGAATAGTAATCCCCCCTTACCTCTTTTCCATTTCTTTGGCTCGGAGTAGGTCCTGCTACGTAATTGTCCTACATGACCTTGTTTCTTCAGCTCATTGACGCAGTCTACAATTTCACTTTGCTCGTTGTGAGAGAAAACATCTGTATGTAACTCTAGTCCTTCCAGGATGTTGACATATCTGCCTCTGATTCTCTGAAAGTATTCAAAATTCTGCTTCCGCACCCTCTGGATCATCTCCAATTCGTGCTCTGAAATTATCTGCAGTTGTTGGGGTCTAGTGACACACTGTAGGATGTATGGCTCCACACCATCACGCTCTCCTAGGATCGTCACTATCTCAAGTGTAGGCTCTGTAGTAACCTTCTCCGGAACAAACTCTATTATGGTGCTCCTGAGGACTGGCCTCCTTGGGGCAACTGCTACGGCCGTCGGGGTTTCTTCCTTGTTCTGCTCTTCTGTTAATTTCTTCAGCATCTTGGCGATACGGCGATTCTTGTTTCTTCTCTGAGTTGGGGTTAGGGTGGCTCTCCTCTCTCCCTAAATCTCGGTAGGGGCAGCACTGACAAACTTTCCTCCTGCGGACGTTATCATTGATTTCATCTTGTTTTCCTCGATCATATTGATCTTCCTCTTCTTATTTGTAGCTTGGGGAGCCTTCTTATTGAGCCTCATCACTGTCTTCCCACGGAACTGCTCGGGATCCACAGCAGTCCAAGTAGTTTCTTCATATTCCAACTCTAGCTGTGCAAGGTCCGAGCCAACCTCTCTCACAGCATCAGCTTTCAGCTCTTCTTTGTTAAGTGCAAGACTTACGCCATCCTTAAAGTTCAGGAACAGCCGCCCGTTCGACATTTCCTTGAAAAGAAAACAAGGAAAGGATCAAGGGTTGTACTCAGGACGAGAATAATAAGAAAATTTACTTATTAATGAAAGAATTCTTATTTAATTATTTCGAATTTTATAAGAGTAAGAGAAGATAAGAAAAGATCAGGAGTGAGCTCGGCTCAAAAGGAAGAATCAAAATTTTATTATTACTTCAATTGCATATGTTTTCTTTTAACACACATTTTTTTATTTACGATTTTTTTATCATTCATTTCCATTCGGGTTCGAACCCAGTTATAAGTGATCACTCTACCCGTGCTTCTAAGAATGAAATTTCATTCTTCAAAACATCAGGTTGCGTAATACTTCTTCAAATATTGTCCATTGATTGGAAGCATAAATCGTTCTCCACGGCAATTCACAAGCTGGTAAGAACCTCCTGAGTAGACTCTCTCAACCATGAACGACCCCTCCCAAGTCGGTTGAAATTTACCTCTTATCTTGCGGTGCGCAAGAATAGGCCTTCTGAGAACTAGGACCAAGTCACCGACTTTGAATGTCCTTGGGCGGACCAGTTTGTCGTGGGCCTGGATCATCTTAGCTTGATACAGTTCCAGATTCTGTTGTGCTGCAAGTCATTTTCTTTCCAAGTTTTCCAATTCTTCCAGTCGTAGTCTGGCATTTTCTTCTGTAGTGATCCTATTCGCAACTGTAATTCTGAGTGACGGGAGCTAAACTGGCCCATACACTAGAGTGTAGGGCATAGACTGAGTAAGAGTCCTGAAAGTCGTTCTGTAGGCCCATAAGGCTTCTAACAACTTCTCGTACCAATTTTTTTTGTTGCCGTCCAGAGTTTTCAGATTTGGATGAGAGTTTTATTAAAAGCCTCGGCCAATCCTTTTGCTCTTCGGTAGTAGATTGTTGAATAGCACCAATAGATCCCGTGTCTTCTGACAATACTATTGATCTTTGTGCTTTTAAACGTGGACCCATTATCTGAGATAATTCTGAGCGGTACCCCGAAACGGTAGACGACCTGATTCTTGAAGAACTGTAGCACGTGAAGTGCCTTCACTTCCCTGAGCAGTACTGCTTCTGGCCACTTAGAAAAGTAGTCTGTAGCTGCAAGAATAAAGCGATGTCCTCTTGAAGAAGGCGGTTCTATCGGACCCACAATATCTGTGCCCCAATATTCAAATGGCCACGACGCGATTGTCGAATGTAGCACATTTGGAGGTTGATGTAGAACCACTTCATGCACTTGGCACTAGTGACAACTCTTGGCGACCTTCATGCAATCGGTCATCATTGAGGGCCAATAGTACCCTAGTCTTTTAATCTTCATTTTCATCTTCAGATCTGACTGATGAGCGCCACAAAGTCTTGAGTGTACTTCTTTGAAGACTTCACGAGCCTCGGACCCGCTCAGGCACCTTAGCCACATCTGGTCAAACGACCTTCTGTATAACTTATTGTTTGTTAATGCGTAAGACAGAGTTCTTTTATTAATCTGATGGGCTAATGACTTATCGTCTGACAGGTTTCTTGTTTGGAAATATTCTATTAAAGGTTGCCACTAATCTTCTGCATTTTCTGTTACTGCTGCAACTGTTTCTTCTTCTTCTTCTGATTTGTGTATCGTGTCCATGTCGAGCTGTGAGAGAACCTGACGTCCCTGAACTGACACTTCAATTGACTCATCCTGTAAGCAGGAAAACTCTTTTGCGAGGCGGGCTAATGCATCTGCAAGAGCATTTTCTTTTCTAGGAATCTTGTAGATTGTTACATTCGGAATTTGCTTCAATAGTTTCATGGCATACTGAAAGTACTGCTCGAGCCTTGGTTTCAGAATTTTGTACTGTTCGGCGATCTACTGAATGATCAACTGTAAATCTCTGTAGATGTTGATATCTATTATACCCATCTGAATGGTTAATTCCAATCCTGTTATGAGGGCTTCATATTCTGCTTCGTTATTTGTACACGGTTCTGTTAGGTGGTAGAAGTATCTTAATATCCCCCGCTCCGGTGTTATAAAGATTAGTTCGATTCCTGCCTTACCAGGCACTATAATTTGCGATTCTCTGTCTTTTTGTGTTGAAGATGCTCCGTCAAAGTACGATTCCCAACGCTGATCATCGGGATCTTCTAGGCTCATTATCTGCTCGTTTGGCAAGTCGTCGTTGAGAGGCAATTCTGCCGGCAAAGGATGTGTTGCGAGGAAGTCTGCTAGGACTTGTCCCTTTATGACACGAAGAGGAATGAAATTTATATCGAATTACAATAGTATCATCGACCACCTAGAAAGTCTGCCAGAAAGCATCGGGCGGTTCATCAAATATTGCAACGGATTAACTTTCAAAATAAGGTTGACCTTATGAGAAAGCATGTAATGCCTGAGCTTTTGTGCGGCGAAGATCTAGGCCAAGCAATGCTTCTCAATCGGAGGATACTTTACTTTCTTCAGAATCAGATGACGACTTAAGTAATAGAAAGCATTTTCTTTTCCCTCGTCATTGACCTGGGCTAACAGGGCTCCAAGGGAGTCGTCTAAAGCCGTGGTATAAAGTATCAACGGTCTACCCGAGACTGGGGCTGCTAAGGCAGGAGGTGTCATTAAATATTGCTTAATGTCCTCGAAGGCCCGCTGGCATTTCTCTTCCTAAACGAATTTGGCGTCCTTTTTAATTAATGCCGAGAAGGGCTGACACCTACCTGACAAGTTCGAGATAAAGCGTCGAAGATATGCCAACTTTCCTTGAAAGGATCGTAATTGCTTCAAGGTTTTGGAAGGCGGCATTTCTAAGATAGCTTTAATCTTTTCCAGATCGACTTCAATTCCGCAATGTTGAACAACAAATCCTAAGAATTTCCCAGAGGTGATGCCGAAGGCGCATTTTTAGGGATTCATCTTAAGGTTAAATTGTCTTAATCGCTCGAAAATAATTCTCAAATCATACAGGTGATCTTCCTTCAGTTTGCTCTTGATGACCACATCATCCACGTAGCACTCGACTTGGTTGTCAAAGAGATCATCAAAGATCCTCGTCATTACTCTTTGGTAAGTTGCTCCTGCATTCTTCAACCCGAAAGACATTACTTTGTAGTAGTATATTCCGATTGGCGTTCTGAAGGCTGTGAGCTTTTCGTCTTCTGGTGCCATCTTTATTTGGTTGTATCCTGAAGATCCATCCATGAAAGAGAAGATTTCGTGTGTAGAAGCGATGTCAATCATTAATTCTGGAATTGACAGCGGAAACTCATCCTTCGGGCATGCTTTATTCAAGTCTCTGAAATCTACACAGATTCTGATCTGACCATTCTTCTTTCTGACTGGTACCACGTTGGCTAACCAAGTTGGGTATTGTTCTTCACGGATAAATTTAGCGTCTATTAGTTTCTTAACTTCAGCTATTACTTGTTGTTCAATCTCTAGACGCATTCTTCTGGGAGCTTGTCTGAATGGAACGGCAGTGTGATCCATTCCTAGTCTATGAACTGCGACCTCTGGATCTAATCCTAGCATTTTGTCGTAACTCCAAGCGAAACAATCCTTGAATTCCATTAATAGCTTGATTATTTCTTTGGAGTCTTCTTTATTGAGTAAGGAGCTAACAAAGGTAGGCCTAGGCTCTTCGCTAGTACCTAAGTTAACTTCCATTAACTAGTCAATTGTAGATTTAATTTCTTCATCAAGTTCTGGCGGAGTGTCTCCGATTGGTAGATCTTCAAGATTATCTGAGGTTTCCAAGCTGTCTTCATTAGGCTCACTAGCGACAACCAAACAAAATCCTGTATCATCAACTGATCCTACTGTGCCGAATCTAAGACTATGTTTTGAATTGGGAGGCCGACTGGCATTGTTCCATAACTTTTCAAAGTGTTGTGATTGGTCTTTTGACCACTGTTTAGGTAAGATGCCACGTTGAATTAAATTTTGAACACAGGGAGAATACCACTCAAACGGCAATTCCATTAATTCAGAAGAAGCAACATCTTCAAATTGTACATCATTTTCAGTTTTGGAAGAAGAAGCACCACGGTAGAACTTGATCGGCTTAGCACCACCACCATGCACTTCCTTGACCACCATACCCTTGATCTTATTAGAATGGATCGGGGTCAGGGTCATATTATGCACATAGTAGTTAATCTTCTCGTACCTTGCTTTGTATTCTTCATTATTTTCATCTTCGAGAGAGATCTTGAACTGGGGTTTCTTTTGATTTACTGTTGTTGCTTTTTTCTTGATTTCTTCTTCTTCTTCAGAGCTATTCTCCCAATCAACATCTATGACCGGTTTCTTCTGTTCAACTGCTACACCGTTTCTTCCTCGACCTCGTCCCCGGCCTCGACCTCGGGTGCGAGTTCTGGAGAAACCTTCACCATCTCGTCGTAAGGGAGTGGTGAGTAACTGTTGAATGAAGATTTTATGTTCTTTGTCGTCTCGTGCATCTTTTTCTTGATTTGGTATGGCATTTCTGGAGAAGATTGTTTTCTTTGGGGGTGCGTAGTAAGCTGCATCTTCATGGATTCCGATTTCATGCACGGAGAATGGTTGCAAATCACCTTTGATACACTGTTCTTGTCCTCCTTCATAGTACTTTATACACTGGTGTAGAGACGACGGTACCATCCAGTTCTCATGAGGCCCAAGAGAGCGTTGAATGATGTCTCAGAATCAATTATGTGGAACTTTGCGGTTGTTTTAGCTAATTCACCGATCTTCATTAACAGTGTTATCGATCCAAGAGCTCTTTCTCCTTTCTAGTTGAAGCCTCTTAGCATCATCTTGTCTGCCTTGAGATCACGGGCATCAATCTCTAAATAGGCTAGCGTTTGAAGGTTCATTATATTAATTGATGCTCCTGAATCAACTAGCACCCTGGAGAGTGTGAACTTTCCAATACTGACTGAAATGTACAACAGTCGGTTGTGATCTGCTGTTCCAAGTAGTAAATCATCGTCCGGGAATGTAACACCGCATTGTCCTTTCAATGAGGAAATCTCGTCGAAGGAATTACCAGCCATTTGAGCTAAGCAAATTTCTGGATCAAGCAAGGCCTTGATCAGAGATTCCCTCATCTCCTTTGACAGGGTCAGAGTGTCGTAGATGCTCAGTTTGGCTGGTAGTTTCCTAAGATGGCTAGCACATTATAGTCCACTTTATTACCAGGCTGTCCAATTTCTTCTCAAACGGGCAATTGTTCTACTGGGGTTTGCTCTTCCTGAGCAACCACCTACTTTTCCTTGTCCTTTGGACCCAATCTCAGAGGTAGGACCTTTCCGCTTCTCAGATTAACTTCTGTAATTTCCTCTGAATCTACTGGTGTCTCCTCTTGAATCGGAACGACTGGCTCTTCTGAAGTCACCTCAGATTCTGACAATTCTAACTCTATCGTGATCGGAGCTCCTCGGAATTCACAAATAGACTCGTCACTTACTAAACATTCGTAGCCATCTTTATGAATGTCCACCTCTTCGTCGTAGTTATCTAGGTTTTGTATGATTTGAGAATTGTTATTTGTATCGAAATTGAGATTAGGATTAGGTTGGTTGTCATTAGTTATGTAATTGTTAGAAATAGTCAAAACGTAGCCAACACCATAACTCTTATCATTATAAGATCCCGCCAGGGTGAGCAAATAATCATACAGAGTCAGAGGTTCGAGGAATTTCTCCCCCGAATCAAAAACAACCATCCTAGGAAAAGTAGCCCCTAGTCTTCTTCTTGAAACCTCAGTCTTCTCTTCTTTCATGATCTTCTCCTCCTCCTGGGGCGGTTCTTCAATCACTAGCGATAGCGCCGGCTTGGCAGGTTTCAAACTTTGAGTTGAAGCGTGCACCGAAGCGGTCTGGATGTGATCCAAAATTTTCTTTGATGACTTCGTCCAAACTGTATTCCATCCATCGTTGGTCTTGTATGGGTCGATCGGAACAATAGGCTTCGTTGAGATAACATTGACGAAACCTCCTTTTTGGGGTTCCTTCATGTATTCCTTTGGGATCGTTATGTTCCCTGTCCGAAGATTATCTTCCAGCCAGTTCTTGAAAGTGAAGCAGTCATCGATTTTATGTCCGAGCATCCTGTGGTAGGGACAGTAGTTTGGATGATCCTTCTTGTTGACTTCCTCAGGCTTCCTGGGCTCTGGCAACTGAAAGTCGGGCGTCTTCATCAAATTGTGAAACATCTTAGCCACTGCCTCAGTCTTGAAGGGGTATTCTTTGTTTAAAAGTTCCTTCAAGGGACAGAGCGGATGAGGCGGCGGCTGATCGTACTGCTTCGACTGTTAACTCAGTCGAGGCTGAAAACTCTGCTGAGGCTGATAATTCTGCTGAGGGTGTTGATAAGTCTGTTGCGGTGGTTGATAACTCGCCTGCGGTTGCTCTGGCCGTATTTGCACTGGCTGTTTACCTTTGTCCACTACTGCGATGGTTCCTGATTTCTTCTCGAAAGCTTTTGTAGGCTTCTGCTTTTCGGTCTTATCAACGAAACTTAGTTGTTTTGCTTCCTCCTGCAAGCTCCCGGCCTTGCTAAGCAACTTCTCGAAAGTCTTAAAGGTGAATCCCTTGAAGAGAAGTGCTATCGGTCCATGGATACTCTTAAGCATGATACCGACCGCATGCTATTCCTGAAGCTATGTTTCACACTTCATGCTCAGGTTCCTCCATCGAAGTATGTAATCTACCAATGTTTCGTTCGGTTTCTGTCACTCCATCACTAGATCACTGATAGTGATGTGGTGCTGAGCTCCGGCAAATCACTTAACGAAGAGGTTTTCTAACTCTGAAAAGGTCCTAACTGAACCATTCGGCAATTCTGCATACCAGTCGAAGGCGATCCCTGACAAACTGCCGACGAACTGTCAGAAAAGCAAAGCGTTGCTTCTGCCGGCATTGCAGCAACTGGCACGAAATGTGCGACTTGTTGCCGGGGGTTTCCTATTCCATCGAAATTCTTAAATAGCGGTGGTACAAAGCCCTTCGGGTATTGGACTGCATCAAATTCTTCAGAGTAAGGTCTACCCATCTGAATAGATGCTCCGTACTTAGATTGAGCTAAGGCTTCTCGCACCTGCTGTTCTACCATGCTCTTAATATCATTTTCGGGAATCATGTTCTGTGCAGAATCTTTCTTTGGCTGATCATCTCCGTTAAGAGATGTAATATCTTTTCCTCCATCTATAACATGGATGACCTCTAGGGGTATTGCTTTATGAGGCTGGGCCTGACTCTGGAGAGTGGCTAAGGCGGCAACCATCTCTTCCATCTTTTTCGCTATCTGGGAAATCATATCATCTCTTTCCCACAGTTGTGCTCTCATTAACTCAAGCTCATCTCTTTCTAAAGATGGCAGAACTCCCTACGAAGCTGACGATGCTCATGTTTCAACCATGTTGACCTTAGCATACTCTTCATCCATGAATTCTGACGAATCCACTTCGTCCCTTAATTCTTCTCCTCTTTCTCTTGCTAGCCGTCGGATTTCCATTCTTAGTTTCCCTATGGCATCCTCAAGTGGCCTTTTCTGAGCGATCTCATGGTTGTCAGGAGACGACTGTTGAACATCTCTTTCAGAAGTTTCTTTTATTGCGGCACTTTCTTCAGATCTGGGATCTTCAGCGAGACTTCTCTTTCCAGAACGTTTTGTTGGTATTGGTTTGAAAATAATAGGTCGTCACACCATCCTTCTTGTAGCAGAAGGCCTAGGACCGGATGGTCTGTCTGTGGTGCGTAAGTAGGTGGGGTCCTCCCTAATATGAAGACCCGATACCACAACTGGTGAGCCTTCCTCGCTAGCTCGCACCTTTTTCTTTGGTCTTTCAGGGGCAATAGAAGGATCTACTCTCGGACCGAGGCGAGACCGAGGCGAGACTTAACTGGCACTCGTCCCATTCTTCTCAGAATCTCTGATACAGGACATCCTTCTTTTCTGTCTAATTTCTCGACTACAATGCACAATCGAGCAAGTGGTGTAGCCTTGCTCTTCTTCTTCTTACTATCACTGTAATATGCAGGCCGGGGTAACGCAGCGGCGATCTTTCTGGAATCTATTTCATCAGATGCAGTAGAGAGAGGGTGGAATCTATTTCCTTCCAACTGTGGTAAGTATTCTGGCAGTTCTTCCTCTTTGTCTTCAGGGATTTCTTCAAGACAGACGCCTTCAGCTTCTCTGACCTTACTGATCTTAGCAAACTTCCTATTTTTATTCCTCCTCTGTGTCCGGGTTAAGGGCCTATACTTCAAATCGGACCCTATCTCAAAAACAGACGGTATCGTAGCGAAGTCTGAACCCTCCACAGTGACAGGCTCATAACTGACTCGTACTTCCTTTCCTTTCAATTTGGCAGGAACCGGGGTAGGTGCAGTAATGACCAGACCGGTGGGGGTAGAGACGATAGTTCTGGGGGTAGCAGTCAACTTCCTGTGAACAGCAGTGTTCCTCTCAACTGGGGCCCTCTGCAGGGGAGGGAATTCTTGAGTTGACTTCAAGTTAAAATCAATCATAGGCTCTTCAGTCTCAGGCACTTTGTTCATCAATGTGAAAAGAGTAACATCGGCAAACTTAACGTCCGTATTGTCAAACACTTGTCCGAAATGGATGATTGCATCACTAGGTAGTTCGTCCTGGTAGACAGCTAAGTCTAACTCGTTGGTGAAAGAGAAGATCAATTTTGGTGCAGGCATCTTCTGCAAGGCAAGTTTCGATTATCAGTCCTGAATTATGCTTCCTTCGTCAGGATGAAAAGAAAAAAAGAAATTGAAAAGAGTCCGAACACAATTTATTTAAGTTTTATTTATGCTTTTACGATTTAGAAAAGAGTTTGTTTGTTAAGAGGTTAGTTTATTCGTTAAAAATGAGAGGAGATTAGAGAGGATAAAGGACCTAATCTAGAGCTTAGAAAGGAAGGGAAAATCTCGTAAAATTTCTCAATCTGAAGGACCGCTCCTAAGCTAACACCTATTGGGGGTCTACCTCGCCTCTTCGGACAGGTATCAAAAGGAGGATTTCAGAACCACTCTGTTTAGGAGTGTCTAAACAGTGGCTCCAAAATTCGAGAAGAGTTGATCATACTTGTTCAAGACAGAAATGAACAAGATATGTCAACGGAAGAATGGTAGGATAAAAAAAGAAACTCCAGATATTTGCTATCTTTCTCTTTGAATGAGATCTCAATTCCAGCTACGGTTTCATTAGATATCTGACAACTAGAATCCCTCTTTTTTTCGATCTGGTTCCTCCACCACCGCGAACCCCGGTTAGATTCAGGCATGATACGCTTTTTCTTTATTGGGATAACCCAAGTACTCTCTTGCAGATCCATGAAACAACTCTCAGAAATCTTTTTCCCTTTTGGAAGATACAGGAGCGAAACAAACAACCTATTTCTATTGGAAGACCAAAAAGATTCTTCCAATTTCTCCTTTCTGGGTCCAATGGAATTCATAGGTATAGGAAGTAGCCCCATCAAATAGAGATTTTTTCTTTCGACCATCTTTCAATTGTTAATATGAGATAGAAGGACCACTACTACAAGCACACCCTTGTACAATACTCAAGGCTCTAGGCTGGGTAGCAAGAGCAACTTTTAATTTGTTATGAGCCCAAACGATGGATTCAATGAGTTCTTGCCAATAACCACGGCCACTGAATAGAAACAATAAACTGAAAGCCCAGACAAATTGAGCACCTAAGAAAAAAAGACCATATGCGAGATAATGAAGAACCATAAGATCGAATTACCCGAGATGCCTGTGCCCATAAGAAATCCCGGAGCCATCCATTAATAGTAATGGAACTCTGTGCAAAGTTACCTTCTGTGATATGAGTGACTACTCCTTGATCACTTATAGTACCCCAAACATCCGACTGCACCCCAAGCTGGATTTACAGATTGTACTTTTCCAGTTAGTCCATAAGCCAATCATGTCCTTCAAGTCGCACGTTGCTTTCTACCACATCGTTTCAAATGAAGTTTTACCATAACATCCCTATGAAGCTTTACTGTTCCCTGGGATTGGCTTTGGGCCTTTCCTGCGCAGCTTAGCTGGAGGCCGAAGAAGGCCTCCTTGCGGGGGGGCCCGAGCCATCAGTGAGATACCACTCTGGAAGAGCTAGAATTCTAACCTTGTGTCAGAACCTACGGGCCAAGGGACAGTCTCAGGTAGATAGTTTCTATGGGGCGTAGGCCTCACAAAAGGTAACGACAAAGATTTCTACATATCCGACAAAATCGATCAAGAATATCAGAATCCGATAAATTGGTCCAGATCGGTTTACTAATAGGATGACCTAATACAGTACAAAATTGAGCTTTCGACAATGATCCAATAAGAAAAATAACTGGAGCTATGGTATCAAATTTCTTAGTCAAAGTATTTATTAGAAATGAATTCTCTAGCATTTGATTTCTTACTACCAAAGGATTTTTTAGTACACTTGAAAAATATCCCAGAAAAGAAAAGGAATAATTGGGTAATTGCTTTATATGAATCCTATAAGGTTGAAACCAAAAGTGAAAATAAGATTGCCAAAAATTCACAAAATGAAATTTCCATTTATTCATCAGAATAAGAGTTCCTTTTGAAGCCATAATCGCTTTTCCTTGATATCGAACATAATGTATGAAAATATCTTTGAGGAACCATAGGATCCTCTGAAAAGAATTACAAGACATGACTCTAAGATATTCTATTTTTCCATAAAAATGTGTTTGCTCAAGAAAGACTCCAGAAGATATTGATCGTAAATAAGAAGACTGTTTACGAAGAAAAAGGAATATATATTCGCATTCATATACATAAAAATTATGTAGGAACCAAAAGAATCGTTTCTTTATTTCTGAAAAGATGTAAATGGATTTTTTTGAAGTAATGAGACTATTCAAATTATGATATTCGTGGAAAAAACTCCAAAACCCGTCCTCAGTTTGGATTGCAGGCTGCAACTCGCGTGCATGAAGCCGGAATCGCTAGTAATCACCGGTCAGCCATACGGCGGTGAATTTGTTCCCGGGCCTTTTACACACCGCCCGTCACACTATGGGAGCTGGCCATGCCCGAAGTCGTTACCTTAACCGCAAGGAGGGGGATGTCGAAGGCAGGGCTAGTGACTGGAGTGAAGTCGTAACAAGGTAGTCGTACTTGGAAGGTGCGGCTGGATCACCTCCTTTTCAGGGAGAGCTAATGCTTATGCTTGTTGGGTATTTTGGTTTGACAACGCTTGACACCCAAAAAGAAAAGAGCTACATCCGAGCTAAACTTGGATATGGAAGTCTTCTTTCGTTTCTCGACGGTGAAGTAAGACCAAGCCCATGAGCTTATTATCCTAGGTCGTAACAAGTTGATAGGATCTCTTTTGTACGTCCCCATGTCGCCACACGGGAGGGACATGGGGACGTACAAAAGGAAAGAGAGGGATGGGGTTTCTCTCGCTTTTGGCATAACAGGTCTCCCCCAGTGTTATAAAGCATCAACATTAATATACAATTTAATATACAATAATTTAATATACAATTTTAATATACAATTTAATATACCATATTAATATACAATAAAAATATAAGATAAAAATATAAGAAAATAATAATATTAAAATAATATTAATATAAAGTAAAATAATATTAATAATATAAAGAATTAAAGAATCTAATCGGTAATCAATATGCATAATATAGTCTATTATATATGTAAGTATGTAATTAAGATAGAAAAATAAAGAATTTAAATAATAGAAAATAGAGAAAAATTGAATTGAGCTTCGGGTTAATAAAAACTGAGGAGATTGACTTGGAAACAAATAACAGATTCTGTTGAGAGCTCCATTGCAGAGTTCAGGCCTAAGTATTAATAGAGAATTTATGGGAACGATGGAACTTGTGATTACATAGGATTTTCTTGAAAACGAAGAAATCCTAAGGATTCATTGGGTAGGATGGCGGAATGAAACAAGAAAAAATGGTCGGCTGATCCACTAGGGGCATGGACTTACTACCGATTTATGAAAGCAAAACCATCCGATCAAAATTAAGAGAGGAACTATTCCCTAGCGAAGTCGCCAGAAAGTTGTCGGCATATTTTTAGGTTTAATTTAAATGTATAATTTGAAAAGTAGTATTTGATTTTTGAAAATAATTTTAAGTTTGAAAATTTTAAGATATGAAAAATCAAACCGATCCCGCATCCCAAATAGTTTATATAAATGAGCACCGCATCACAAACCGTGTATCCATCCCGGAGAATAGACACACTGCTTGATGATGAGGCTTGATTAAATAAACTAGAAGATTTGTGGCATCCGTTCGGTCTGCGAACCAATTACCTGGGTTCTTAAAGTTCCCTATAAAGGCAAGCCCCTATAGTTAATTACATCTTAAATGATGGGAATCACTTAAGAAAACTCTCGATAATAATCAGTGGTTTTGCCCTCAAGAATTTTAAAGTTTAAGGTTTCCAAGCAATTAGATTTTGGAATTTTCAATAGGGAATGGATCAAATTTGGAACAGTTTATTTTTGGGAATCAAAAGAAGAGAAGTAGGAGAAGCTGAGGATCCAAGAAGAATCTTGGCAACTTCCCAAACTATCCTATTATTTGGCTTCAATTTGGGAGTTTATTTTAATGTTGCAATCTTGTCAATTTTAGTTAATTAGGACTTATATTTATATGACATAATCACACTAATAGCCTCTAAGATGTGAGAGTTTATGTCGTACCAAACGACTACCTCGGAGTCCTAAGACCGGTTAGGGCTTAATTTGCATAACATGATTATACAAATGCCTAACAAAAAGTTAAGGATTTATGTTGCACTTAGGCAAACTACCTCGAAATCCTATCGTTTGGTTATTTAATTCTAAGAATGGTTTTTCTCTAAGCTCCTTGTTGTTGCAGAGGTTTAGTTTTAGAGGTCATAAATCAAAGGATGAGAGAAGTGTTTTGGTTTAGAGAAATCTTAAAATCCAAATGTCTTTAATGTTTTATTAGGGAAATCTTAAAGTTGATTATAACAACACCGGTTAAGATCCCACGATTCCATCCTTCCGGCATCGTTATTTTTATCGGATTCACTTTGTCCAGATGAATTTGATAAATTCAACTGAATGAGTTCTACACTTTCATTTAGACCGTGGGAAATCCCGTTAGAAACACGTAGGTTACATCATCCGAGGTATATTTGATCATCCAATAAGACATTTTAATTTAGTTAAAGTTGAAGTTTTGTTGTTCTGTTTGTGATTAAATTTTGAGTTGTTTTATATTTTGAATGTTGTGGCGGTGGATTTTATCTTGTTGTGACTTTTAATTTAGTTTTGGTTTCAGTTCAGGGACTATCCTAAAGGTTTTGGTTTTCATGCAACACTCTTATTTAACATGCAAGAAAAGTAAAGTGCAGTGTAGGTAATGCAATAGAGTAATTTGCAATAACATAAAAGCGTACCTAGAGGGTCCTCCTGTCATTCCAAGATACACTTTAAAATACATATTAAAGCATTTAAATATTTCAACAAGTACCTAGGTAAAGACTAAGGGAAGGGTTTTGGTTGTCTACCAGAATCCTAATCCTATAGCAAGTCATTTCCTATGACGTCTAGGTTCTTGCTTTTGGTTAAAGATGATTTTATTCATCAAAGAATAATTAAGTTCAATTGTTCTTTAAAGCGCCCATCGTATTGAGGAAGTGCTTAGAATAAATCCTAAACATCTTTTCAATACCTCCGGGACGATCTTGAGTCCAAGTGAATTTAATTACACGAGTGAATTAATCATCCAAGGGTTTAGTTAAGTTTTATTCCCTTACTCAGTGAATTAGGATGTTTGATTATCCTATGAATGAAGTGGCATTTCACTTAATGCTTCATTTAATAGTTATAATAATTTAAGGCTTTCAGGGGCAAGTTAATTTTTTAAATATTTTAATGATTTGAAGTTAAAGTTGATGATTTACTTTAATGTGATTTAATTATGAAATTTTAATCAATGATTCTAAGTTTGGAATGATGTTTGATTCATTTAAGTTAAACTTTTCATAAATGATATCAATATTTCATGTTAATTTAAATTTTAGATTGACTTAGGTCAAAAGAGGTGTTCAAATTATTTATTAAATTTTGATGATTTAATTTAGATTAATTATATTAATTAATTTAATTATGTTTTTAAGGTAAGTTGTCTTAAAATTATTTAAAATTTGTAATTTTGTTTTAAGTTTGTTTTGAAATGATTTTAAATTAGTTTCAAATATTTTAATTTATTTTTTAATTATTTAACATTTTAGGCTTTAATCAATTATTAAATTATTTAATGATGTAGGTTTTAATTAAATTAAGAATTATTTACTTTTAATCATTTAATTATTATTTCCATTTATCCTCTTAAGTTTAAGAGTTAAATATTATTAAGTGATTTATTTAGAGATTTTTAAATTAAATAATCAATATCCTCTTTAGTTATATCCCCATTTCAATAATCCAATTTCAATTAATCTTCAAAAATTTAAATTAATTAATTAATTAAAGTTTCATTTTTGGTTTATTAAAGTGATTAATGGGTTCCTACCCTTTGATTTCCCAAAGTTTCAATCATCTGAGAGAAAATTAAAATTAGATATTTACCGCCATTTTGATTAAACCTAAAGTTTTAATTAGGGGTTAAAATCTTTTAATTACCTTTATGCCCATTTAAGCTTATTTATTTTATAATTCATTAAATCAAGCTTAAATGAACATAAAATTTTTATGCCACTTCACTCACATGTCAATTAAGACATTACAGGAGAAAATGTGATTTTTCTGAATTTAATTTATTTATATAATTATTTTTAATGGAAAATAGGGGTTATCAAAAAAAATTTACTAAAATCACCAAGGTAAAGTTTCTGTCCTTAAGAAAACTATGGGATGTTTCTAATGACCAGAGGACCACTTGGACCAAATTTGGTGATTTTTTTGAATTATATTTTATTTATTATAATTATTTTAAGTTTTGGAGTGTTAATTAATTATAAAATAAAATAAAGATTGAAAATTAAGTTTTATATTTTTCATAAATCTCTCTAACCTCAAGGAGTTCAGAGAAACAAATTTTATAATTTTCTGATTTTTCTTTGATTTATTAGAATTAATTTAGTGAAAAGGTTGAAAAAAATCCATTTTTAATATTAAAAATTGTCTTAAGCATTTAAAATTCAATATCTTTACTTTGAGACTTGGGAAAAATATTTGGTTTGTTCCTAAGTGATTAA
>CM040432.1:68650503-68658003 GCA_022702705.1 Papilionanthe hookeriana x Papilionanthe teres | reverse complement strand
CAAGGATTGACTATTTTGATCAAAATTAACTTTTTGGTCGGAGATTGATTTATTGGGTCATTAATTCAAAATTTATTTATTTTGACCAAAATCGGCCTTTTGGTCAAATGTTGACCTATTAGGCCAATGAGTTGGTCATTGGGTCAAGGATTGACCATTTTGACTAAAGTGAACTTTTTGGTCACAAGATGAACTATTAGGTCAATGGGTTGGGCATTAGGTCAAAGATTAACCAACTTGACCAAAGTTGACCTTTTAGTCAGAGATTGGTTTACTGCGTCAAAAATTGGTCATTAAGTCAAAAATTGACTATTTTAATTAAAATTGTCTTTTTGGTCAAAAGTTGACCTATTGGGTCAATGTTGGTCATTGGGTTAAGGATTGACTATTTTGACCAAAGTTCTCTATTGGTCAAAATTTGACCAATTTAGGTCAATGAGGCAGTCAGTAGGTCAAAAATTGACAATTTTGAGCAAAATTGACTTTTTGGTCAAAAGTTGACCTATTGGGTCAATAGGTTGGTCATTGGGTCAAGGATTAACCATTTTAGCCAAAGTTGATTTTTTAGTCAAAAGTTAACAAATTGGGTCAATTGGTTAGTCATTGGATGAAGGATTGAACATTTTCACCAAAGTTGACATTTAGGTCATTGTGTCAGAAATTGACCATTTTGACCAAATTTGACTTTTGGTCAAAATTTGACCTTTTGGGTTAATGAGGTGGTCATTAAATCAAAAATTGACAATTTTAACCCAAATTGACTTTTTTGTTCAAAAGTTGACCTAATGGGTCAATAATTGGTAATTATGTCAAAAATTTATTATTTTGACCAAAATTGACTTTTTAGTCAAAAGTCGATCTGTTGGGTCAGTGGGTCAAGGATTGACAATTATGACCAAAGTTGACTTTTTGGTCAACGATTTACTTATTGGGTTAATAATTGGTCATTAGGTCATTAATTGTCTATTTTGACCCAAAAGTTGACTTTTTGGTCAAAATATGACCAATTTGGCTAGCAGATTGATCATTGGGTCAAAAATTAACCATTTTGACCAGAGTTGACTTCTTTATCAAAAGTTGACCTACTTGGTTAATGGGGGGTCATTAATCAAAATTTGACTATTTTGATCAAAATTAACTTTTTGGTCAAAGGTTGACATAGTGGGTCAATGGGTTGGTTATTGGGTCAAGGTTTGACCATTTTGACCAAAGTTGACTTTTTTTGTTAAAAGTTAACCTATTGGGTTAATGGGTTAGTCATTGGGTCGGAAATTAACCATTTTAACTAAAGTTCGCTTTTTGGTCAAATGTTCACCTATTGAGTCAATGGGTTTTTCATTGGGTCAAAAATTGACCATTTTGACCAAAGTTGACTTTTTGGTCAGAGATTGGCTTATTGGTTCAATTATTGGTCATTTGGTCAAATTTTGACTATTTTGACCAAAATTGATTTTTTTGTCAAAAGTTAACCCTTTGGGTCAATGGGATGGTCATATGATCAGGAATTGACCATTTTGACCAAAGATGATTTTTTGTCTAAAGTTGACCTACTGGTTCAATGGGTTGGTCATTGGGTCAAGGATAGACCATTTTAACCAAAGTTAACTTTTTGGTCAAAGATTAGCTTACTGGGTTAAGAATTGGTCATTAGGTTAAAAATTGACTATTTTGACCAAAATTGATTTTTTGGTCAAACGTTGACCTACTGGGTCAATGTGTTGGTCGTTGGGTCAAAAATTGATCATTTTGATCAAAGTTGACTTCTTGGTCAAAAGTTGACCTATTGGATCGATGGGTTGGTCATTGGTCAAGGATTGATCATTTTGACCATAGTTGACTTTTTGGTCAGATATTGACTTATTGGTTCTAAAATTGGTCATTATGTCAAAAATTGATTATTTTGACCAAAATTAAATTTTTTGTTAAAAGTTTACCCATTGGGTCAACGGGGTGGTCAGTGGGTCAGAAATTGACCATTTTAACCAAAGTTGACTTTTTGATCAATAGTTGACCTATTTGGTCAATGAGTTGGTAATTGGGTCAAGATTTGACCCTTTTGATCGAAGAAAACTTTTTGGTCAAAATTTGATATATGGGGTCAATGGGTAAGTGATTGGGTAAAAAATTGACCATTTTAACCAAAATTGACTTTTTGGTCAAAAGTTGACTTATTGGGTTAATGGGTGGTCATTAGGTCAAAAATTGACTATTTTGACCAAAATTGACTTTTTGGTCAAAAGTTATCCTGTTGGGTCAATGTGTTTGTCATTGGGTGAAGGATAAATTATTTTGACAAAAATTAACTTTTTGGTCAGAGATTGACTTATTTGGTCATTAATTGGTCATTAGGTCAAAAATTGACTATTTTGGCCAAGATTGAATTTTGGGTCAAACGTTAACCCATTGGGTCAGAAATTGACCATTTTGACCAAAGTTGACTTTTTGGTCAAAAGTTGATATATTTGGCCAATGTGTTGGTAATTGGATCAAGAAGTTGACCATTTTTACCAAAGATGACTTTTTTGGTCAAAAGATGACCTACTGGGTCAATGGGTTGTTCATTGGGTCAATAATTGTCCATTTTGACCAAAGTTGACTTTAAGGTCAAAAGTTGACCTATTGGGTCAATCGGTGGTCATTTGGTCAAAAATTGACTATTTTGACCTAAATTGGTTTTTTGGTCGAAAGTTGACCTATTGGGTCTATGGGTTTGTCATTGGATCAAGGATTGACCATTTTGACTAAAGCTGACTATTTGGTCAGAGATTGACTTATCGGGTCAATAATTGGTCATTAATTCAAAATTTTCTTTATTTTGACTGAAATTGACTTTTTGGTTAAACATTAACCTATGAGTTAAATGGGTTGGTCATTGGGTCAAGGATTGATCAATTTGGCCAAAGTTGACTTTTTGGTCAAAAGTTGTTCTATTGGGTCAATGGGTTGGGCATTAGGTCGAAGATTAACCATCTTGACTAGAGTTGACTTTTTGGATAGAGATTGGTTTACTGGGTCAAAATTTGGTCATTTTGTCAAAAATTGATTATTTTAATAGAAATTAACTTTTTGGTAAAAGTAGACATATTGCGTCAATGGGTTGGTCATTGGGTTAAGGATTGACAATTTTGACCAAAGTTGTCTTTTGGTGAAAATTTGACCTATTTAGGTCGATGAGGCGGGCACTAGATCAAAAATTGACAATTTTGAGAAAAATTAACTTTTTGGTCAAAAGTTGACCTATTGAGTCAATAGGTTGGTCATTGGGTCCACGATTAACTAGATAAAATAAATTATAACTATATATATATATATATATATATATATATATATATATATATATATATATATATGATATATATATATATATATATAGTTATAAGTATATATATATATATATATATATATATAAATTTATTTTATATTATTTTTTAATTTGAAATATTTCAAGTATAGTATATTATTTATAAATATAATTTATTTATAAAATATTTAATTGTTAAATAAGTTATAAATAAATAAATATATATAAAATAATTTTTTTATTTTAAATGTTTTAAGTAAAGTTTATTATTTATAAATATAATTTAATTATAAAAATAATTAATAGTTCGGTAAATTATGAATAAAAATATATATAGGTATATATAAAAATATAAATTTATATATATATATATATATATATATATAATATTATTCTTTAATTTTAAATATTTAAGTATATGATATTATTTATAAATACAATTTAATTATAAATTTTTTTATAGTTAAATAAATTATAAATAATTAAATATATATGTGTCTATATATATATATATATACATATATATAATTTTATATAATATTATTTTTTTATTTTAAATTTTTTAAGTATAGTAAATTATTTATAAATATAATTTAATTATAAAAATATTTAATAGTTAAATAAATTATAAATAAAGAAATAAATATATGTATATATAAATATAAATATATATTTATATATATATACATATATATGTATATATAAATTTTAATAATATTATTTTTTTAATCTAAATATTTTATGTATAGTATATTATTTTTAAATATAATTTAATTATAAAAATATTTAATAGTTAACAAAATTATAAATTACTCTATATATATATATATATATATATATTTAAAATTATTTTAAGTATAGTATATTATTTATAAATATAATTTAATTATAAAAATATTTATTAGTTAAATAAAATAGAAATAAATAAATATATATAGGTATATATATATATATATATATATATATATATAAATTTATATAATATTATTATTTTTTAAAATATTTTAAGTATACTATGTTATTTATAAATATAATTTAATTATAAAAATATTTAATAGTTAAATAAATTATAAATAAATAAAGATATACGTGTGTGTGTGTGTGTGTGTGTGTGTGTGTGTGTGTGTGTGTGTGTGTGTGTGTGTGTGTGTGTGTGTGTGTGTGTGTGTGTGTGTGTGTTTATGTAAAATTATTTTTTTTTAAATTTTGTAAGTATAGTATATTATTTATAAATATAATTTAATTATATAAATATTTAATAATTAATTAAATTATAAATAAAAAAATATATATAGTTATATATATATATATATATATATTATTATTTTTTTTTATTTTAAATTTTCAAAGTGTAGTATATTATTTATATATATAATTTAGATATAAAAATATTTAATAATTAAATAAATTATAATTAAAAATATTTATATAGGTATATATAAACATATGTATATATATATATACATATATGTATATATATGTATATATATATATATATATATATATATATATATATATATATACATATATACATATAGCCTTAATCCTTTTTCTCCATTGCATCCTATTTAGTGTCAAATTTTCATTTAATTCTAATAAATTAAGATCATTTTTTATGCAATAAGCCCAAGTCTTCCTAGGTCTACCTCTGCCCTTCTTAACATAAGTTGAATTTAACACATTTACCCTCCTAATCGGATCATCAGGTGGTCGACGTTTAATGTGACCAAACCATCTAAGGCGACTCTCCCTAATTTTGTCTGTCACTGGTGCAACACCAACCCTATTACGGATATATTCATTTTGCATTTTGTCTCTAAGTGTAAAGCCACTCATCCACCTCAACATTCTCATCTCAATAACACTTAACTTAGCATTATGCTTCTCTTTTGAAGGCCAACATTCAGCACCATAGAGCATTGCAGGTCTCACCACCATCTTATAAAATTTTCCTTTCAGTCTAAGCGGTACTTTCCTATCACACAAAAGGTCGGACGCATTCCTCCACTTCAACGAACCAACCTGAATTCTACTATTAACATCCCCATCTAAATCACCATCTTTTTGAACAATGGATCCGAGATATCTAATTCTTTCACACCTTTAAATAATTTGATCACCCAAAGTTATACATCTGTCACTAGAGCTACTATTACTAAAATTACATTCCATGTATTCAGTTTTAGTTCTACTCAAATGAAGACCTTTAGACTCTAGTGTAGACCTCCAGAATTCAAGTTTTTCCTGGGCTTTTTCGCTCGTCTTATCCACGAGAAGGATATCATCAACAAAAAGCATACACCAAGGTACATCCTCTTGTAAATGTCCAGTAAGAATCAATAAAGCAAAAAGATATGGGCTTAAAGCCGATCCCTGATGCAAACCAACAGAAATAGTAAAATATTTGGTCAATCCTCCTTCAGTTCGAACACATATAACAGCTCTAGTATACATATCTTTGATGACTTGAATATAACTCATATAAACACCTTTCTTCTCAAGAACTCTCCAAAGAACATCTCTAGGAACCTTATCGTAAGCTTTTTCTAAATCAATGAAAACCAAATGTAAATCCTCCTTATTATCTCTGTACTTCTCCATCAAACCTCTTAATAAATGTATAGCTTCCATAGAGGACCCACCCGACATAAATCCAAATTGATTATGAGAAACCTTGGTAATATGTCTTAACCTATGTTCAATTACCCTCTCCTATAATTTTAAAGTATGACACTTCAATTTAATTCCTCTATAATTTGCACACTCTTGTGCATCCCCTTTATTCTTAAAAATTGGAACCAAAATACTCTTCCTCCACTCCTCAGGCATCTTTTTAGTTTTTAAAATAAAATTTAAAAAGTTTAGTAAGCCAAGAAACTCCTAAATCACCTAAACATTTCCACACTTCAATTGGGATATCATCTGCTCCTACAGATTCTCCACCATTGGTTTTCTTTAAAGCCTCCTCAACTTCTTTTCTACTAATGCGACGGTAAAAATGAAATATTTTATTATTATTAACGATATCAAGATCACTAACGACGATCGTATTATCAGAATCTTCATTCAAAAGTTTATCAAAATAACTCACCCACCTATGTTGAATATCTTTTTCTAAGAAAAGCACTTTTTTATTTTCATCTTTAATACACTTTACTTGAGTTAAATCTTTAGTTTTCTTTTCTCTTTGTTTGGCTAGTTTATACATATATTTTTCACCCTCCTTAGTGTCTAACCTGTTATAAGGATCACTAAAAGCAGAATTTTTAGCGTCACAAATTATTCTTTTAGGCTCCTCGAGGGCCATTTTATATTTTTCCCAGTTCTCAACACTTTTACATTTAAACCAACTTTTAAAGCATAGTTTCTTCTATTTTAACTTTTCTTGCCAATTATTATTCCACCACCAGCTATTTTTATTTATAAAAATTTTTTCTTTTGATTCTCCAAGTACATCTTTTGCCACCTTTTTAATAGTATTTGTTACTTTTTCCCACATAGCATTTGCTTCTTCATGAACATCCCAAATGTTTAAATCTTGAATTTTACTCATAAAAATAATTTTATTTGTGTCTTTTAGTGTTCCCATCTAATTCTACAATGTCAATCCAGTGTTCTTTATCTTACAACTCTATATCTTAAAATCTAGAACTAATAATTGATGTTGGGTGCTTAATTCTTCACTTGGAATGACCTTATGGGGCCTACAATCTCGACGATCTCTTCTTCTCATAAGAAAATAATCAATTTGTGTTCTATTAGATCCATTCTTATAAGTAACAAGATGCTCATCTCTTTTTCTTGAATAAAGTATTAGTAATAACAAAATCATACGCTAAAGCAAAATCTAAAATAGCTCTACCTTCTTCATTAGTCACTCCAAAACCGTAGCCCCCATGAATATTTCAAATCCTCTACCACTCTACTAACATGTCCATTTAAATCTCCTCTAATAAATTTTTTTTCTTCAAGAGGTATCAAGTGCATTAAGTCTTCTAAATCATTCCGTAATTTAATCCTTAAATTTTCATCTAAACCTACTTCGAGGAGCATAAGAACTTATATATTAAAAATCATAGTATCAATAATAATCTTAAGTGCTATAAGTCTATCTCCAACTCTATAAATTTTTACAACATTATCTTCAAACTCTTATCTATAATTACACCTACACCGTTTCTAGTACGACTTAAACTGCA
>CM040432.1:68643003-68645503 GCA_022702705.1 Papilionanthe hookeriana x Papilionanthe teres | reverse complement strand
CTATCTCCATGAAGAAAATGGTTGGTCGAAGCTTTTGTTGGAGAAACGGCTTCCTCCCGAAGAATGGCAAGTATTTAATTTTCCATTGGCAATGAATAAGTCATGATCGAACAGGAGCCATTTTCAACAGACTTGTTCGAGTTTTGGAAACTAATTCTTCAAGTAGCTTTTATATTGGAATTAATATTGCCAAAATCACTCCAATTCCATTTAGTTAAAGCCTTAGAAAGCTTTTTCTGAGCCTGCCAAAGCTGAATTAGAGGATTAGCATTTAAGAAATCCATAGGAATATTCCAGTTAGACTCAATAATCTGCCAGCAATTAGGATGAGAAGACCATACATTCAAATATCTGAAGCAGGTTTTATGGACAATATTTGCAACAACAAGCTTAATAAGGAGAGGAGAATGATCAGACCCCAGTCTAACAAGGTGCTGAACTTTAGAGATAGGAAATAAATCAAACCATGGCTTATTAACAAGGACTCTATCTAATCTTTCATAAATATTACCCCTCCTCCAAGTAAAAGAAGAACCTTCAAAACCAATGTCAAACAGCCTCAAGCATTTTTAATAGAATCGAAAAAAATAGCAAGTCATTCGGATTAGGATTTCCGCCTCCCTTCTTCTCACTAGGATGAGCTATACAAATTCGAAATCACCTCCAACAATCCAGCCCTCTTTGATAGTTTGACCAATCATAATCAGATGAGACCAGAGATCCTCTCTGTCCACTTTATTTGAAGCAGCATAGACAAAAGAAGCATAACCTTTAAAAGAGTCAATCTCAAAATGAACATGCAGAAACTGAGAATGATCTACCAGAATATCAATCTTTAATTCTTTCCTATAAAGAACCCAAATTTTATTGGAGGAATTGTAAATAAAGTTGTATCCTGGGAACTTTTTAGTAAATCTGTCATAATTAGATTTAACCATTGGCTCAAGAAGAACCACCATCCAACACTTATTAACCCCGTTTATTCTCGGCAATCTATTAAGGGAGCCAAGGTTTGCCACTCCCCTAATATTCCAACAGAGAAAATTAAGCATGATGGGTAGATCTTCCTCCCCTAGTCAATCTAGAGAAGGAAGATGCAGTAGGATCGGAAGGAATAATATTTTCGCAGTAAATATGATCAACGATTTTTCTTCTTGCTTCTTTTCACTACCCAATCCTCATTCAGTTCATTATCGACAATAGCCATATTAGCAGGGAATATCGGGAATCTCTTGTGGTTTAATATTAAAAACCGGATATAAGCATTGCTTGGAGGTATCACTTCTTTAGATAAGTAATTATTTCTATCATCTTCAACATAATTTTCATCAGCTAAATTTGATTCCAATCCCCGAGCATCGTAATCAAATTAATATCGAATGAGAGGTGGAACCCTTATTTACTATATCAATATCGAAATAACATCTCTACCGAAGCCATTGTCGGATCAAAGAAGAAATAAGAAGCAGAATAGGAATAAGACATTGGCAACTCTGATCGAACAAGCAGCAGTAAATCCGATGGAATCTCGTAAATATTGGAATTCATAATAGAACTTTCTATCAATATGGTAGACTCGAATTCGAATAATAAAAGGATCTAGAGAACCAACAAGCAACTTCCATAACAGTATCGAAGTTTGATGACCGTAAACGAGTGGCATTAACGATATCAATAGTCCGAGAACTTATAATACCGTAGTTTTTGGAATCCGTATTCCAAATTGTTAAAGACCCTTCAGGTAAAGATCCATCCTTAACCAAAGCGTAAGAATTAATATTTTTAAAATTAACGAGTTTAAGTTCTGGTTTCAATCTAAAACAGACTTTCTTTAGAATGACCAAACATTCTACAATGGTAGCAATATGTAGGCTTTTGTTCCACAACTATAGGTTGCCAATACCCATTATGAGGAGAGCCAAGCCAAATTTCATCAATATCGGTAGAGTAATGTCTCTTTCTACAAGAATTCGGCTAAGGAAGGCCTAGAAAGATTAAAAGTGGACATATCCAATTTTAATGGTCTCCCTATAGACGAGTCCCAATAGCATAAATCACTTGATGATCGAAAAAATGAAGTTTTAAATTGGGAAGCCTATACCAAATAGGAATAATAGGGGCTTCTTGATTTGGATCAAAGTTAGGGGACCATTTCAAGATTTTCATATATCTACCTTCCATCAAGATAAATTTTCTAGAAAAAAGATTAGCATAATCTTCTTCTTTAGAAAGATGAATCATAATATGCCTACCATCAAATAAACCAACTTTCCAAGCCCCTATCAATTTCATCTCATCAAAGATCCTTCTAATATTTTCCATTTTTGGATGACCATATTGAAACTTACCAATTAGTGTGAATTTATGAACATCCACCAAAGATATCAATTCAAGCATCGGAGAAAATAAGGGCTGGTTTCCCTCCCTTTTTACCCACTTGTTTGATGAATTGACAATCACCTTTCCCAACAGTATCGTGTCATGGTAACATTGAGGAAAA
>CM040432.1:68620503-68640503 GCA_022702705.1 Papilionanthe hookeriana x Papilionanthe teres | reverse complement strand
TGACCATTTTGACCAAAGTTAACTTTTTTGTCTGAGATTGACTTATTGGGTCATTAATTCAAAATTTTTTTATTTTGACTAAAATTGACTTTTTGGTCAAATGTTGACCTATTATGCCAGTGGGTTGGTCATTGGGTCAACGATTGACCATTTTGATCAAAGTTGACTTTTTGGTCAAAAGATAACCTATTGGGTCAATGGGTTGGGCATTAGGTCAAGGATTAACTATCTTGACCAAAGTTGAATTTTTGGTCAGAGAATAGTTTACTAGGTCAAAAATTGACTATTTTAATCAAAATTGACTTTTTGGTCAAAAGTTGACCTATTAGGTCAATGAGTTGGTCAATTGGTTAAGAATTGACTATTTTGGTCAAAGTTATCTTTTGGTCAAAATTTGACCTATTTACGTCAATGAGGCAGTTAATAGGTCAAAAATTGATAATTTTGAGCAAAATTTACTTTTTGGTTAAAAGTTGACCTATTGGGTCAATGGGTTGGTCATTGGGTCAAGGATTAACCATTTTGGCCAAAGTTGACTTTTTAGTCAAAAGTTAACAAATTGGGTCAATTTGTTAGTCATTGGATGAATGATTGAACATTTTCACCAAAGTTGACATTTAGGTCATTGTGTCAGAAATTGACCATTTTGACTAAATTTGACTTTTGGTCAAAAGTTGACCTTTTGGGTCAATGAGGTGGTCATTAGGTCAAAAATTGACAATTTTGACCAAAATTAATTTTTTTGTTCAAAAGTTGACCTAATGGGTCAATAATTGGTAATTTTGTCAAAAGTTCACTATTTTGACCAAAATTGACTTTTTAGTCAAAAGTCGATCCATTGGGTCAGTGGGTTGGTTAATGTGTCAAGGATTAACAATTATGACCAAAGTTGACTTTTTGGTTAATGATTTACTTATTAGGTTAATAATTGGTCATTAGGTCAAAAATTATCTATTTTGACCAAAAAATTAACTTTTTGGTCAAAATTTGACTAATTTGGCCAGCGGGTTGGTCATTGGATCAAAAATTGACCATTTTGACCAAAGTTGACTTTTTGCTCAAAAGTTGACCTATTTGGTTAATGGGGTCATTAGGTCAAAATTTGACTATTTTGACCAAAATTGACTTTTTGGTCAAAGGTTGACATATTGAGTCAATGGGTTGGTTATTGGGTCAAGGTTTAACCATTTTGACCAAAGTTGACTTTTGGGTCAAAAGTTAACCTATTGGGTCAATAGGTTGGTCATTGGGTCGAAAATTGACCGTTTTAACTAAAGTTAACTTTTTGGTCAAAGTTCACCTATTGGGTCAATGGGTTTGTCATTGGGTCAAAGATTGATCATTTTGACTAAGGTTGACTTTTTGGTCAGAGATTGGTTTACTGGGTCAAATATTGGTCATTTGGTCAAAAATTGACTATTTTGACCAAAATTGAATTTTTTGTCAAAAGTTAACCCATTGGGTCAATGGGGTAGTCATTGGGTGAGGAATTGACCATTTTGACCAAATATGACTTTTTGTCAACAGTTGACCTACTAGGTCAATGGGTTGGTCATTGGGTCAAGGATATACCATTTTATCCAAAGTTAAGTTTTTAGTCAGAGATTGGCTTACTGGGTTAATAATTGGTCATTAGGTCAAAAATTTACTATTTTGACCAAAATTGATTTTTTGGTCAAACGTTGACCTACTGGGTCAATGTGTTGGTCGTTGGCTCAAAAATTGATCATTTTGACCAAAATTGACTTTTTGGTCAAAAGTTGACCTATTGGGTCAAGGATTGATCATTTTGACCATAGTTGACTTTTTGTTCAGATATTGACTTATTGGGTCTAAAATTGGTCATTAGGTCAAAAATTTATTATTTTGACCAAAATTAAATTTTTTGTCAAAAGTTTACCCATTGGGTCAGAAATTGACCATTTTGACCAAAGTTGACTTTTTAGTCAATAATTGACCTATTTGGTCAACGAGTTGGTAATTGGGTCAAGATTTAACCATTTTGACAGAAGAAAACTTTTTTGGCCAAAATTTGATATATTGGGTCAACGGGTAGGTCTTTGGGTCAAAAATTGACCATTCGGACCAAAGTTGACTTTCTGGTCAAAAGTTGACTTATTGGGTTAATGGATGGTCATTAGGTCAAAAATTGATTATTTTGACCAAAATTGACTTTTTTGTCAAAAGTCGTTCCGTTGGGTCAATGTGTTTGTCATTAGGTGAAGGATTAATTTCTTCGACAAAAATTAAATTTTTGGTCAAAGATCGACTTATTCGGTCATTAATTAGTCATTAGGTCAAAAATTGACTATTTTGACCAAGATTGAATTTTTGGTCAAAAGTTAAACCATTGGGTCAACGGGGAGGTCATTGGGTCAGAAATTGACCATTTTGACCAAAGTAGAATTTTTGGTCAAAAGTTGACATATTTTGCCTATGTGTTGGTAATTGGATCAAGAAGTTGACCATTTTTACCAAAGATGACTTTTTTAGTCAAAAGATGACCTATTGGGTCAATGGGTTGGTCATTGGGTCAAAAATTGTCCATTTTGACCAAAGTTGACTTTTTGGTCAAAAGTTAACCTATTGGGTCAATAGGTGGTCATTTGGTCAAAAATTAACTTTTTTAACTAAAATTGGCTTTTTGGTCAAAAGTTGACATATTGGGTCTATGGGTTTGTCATTGGATCAAGGATTGCCTATTTTGACTAAAGTTGACTATTTGGTCAGAGATTGACTTATTGGGTCAATAATTGGTCATTAATTCAATTTTTTTTATTTTGACCGAAATTGACTTTTTGGTTAAATGTTGACCTATTAGGCCAATGGGTTGGTCATTGGGTCAAAGATTGATCATTTTGAACAAAGTTGACTTTTTTGTCAAAAGATGTCCTATTGGGCAGTGGGTTGGGCATTAGGTCAAAGATTAACCATCCTGACCAAAGTTAACTTTTTGGATCGAGATTGGTTTTCTGGGTAAAAAATTGGTCATTATGTCAAAAATTGATTATTTTAATCAAAATTGACTTTTTGGTCAAAGTTGACATATTGGGTCAATGGGTTGGTCATTGGGTTAAGGATTGGCAATTTTGACCAAAGTTGTCTTTTGGTCAAAATTTGACCTATTTAGGTCAATGAGGCGGTCAGTAGATCAAAAATTGACAATTTTGAGCAAAATTGACTTTTTGGTCAAAAGTTGACCTATTGGGTCAATAGGTTGGTCATTGGGTCGAGGATTAACTATTTTGGCCAAAGTTGACTTTTTAGTCAAAAGTTAACAAATTGGGACAATAGGTTGGTCATTGGATGAAGGATTGACCATTTTCACCAAAGTTGAAATTTAGGTCATTGTGTCGGAACATGACCATTTTGACCCAATTTGACTTTTTGGTCAAAAGTTGACCTTTTGGGTCAATGAAGTGGTCATTAGGTCAAAAATTTCCAATTTTGACCAAAATTGGCATTTTTGTTCAAAAGTTCACCTATTGGGTTAATAATTGGCAATTATGTAAAAAATTTACTATTTTGACCAAAATTTACTTTTTGGACAAAAGTCGATCTATTGGGTCGGTGGGTTGGTTATTGGGTCAAGGATGTACCATTTTGACCAAAGTTATCTTTTTGTTCAAAGGTTGACATGTTGGGTCAATGGGTTTTTAATTGGGTCAAGGATTGATAATTATGACCAAAGTTGACTTTTTGGTTAGAGATTTACTTATTGGGTCAATAATTGGTTATTAGGTCAAAAATTGTCTATTTTGACCTAAAAAGTTGACTTTTCGGTCAAAATTTGACCAATTTAGTGAATGGGTTGATTATTGGGTCAAAATTTGACCATTTTGACTAAAGTTGACTTTTTGGTCAAAAGTTGACCTATTTGGTCAATAGGTGGTCATTAGGTCAAAAATTGACTATTTTGACCAAAATTAACTTTTCGGTCAAAATTTGACTTATTGGGCAATGGGTTTGTCATTAGGTCAATCATTGATCATTTTGTCCAAAGTTGACTTTTTGGTCGGAGATTGACTTATTGGGTCAATAATTGGCCATTAATTCAAAAAATTGACTATCTTGGACATTCAGTCAAAAATTAATTAATTTGACCAAAATTAAATTTTGGTCAAAAGTTGAGCCATTGGGTCAATCGGGAGGTCATTATGTCGAAGTCGATCATTTTGACTAAAATTAACTTTTTGGTCAAAAGTTGATCTATTTTGGTCAAAAGTTGACTTATTGGTCAAAAGTTGACTTATAATTTGACCAAAGTTGACTTTTTGGTCAAAAGTCGACTTATCGGGTTAATTGGTGGTCATTCAAGTAAAAAATCGACTATTTGACCAAAATGAATTATTTGGTCAAAAGTCGATCTATTAGATCAATGAGTTTGTCATTAGAGTTAAGGATCGAATATTTTGACCAAAGTTGACTTTTTGGAGAGAGATTAACTTATCGAGTGAATAATCGGTCATTAGATAAAAAATTAACTATTTTGACCAAAATTTACTTTCGACTAAAAACCGACCTATTAGGTCAATGGGTTGGTCTTTCGATCAATGAAGTGGTCATTGGGTCGAAATTAGCCATTTTGACCAAAGATTACTTTTTCGTCAAAAGTCGATTTATTTTGACCAAAATTGAATTTTTGGTCAAAAGTTAACCTATTGGGTCAACGGGGTGGTCAATGGGTTAGATATTGACAATTTTAACCAAAGTTGACATTTGGTCAAAAGTTGACCTATTTGGTCAAAAGTTGACCTATTTGGTCAATGAGTTGGTAATTGGGTCAAGAATTGACCATTTTGATCAAAGTTAAATTTTTGGTCAAAAGTAGATCTATTGGGTTAATGGGTTGGTCATTGGGTCAAAAATTGATCATTTTAACCAAAGTTTAATTTTTGGTCAAAAGTTGACATATTTGGTTAATGAATTGGTATATTTATGTATACATACATAAATATATATGTAAATTTATGTATATATATAAATATATATACATAAATTTAAATATATATATATATATATAATATTATTTTTTAATTTAAATATTTTAGTAAAGTATATTATTTATAAATAAAATTTAATTATAAAAAGATTTAATAATTAAATAAATTATAATATATATATATATATATATATATATATTATATATATATATATGAATTATATATATATATATATATTTAAAATGTTTAAAGTATATATATATATAAATATAATATATATATATATATATATATATATATATATATGTATTAGATAAATATATATATATATATATATAATATTATTTTTTTATTTTAAATGTTTAAAGTATAATATATTATTTATAAATATATCTTAATTATAAAAATATAGAATAATTAAATAAATTATAAATAAAAATATATATATAGGTATATATAAATATATATAGATATATACATTTATTTAATATTATTTTTTTATTTTAAATATTTTAAGTATAATTTATTATTTAAAAATATAATTTAATCATAAAAATATTTAATAGTTAAATAAATTATAAATTAATAAATTTATATCCGTATATATATAAATATATATATATATATATATATATATATTACTATTTTTTTATTTTAAATTTTTTAAGAATATTATATTATTTATAATAATAATTTAATTATAAAATTATTTAATAATTAAGAAAATTATAAATGAAAATATGTCTATAGAGGTACATAAATGTATATTTATATATATAAAAAAATTTATTTGATATTATTTTTTTATTTTAAATATTTTGAAGTACAGTATTTTATTTATAAATATAATTTAATTATAAAAATATTTAATAATTAAAAAAAATTATAAATAAAAATATATATATAGAGGTACATAAATATAAATTTATATATATAAAAAAATTTATTTAGCATTATTTTTTATTTTAAATATTTTAAGTATAATATATTATTAATAAATATAATTTAATTATAAAATTATTTAATAGTTAAAAAATAATAAATAAATAAATACATACATATATATATATATAATTATTTAAGTATAATATATTATTTTTAAATATAATATTATTAAAAAATATTTAATAGTTAAAAAAATTATAAATATATATATATATATAGATATACAAATTTGTATAATAATATTTTTTTTATTTTAAATGTTTTAAGAATAGTATATTATTTATAAATATAATTTAATTATTAAAATATTTAATAATTAAATAAATTATAAATAAAAATATTTGGTCAATGGGTTTATCATTGGGTTAAGGTTTGACCATATTGACCAAAGTTCACTTTTTGGTCAGAGATTAGCTTATTGGGTTAATAATTGGTCATTAATTAAAAAATTAACTATTTTGACCAAAATTGGCTTTTTGGTCAAAAGTTGACCTATTGGGTCAATAGCATAGTCATTGGATCAAGGATTGACCATTTTGACCAAAGTTAACTTTTTGGTCAGAGATTAACTTTTTGGGTCATTAATTCAAAAATTGTTTATTTTGACCAAAATTGACTTTTTTTTCAAATGTTGACCTATTAGGCCAATGAGTTGGTCATTGGGTCAAGAATTGACCATTTAGACCAAAGTTGACTTTTTCGTCAAAAGATGACCTATTGGGTCAATGGGTTGGGCATTAGGTCAAAGATTAACCATCTTGACCAAAGTTGACTTTTTGGTCAGAGATTAGTTTATCGAGTCAAAAATCGGTCATTAAGTCGAAAATTGACTATTTTAATCAAACTTGACTTTTTGGTCAAAAGTTGACCTATTGGGTCAATGAGTTGGTCATTGGGTTAAGGATTGAATATTTTGACCAAAGTTGACTTTTGGTCAAAATTTGACCTATTTAGGTCAATGAGGCGGTCAGTAGGTCAAAATTGATAATTTTGAGCAAAATTGACATTTGGTCAAATGTTGACCTATTGGGTCAATAGGTTGGTCATTGGGTCAAGGATTAACCATTTTGGCTAAAGTTGACTTTTTAGTCAAAAGTTAACGAATTGGGTCAATTAGTTGGTCATTAGATGAGGGATTGAACATTTTCACCAAAGTTGACATTTAGGTCATTGTGTAAGAAATTGACCATTTTGACCAAAGTTGACTTTTGGTCAAAAGTTGACCTTTTGGGACAATGAGGTGGGCATTAGGTCAAAAATTGAAAATTTTGACCAAAATTGACTTTTTGTTCAAAAGTTGACATAATGGATCAATAATTGGTAATTATGTCAAAAATTTACTTTTTTGACCAAAATTGACTTTTTAGTCAAAGGTCGATCTATTGGGTCAGTGGGTTGGTTGTTGGGTCAAGGATTGACAATTATGAACAAAGTTGACTTTTTGGTCAAAGATTTACTTATTGGGTTAATAATTGGTCTTTAGGTCAAAAATTATCTATTTTGACCAAAAAGTTAACTTTTTGGTCAAAATATGACCAATTTGGCTAGCGGGTTGGTCATTGGGTCAAAAATTGACCATTTTGACCAAAGTTGACTTTTTTGTCAAAAGTTGACCTATTTGGTTAATGGGTTGTCATTACGTCAAAATTTGATATTTTAACCAAAATTGACTTTTTGGTCAAAGGTTGACATATTGGGTCAATGAGTTGGTTATTGGGTCAAGGTTTGACCATTTTAACCAAAGTTGACTTTTTGGTCAAAAGTTAACCTATTGGGTCAATGGGTTGGTCATTGGGTCAAGGATTGATAATTATGACCAAAGCTGACTTTTTGGTAAGAGATTTACTTATTGGGTCATTAATTGGTCATTAGATAAAAAATTTTTAATTTTGACCTAAAAAGTTGACTTTTCGGTCAAAATTTAACCAATTTAGTCAATGGGTTGATCATTGACCATTTTGACCAAAGTTGACTTTTTGGTCAAAAGTTGACCTATTTGGTCAATAGGTGGTCATTAAGTCAAAAATTGACTATTTTGACCAAAATTGACTTTTGGTCAAAATTTAACTTATTGGGCAATGAGTTTGTCGTTGGGTCAATCATTGACCATTTTGTCCAAAGTTGACTTTTTGGTCAGAGATTGACTTATTGGGTCAATAATTGGTCATTAATTCAAAAAATTGACTATCTTGGTCATTAGGTCAAAAATTAATTATTTTGACCAAAATTAAATTTATATATATATATATATATATAAATATATATATATAATATTTTTTTTATTTAAAAATGTTTTAAGAATAGTATATTATTTATAAATATAATTTAATTACTAAAATATTTAATAATTAAATAAATTATGATTAAAAATATTTGGTCAATGGGTTTATCATTCGGTCAAGGTTTGACCATTTTGACCAAAGTTCACGTTTTGGTCAGAGATTAGCTTATTGGGTCAATAATTGGTCATTAATTCAAAAATTAACTATTTTGACCAAAATTGGCTTTTTGGTCAAAAGTTGACCTATTGGGTCAATGGGATTGTCATTGTATCAAGGATTGACCAGTTTGACCAAAGTTAACTTTTTGGTCAGAGATTGACTTATTGGGTCATTAATTCAAAAATTGTTTATTTTGACCAAAATTGACTTTTTTGGTCAAATGTTGACCTATTAGGCCAATGGGTTGGTTATTGGGTCAAGAATTGACCATTTAAACCAAAGTTGACTTTTCGTCAAAAGATATCCTATTGGGTCAATGGGTTGGGCATTAGGTCAAAGATTAACCATCTTGACCAAAGTTAACTATTTGGTCAGAGATTAGTTTACTGGGTCAAAAATTGGTCATTAAGTTAAAAATTGACTATTTTAATCAAAATTGACTTTTTGGTCAAAAGTTGACCTATTGGGTCAATGAGTTGGTCATTGGGTTAAGGATTGACTATTTTGACCAAAGTTGTCTTTTGGTCAAAATTTGACCTATTTAGGTCAATGAGGCGGTTAATAGGTCAAAATTGATAATTTTGAGCAAAATTGACTTTTTAGTCAAATATTGACCTATTGGGTCAATAGGTTGGTGTTTGGATCAAGGATTAACCATTTTGGCTAAAGTTGACTTTTTAGTCAAAAGTTAACAAATTGGGTCAATTGGTTGGTCATTGGATGAGGGATTGAACATTATTACCAAAGTTGACATTTAGGTCATTGTGTCAGAAATTGACCATTTTGGCCAAATTTGACTTTTGGTCAAAAGTTGACCTTTTTGGACAATGAGGTGGTCATTAGGTCAAAAATTGACAATTTTGACCAAAATTGACTTTTTTGTTCAAAAGTTGACCTAATGGGTCAATAATTGGTAATTTTGTCAAAAGTTCACTATTTTGACCAAAATTGACTTTTTAGTCAAAAGTCGATCGATTGGGTCAGTGGGTTGGTTCTTGGGTCAAGGATTGACAATTATGACCAAAGTTGACTTTTTGGTCAATGATTTTCTTATTTGGTTAATAATTGGCCATTATGTCAAAAATTGTCTATTTTGACCAAAAAATTGACTTTTTGATCAAAATTTGACCAATTTGGCCAGCGGGTTGGTCATTGGGTAAAAAATTGACCATTTTGACCAAAGTTGACTTTTTGGTCAAAAGTTGACCTATTTGGTTAATGGGGAGTCATTAGGTCAAAATTTGACAATTTTGACCAAAATTGACTTTTTGGTCAAAGGTTGACAATGGGTCAATGGGTTGGTTGTTGGGTAAAGGTTTAACCACTTTGACCAAAGTTGACTTTTTGGTCAAAAGTTGACTTTTTGGTCAAAAGTTAACCTATTGGGTCAATGGGTTGGTCATTGGGTCGGAAATTGATCGTTTTAACTAAAGTTAACTTTTTGGTCAAAAGTTCACCTATTGGGTCAATGGGTTTGTCATTGGATCAAAGATTAACCATTTTGACCAAAGTTGACTTTTTGATCATAAATTGGCTTAGTGGGTCAATTATTAGTCATTTTGGTCAAAAATTGACTATTTTGACCAAAATTAAATTTTTTGTCAAAAGTTAACCCATTTGGTCAATGGGGTGGTCATTGGATTAGGAATTGACCATTTTGACCAAAGATGACTTTTTGTCAAAAGTTGACCTATTGGGTCTAGGACAGACCATTTTGATCAAAGTTGACTTTTTGGTCAGAGATTGGCTTACTGGGTTAATAATTGGTCATTAGGTCAAAAATTGACTATTTTAACCAAAATTGATTTTTTGGTCAAACGTTGACTCATCGAGTCAATGTGTTGGTCGTTGGGTCAAAAATTGATCATTTTGACCAAAGTTGACTTTTTGGTCAAAAGTTGACCTATTGGGTCTATGGGTTGGTCGTTGGGTCTGAAATTGACCATTTTAACCAAAGTTGACTTTTTTGTTAAAAAGTTGACCTATTTGGTCAATGAGTTGGTCATTGGGTAAAGATTTGACCATTTTGACTGAAGAAAACTTTTTGGTCAAAATTTGATATATTGGATCAACGGGTAGGTCATTGGGTCAAAAATTGACCATATTGACCAAAGTTGAGTTTTTGGTCAAAACTTGACCTATTGGGTTAATGATGGTCATTAGGTCAAAATCGACTATTTTGACCAAAATTAACTTTTCGTCAAAAGTTGTCTCGTTGGTCAATGTGTTTGTCATCGGGTGATTGGTTTGATTATTTTGACAAAAATTAACTTTTGGTCAGAGATCGACTTATTTGGTCATTAATTGGTCATTAGGTAAAAATCGACTATTTTGACTCGTGATAGAATTTTTTGTCAAAAATTAACCCATCGAGTCAACTGGGAGGTCATTGGGTCGAAATTGACCATTTTGACCAAAGTTGACTTTTTGGTCAAAAGTTGACATATTTGGTCAATGTGTTGGTAATAGGATCAAGAAGTTGATCATTTTTACCAAAGATGACTTTTTGGTCAAAAGACGACCTATTGGGTCAATGGGTCGGTCATTGGTCAAAAATTGACCATATTGACCAAAGTTGACTTTTTGGTCAAAACTTGACCTATTGGGTTAATGGGTGGTCATTAGGTCACAAATTGTCTATTTTGACCAAAATTGACTTTTTGGTCAAAAGTTGTCCTGTTGGGTCAATGTGTTTGTCATTGGGTGATTGGTTTGATTATTTTGACAAAAATTAACTTTTGGTCAGAGATTGACTTATTTGGTCATTAATTGGTCATTAGGTAAAAAATTGACTATTTTGACCCAGATAGAATTTTTTGTCAAAAATTAACCCATTGAGTCAACGGGGAGGTCATTGGGTCAGAAATTGACCATTTTGACCAAAGTTGACTTTTTGGTCAAAAGTTGACATATTTGGTCAATGTGTTGGTAATTGGATCAAGAAGTTGATCATTTTTACCAAAGATGACTTTTTGGTCAAAAGATGACCTATTGGGTCAATGGGTCGGTCATTGGGTCAAAAATTGTCCATTTTGACCAAAGTTGGCTTTTTGGTGAAAAGTCAATCTTTTGGATCAATGAGTTGGTCATTGGGTCAAAATGGATTATTTTGACCAAAATTAGCTTTTGGTCAAAAGTCGACCTATTGGTCTATGGGTTTGTCATTGAATCAATGATCGACCATTTTCACTAAAGTTAATTATTTGGTCGAGATCGACTTATCGGGTCAATAATTGGTCATTAATTCAAAAATTTTTATTTTGACCGAAATTAACTTTTTTGTCAAATGTCGATCTATTAGAGCCAATGGGTTGATCATCAGGTCAAGGATTGATCATTTTAACCAAAGTTGACTTTTTGGTCAAAAGATGTCTTATTGGGTCAATGAGTTGGGCATTAAGTCAAAGATTAACCATCTTGACCAAAGTTGACTTTTTGGATAGAGATTGGTTTAGTGGATCAAAAATTGGTCAATAGATCAAAAATTGACTATTTTAATCAAAATTGACTTTTTGGTCAAAGTTGACATATTGAGTCAATGGGTTGGTCATTGGGTTAAGGATTGAAAATTTTGACCAAAGTTGTCTTTTGTTCAAAATTTGACCTATTTAGGTCAATGAGCCGGTTCGTAGATCAAAAATTGACAATTTTGAGCAAAATTGACTTTTTGGTCAAAAGTTGACCTATTGGGTCAATAGGTTGGTCATTGAGTCAAGGATTAACTATTTTGGCCAAAGTTGACTTTTTAGTCAAAAGTTAACAAATTAGGTCAATGGGTTGGTCATTGGATGAAGGATTGACCATTTTCACCAAAGTTGACATTTAGGTCATTGTGTTAGAAATTGACCATTTTGACCCAATTTGACTTTTTGGTCAAAAGTTGACCTTTTGGGTCAACGGGTGGTCATTAGGTCAAAAATTGCTAATTTTAACCAAAATTGGCTTTTTTGTTCAAAAGTTGACCAATTAGGTCAATAATTGGCAATTATGTAAAAAATTTACTATTTTGACCAAAATTAAATTTTGGGACAAAAGTCGATCTATTGGGTCGGTGGGTTGGTGATTGGGTCAAGGATTTACCATTTTGACCAAAGTTATCTTTTTGTTCAAAGGTTGACATGTTGGGTCAATGGGTTTGTCATTGGGTCAAGAATTGATAATTATGATCAACGTTCACTTTTTGGTCAGATTTACTTATTGGGTCAATAATTTGTCATTATGTCAAAAATTGTCTATTTTGACCTAAGAAGTTGACTTTTCGGTCAAAATTTGACCAATTTAGTCAATGGGTTGATCATTGAGTCAAAAATTGACCATTTTGACCAAAGTTGACTTTTTGGTCAAAAGTTGACCTATTTTTGGTCAATGGGTGGTCATTAGGTCAAAAATTGACTATTTTGGCCAAAATTGACTTTTTGGTCAAAATTTAACTTATTAGGCAATGGGTTTGTCATTGGGTTAATCATTGACCATTTTGTCCAAAGTTAACTTTTTGGTCAGAGATTGACTTATTGGGTCAATAATTGGTCATTAATTCTAAAAATTGGCTATTTTAGTCATTAGGTCAAAAATTAATAATTTTGACCAAAATTAAATTTTTGGTCAAAAGTTGAGCCCTTGGGTCAACGGAGAGGTCATTATGTCAGAAGTTGACCATTTTGACTAAAATTAAATTTTTTGGTCAAAAGTTGACCTATTTTGGTCAGAAGTTGACTTATTGGTCAAATGTTGACTTGTCATTTAACCAAAGTTGACTTATTGGATCAATTGGTGGTCATTAAGTCAAAAATTGACTATTTTGACCTAAATTGACTATTTGGTCAAAAGTTGACCTATTTGGTCAATGGGTTTGCCATTGGGTTAAGGATTGAATATTTTGACTAATATTGACTTTTTGGTCAGAGATTAACTTATTGAGTGAATAATTAGTCATTAGATCAAAAATTAACTATTTTGACCAAAATTTACTTTTTGGTCAAAAATCGACCTATTGTCTAATAGGTTGGTCATTCGGTCAATGGGGTGGTCATTGGGTCAGAAATTAGCCATTTTGACCAAACATTACTTTTTAATCAAAAGTTGACATATTTTGACCAAAATTGAATTTTTGGTCAAAAGTTAACCTGTTGGGCCAACGAGGTGGTCATTGGGTCAGATATTGACTATTTTGACTAAAGTTGACTTTTGGTCAAAAGTTGACCTATTTGGTCAATAAGGTAGTTATTGGGTGAAGAATTGACCAGTTTGACCAAAGATAACTTTTTGGTCAAAAGTAGACCTATTGAATGAATGTTTAAAATATAATATATTATTTATAAATACAATTTAATTATAAAAATATTTAATAATTAAATAAATTATAAATAAATATATATAGGTATATATATATATATATAAACTTATTTAATATTATTTTTTATTTTAAATATTTTAAGTATAGTATATTATTCATAAATATAATTTATTTATAAAAATATTTAATAATTAAACAAATTATAAGTAAATAAATATAGGTATATTTAAATAAATTAATTTAATATTATTTTTTTTATTTTAAATATTTTAAAAATAGTATAATATTTGTAAATAAATTTTAATCATAGAAATATTTAATAATTAAATAAATTATAAATAAAAAAATATATATATATATATAGATATATATATGTATATATATATATATATATATATATAAATATATATTTAATATTATTTTTTTATTTTAAATATTTTAAATATAGTATATTATTTATAAATATAATTTAATCATAAAAATATTTAATAGTTAAATAAACTATAAATAAATAAATTTATATCTTTAGATATACATATATATATATATATATATATATATATATATATATATATATATATATATATATATATATATATATATATATATTTATATATGTAAAAGTTTATATAATATTATTTTTCTATTTTATATATTTTAGGTATAGTATATTATTTATAAATATAATTTAATTATAAAAAAATAAATAAATAAATAAATTATAAATAAAAAAATATAGTAATATATATATATATATATATATAATATTATTTTTTTTAAATGTTTAAAGTACAGTATATTATTTATAAATATAATTTAATTATAAAAATATTTAATAATTAAATAAATTATAAATAAAAATATATATATAGGTATATATAAATAAAAATAAAAATATATATATATATATATCTTTAATATTATTTTAAATTTTAAATATTTTAAGTATAATATATTATTTTTAAATTTAATTTAATTATAAAAATATTTAAAAGTTAACAAAATTATATATATATATATATATATATATATATATATATATATATGTTTATAAATACATATATATTTATTTATATACATATAAATTTATTTTATATTATTTTTTTATTTTAAATATTTTAAGTATAAAATGTTATTTATAAATATAATTTTATTATAAAAATTTTTAATAGTTAAATAAATTATAAATAATTAAATATATATATATATATATATATTTATATATATATATATGTATATATAATTTTATATAATATTATGTTTTTATTTTAAATTTATTAAGAATAGTATATTATTTATAAATTTAATTTAATTATATAAATATTTAATAGTTAAATAAATTATAAATAAATAAATAAATATATGTAAATATAAATATAAATATTAATATATATATATATATATATATATATATATAAATTTTAGTAATATTATTTTTTTTAATATAATTATTTTAAGTATAGTATATTATTTTTAAATATAATTTAATTATAAAAATATTTAATATTTAACAAAATTATAAATAACTATATATATATATATATATATATATAATATTATTTTTTAATTTTAAATATTTTAATTATAGTATATGATTTTTAAATATAATTTAATTGTAAAATTATTTAATTGTTAAATAAATTATAAATAAATAAATTTTTATCTCGTATATATAATACTATTTTTTTATTTTATATATTTTAAGTATAGTATATTATTTATAAATATAATTTATTTATAAAAATATTTAATAATTAAGAAAATTATAAATAAAAAAATATATATTTAGGTACATAAATATATATTTATTTATATATAAAAAAAATTTTTAATATAATTTTTTTTATTTTAAATATTATAAGTATAGTATATTATTTATAAATATAATTTATTTTTAAAAATATTTAATAATTACAAAAAATTATAAATAACGAAATATATATAAGGGTACATAAATATATATTTAAATATATAAAAAAATTTTTAATATTATTTTTTTATTTTAAATATTTTAATTTTAATATATTATTAATAAATATAATTTAATTATAAAATTATTTAATAGTTAAAAAAATGATATATATAAAATATATATATATATATATATATATATATATATAAATTTATATAATATTGTTTTTTTATTTTAAATATTTTAAGTATAGTATATTATTTTAAATATAATTTAATTATAAAAATATTTAATAGTTAAAAAAATTATATATATATATATATATTTAATAATATTTGTTTTAATATTTTAAGTACAGTATATTATTTATAAATATAATTTAATTATAAAAATATTTAATAGTTAAATAAATTAAAAATAAATAAATATATGTGTATATTTAAATATATATATATATATATATATATATATACACACACACACTTATATTTATGTAAAATTATTTTTTTTATTTTAAATGTTTTAAGTATAGTATATTGTTTATAAATATAATTTAATTATAAAAATTTTTAATTGTTAAATAAATAATTATATATATATATATATAGTATATATATATATATATATATATATATATATATAATATTACTTTTATTTTAAATTTTTATGTATTGTATATTATTTTTATATATAATTTAAATATAAAAAAATTGAATAGTTAAAAAAAATTATAAATAAATAGATAAATAACTAAATAAATTAATAAATATATATATATGTATAAATTTATATATTATTATTTTTTTATTTTAAATATTTTTAAGTATACTAAATTATTTATAAATATAATATAAATATTAAAAATATTTAATAGTTAGAAAAATTATAAATGAATATGTATATATATGTGTGTGTGTAATTATGTAGCAATGACCTTATTATTGCACTCACTGTAGGATGTTTGGGCATAATAAAGACAGGTGCTTCAAACTTCATTCACCCCCCAGGAGCTCCAGGCAATGTTAGGATTGATTTTACTCAGGAAAAAGCTTTTGAGGTGGGAACTACTCAGTTAGATCTTCATCCCCCGACAGAGATGCCTTGTCCGCCTGAAGTGGGACCTCCGCCCACTCAAGTGCATATTCCTACTTATCTTAATCCCAATCCGCAACCCCAAACCACTTTAATTTTACCTATCCAAAACCCCACCCCACCTGTCATTTTGTCTACCTCTCCCCCTCTGAACTTTCTTCCCCCCTTGCCCCTCCAAACTGAGAGCTGTTTCTGATTCTATGGAGGAGGAATGGGAAATTTACCCCTCTAAGAAGAAGAAGAAAAATAGATCTGAACTCCAGAAACTTGATGAAAATTTTAATTTCAAGCCTAGAAAGTTTTCACCCCCACCCCCTCCCCTCACTAGAGGGAGAGCTAGATCCAGCTCCCATAAATCACTTTCCCCTCCCCCTCGTCCAATCTCAAATGATAAACCTCCTTTGCTGGAACATTAGAGGGGTGGCTTGTCCACACTCTCTAAGAAGACTCAAAAATCTTAATAAGAAACACACCCCTTGGTGTATTGTGCTTTTGGAACCTATGGTTCATATAAACTCTGCTAAAATCCTCAAAAATTTCCCTGGTTTCACTTTCTATGCTAACATCAGTAATAAAATCTAGATCCTATGCAGAGCTGAGGTCAATTGGTCTATTCTCATTGATCACCACCAATTTACTCACCTCTCATTACACTTTGCTGGACACAAAATCTGTGCTACTTTTATTTATGCAGGATTTAGAAAACAAGATAGAATCAGTCTCTGGGATCACTTACACCTTATCAGCTATTCTATTGATCTCCCTTGGCTAGTGGGGGGAGATTTCAATTGCATTGCCACTTCTACTGAGAAATTGGGGGGTAGGACCCCCACCCTTAGCACTATGAACTTTTTCAGTGACAATATCCAGATTGTAGGTTTGTATGATCTTGGTTTTAAGGGCCCACCTTTCACCTGGAGGAGAAGCAAGATTTGGGAAAGCTTGAACAGATTCTTTGAAAATGATGCATGGCACTCCCAGTTTCTACATTCCTCTATCACCCACCTCCCCCTCCTTTGTTCTGACCACCGACCCCTCATCCTTTCTATTTCTGCTCCCCACAAACTTTCTCCTATCCACCCTTCAGATACCAAAATTTCTGGTCGACCCATCCAAACTTTGTTACTGTCATCCAATCCCTGTAGCAAAGGGAGACTCACTCTGACCCTTGGATTAAGTTGGGGCTACTTCATCTTAAAACCTGTAAAGCTCTCAATAAATGGGGGTGGAGAGAGTTTGGAAATGTTTTTTCTGCAGTAAATGAAGCTGAAGAGGAGGTGAATAGATTGGAGCAGCTGGCCTTGAGGGGGGAGTCCACTGAGCTTCTTTTAGCTTCTTAAACTAAACTTTCCAATTCTATTGACATTCAAGACATGTTCCTAAAACAGAAAGCTTCTATCAAAATTTTTGCAGAGGGGGACAAAAATACAAAATTTTTTCATGCCTACATCAGATATAGAAGAAGCTGCAACATCATTCACAGCATAAAGGATGAGGATGGGGTTCGACTGAAGAACAATTTGGAGATTGGAAGGAGTGCTATCAAGTATTTTCATAACCTGATATCCCAACCCTCAGTTGGTAGGGTTCAGATCACCCCACCAGCTTACAGGACCATTTCCATTATATCAATTCATTATCCCTCACTGAACCTCCCACTGAACCTGAAATCTGGCAAGCCCTCTGCAGCATTGACAGCTCTAAATCGGTTAGACCTGACGGTTTCACTACTGATTTCTACAAAAAAGTCTGGACTGTTATTAAAGTTGAGGTTAGTGCTGCAATTATCAGTTTTTTCATGGGAAGGATATGTCTTATTTCTTTCGCTCTTCCAATATTGTCCTTATTCCAAAGAACACTAAACTGAGTAGTTGGGATCAATTCAGACCCATCAGTCTTACCTCAATTATAAGCAAGATAATTAGAAAAATCCTTGTAATAAGGATTCAACCTCATTTAAATAAAATTATCAATCTGAATCAATCAACATTCATTAAAGGCAGGTCCATTTCTGATAATGTGCTGTTAGCCTAAGAATTGCTCCTGGAACTAAACAAGCAGTGTAGAGGGGGTAATCTAATCTACAATTTGGACATCGGGAAGGCTTATGATACTATTAGCTGGGATTTCATTTTAGAGGTGCTGTCAGCTAGGGGTTTCAATGAAAGTTTTTGTAATTTGATTCAAAGATGGCTCAGCAATAATTTCCACTCACTTCTGATAAATGGTTCCAGCCGGGGGCCTTTTTCTGCTTCCAGGAGCCTTAAGCAGGGGGACCCCGTTTCCCCCACTCTCTTTATCCTTGCCATGGACCACTTCTCCTCAATGCTTAATCATTTGCAAAATAATCATCAGCAGGTTAGAAATCATCACAGATCCAACATTCCAATTTCTCATCTAATATATGCAGATGATGTCATTATTTTCTCCAATGCTTCTAAAAGGGCTATGACCTATATTTATAAGTGCCTCCAGATTTTTCAGGAACAGTCTGGTCTTAGTTTTAATAAAGCTAAGTGTCAAATATTATTCTCTAAGAAGGTGTCTCAGGACACTAAACAATGGGTTCTCAATCACACTGGCTTTTCCAGCACAACCTTACCTATCAAATATTTAGGGGTTCAGCTCAACATTGCGTAACAAAGCAGACCCATTTTGATGATACACAAAACAAGATTTGCACTTATCTCTCTAACTGCACCCACATTTATTTATCATCTGGGGGAAGACTTAACTTACTTAAAAGCATCCTTACTACCCTCCCTAACTATCTTATGCATATGACCACCATGAAAAAGACCACCCAAGCACAATTAGAAAGGGCTTTTAACCACTTTCTCTGGGCTGGTATAAGGAAGCAGATACATTGGGCATCCTGACAGAAAATGGCTAAGCCTGAATGGGCTGGTGGTCTGGGTTTTAAAGGCTTAAACCAAATGATTCAAGTGAACCATTGCAAGCTATGGATCAATTTTAGAGCCCAGGACTCCCTCTAGGCTAATTTCCTGATGGGAAAATACTGTAAGCATACCCACCCTTCCTTGGTTACCCTTAAATTAGGGGACTCCAAAATTTGGAAAGCTATGATAAAAAATAGACAGGTGGCTGAACAGCTCTATATCTTGCATTTGGGTAAATCCATCATTAATTTCTGGCTGGATCACTGGTGCCCCCAAGACTGGTTACAACCAAGCACCCCTATCAGAAACCTTAACCTTTTGGTAGCTGATTGTTGGGAGGGTGACAACTGGTCCACTTCCTTTCTTCATTCCATCCTGATGGCCCCTTATGTACAAAAGAACACCCCTATTCCATTTGATAGATCCAGAGCTGACACTCCTGAATGGCCATCTATTAAAAACCAAAGTTCTTCC
>CM040432.1:68565503-68608003 GCA_022702705.1 Papilionanthe hookeriana x Papilionanthe teres | reverse complement strand
AGGTTTGAATTAAGTTGGATTAAAAGTTTAATATAGTTTGGTCTTAAGTTAAGATTTGACTTAAGTTCAAGTTAAGTTGAACCTTTATTTAAAGTTGACTTAAGTTCAATATGGGTTGAACTTACATTGAGTTTAGGTCAGACTTAAGTTCATGTCGGGTTGAACCTAAGTTTAGTTTGACTTAAGTCTAACATGTGTTCGACTTAAGTTGTGTTTGGGTTAGACTTAGATTCATGTCAGGTTGAATCTAAGTTTGGTTTGACTTAAGTCTAATGTAGGTTAGACTTAAGTTAGGTTTAGGTTTGACTTAGGTTTATGTTAAGTTGAATCTAAGTTTGGTTTAACTTAAGTTTAGTGTAGGTTAGAACTAAGTTAGGTTTAGGTTTGACTTAGGTTTATATTGAGTTGAACCTAGGTTTGGTTTGACTTAAGTCTAGTGTAGGTTAGACCTAAGTTAGGTTTAGGTTTGACTTAGGTTTATGTTGAGTTGAACCTAAGTTTGGTTTGACTTAAGCCTAGCATAGGTTAGACTTAAAGTTAGGTTTAGGTTTGACATAGGTTTACGTTGAGTTGAACCAAAGTTTGGTTTGACTTAAGCTTAGTGTAGGTTAGACTTAAGTTAGGTTTAGGTTTGACATAGGTTTATGTTGAGTTGAACCTAAGTTTGGTTTGACTTAAGCCTAGTGTAGGTTAGACCTAAGTTAGGTTTAGGTTTGACTTAGGTTTATGTTGAGTTGAACCTAAGTTTGGTTTGACTTAAGCCTAGTGTAGGTTAGACTTAAGTTTGATTTAGATTTGAATATTTAAGGTTAATAAAACCTTATTTAGGAAAGGTTTAATTGATTAATTAGACTTATTATGGGTTAAGTCTATTTATTTAAGGTTAATTAAACCTAATTTAGGTAAGGTTTAATTGATTAATTAGACTTATTATGGGTCAAGTCTAATTATTTAAGTTTAATTAAACCTAATTTAGGTAAGGTTTAATTGATTAATTAGACTTACAATGGGTCAAGTCTAATTATTTAAGGTTAATTAAACCTAATTTAGGTAAGGTTTAATTGATTAATTAGACTTATTATGGGTTAAGTCTAATTATTTAAGGTTAATTAAACCTAATTTAGGTATGGTTTAATTGATTAATTAGACTTACAATGGGTTAAGTCTAATTATTTAAGGTTAATTAAACCTAGTTTAGGTAAGGTTTAATTGATTAATTAGACTTACTATGGGTTAAGTCTAATTATTTAAGGTTAATTAAACCTAATTTAGGTAAGGTTTAATTGATTAATTAGACATATTATGGGTTAAATCTAATTATTTAAGGTTAATTAAACCTAATTTAGGTAAGGTTTAATTGATAACTTAGACTTATTATGGGTTAAGTCTAATTATTTAGGGTTAATTAAACCTAATTTAGGTAAAGTTTAATTGATTAATTAGACTTATTATGGGTTAAGTCTAATTATTTAGGGTTAATTAAACCTAATTTAGCTAAGGTTTAATTGATTAATTAGACTTATTATGGGTTAAGTCTAATTATTTAAGGTTAATTAAACCTAATTTAGGCAAGGTTTAATTGATTAATTAGACTTACTATGGGTCAAGTCTAATTATTTAAGGTTAATTAAACCTAATTTAGGTAAGGTTTAATTCATTAATTAGACTTACTATGGGTCAAGTCAAATTATTTAAGGTTAAGTAAACCTAATTTAGGTAAGGTTTAATTGATTAATTAGACTTACTATGGGTCAAGTCTAATTATTTAAGGTTAATTAAACCTAATTTAGGTAAGGTTTAATTGATTAATTAGACTTACTATGGGTCAAGTCTAATTATTTAAGGTTAATTAAACCTAATTTAGGTAAGGTTTAATTGATTAATTAGACTTATTATGGGTTAAGTCTAATTATTTAAGGTTAATTAAACCTAATTTAGGTAAGGTTTAATTGATTAATTAGACTTATTGTGGGTTAAGTCTAATTATTTAAGGTTAATTAAACCTAATTTAGGTAAGGTTTAATTGATTAATTAGACTTATTATGGGTTATGTCTAATTATTTAAGGTTAATTAAACCTAATTTAGGTAAGGTTTAATTGATTAATTAGACTTATTATTGGGTTAAGTCTAATTATTTAGGGTTAATTAAACCTAATTTAGGTAAGGTTTAATTGATTAATTAGACTTATTATGGGTTAAGTCTAATTATTTAAGGTTAATTAAACCTAATTTAGGTAAGGTTTAATAGATTAACTAGACTTATTATGGGTCAATTCTAATTATTTATGTTTAATTAAACCTAATTTAGGTAAGGTTTCATTGATTAATTAGACTTACTGATAGGTCAAGTCTAATTATTTAAGGTTAATTAAACCTAATTTAGGTAAGGTTTAATTGATTAATTAGACTTATTATGGGTTAAGTCTAATTATTTAAGGTTAATTAAACCTAATTTAGGTATGGTTTAATTGATTAATTAGACTTACAATGGGTTAAGTCTAATTATTTAAGGTTAATTAAACCTAGTTTAGGTAAGGTTTAATTGATTAATTAGACTTACTATTGGTTAAGTCTAATTATTTAAGGTTAATTGAACCTAATTTAGCTAAGGTTTAATTGATTAATTAGACTTATTATGGGTTAAGTCTAATTATTTAAGGTTAATTAAACCTAATTTAGGTAAGGTTTAATTGACTAATTAGACTTATTATGGGTTAAGTCTAATTATTTAGGGTTAATTAAACCTAATTTAGGTAAAGTTTAATTGATTAATTAGACTTATTATGGGTTAAGTCTAATTATTTAGGGTTAATTAAACCTAATTTAGCTAAGGTTTAATTGATTAATTAGTCTTATTATGGGTTAAGTCTAATTATTTAAGGTTAATTAAGCCTAATTTAGGTAAGGTTTAATTGATTAATTAGAATTATTATGGGTCAAGTCTAATCATTTAAGTTTAATTAAACCTAATTTAGGTAAGGTTTAATTGATTAATTAGACTTACAATGGGTCAAGTCTAATTATTTAAGGTTAGTTAAACCTAATTTAGGTAAGGTTTAATTGATTAATTAGACTTATTATGGGTTAAGTCTAATTATTTAAGGTTAATTAAACCTAATTTAGGTATGGTTTAATTGATTAATTAGACTTACAATGGGTTAAGTCTAATTATTTAAGGTTAATTAAACCTAGTTTAGGTAAGGTTTAATTGATTAATTAGACTTACTATGGGTTAAGTCTAATTATTTAAGGTTAATTAAACCTAATTTAGGTAAGGTTTAATTGATTAATTAGACTTATTATGGGTTAAGTCTAATTATTTAAGGTTAATTAAACCTAATTTAGGTATGGTTTAATTGATTAATTAGACTTATTATGGGTTAAGTCTAATTATTTAGGGTTAATTAAACCTAATTTAGCTAGGTTTAATTGATTAATTAGACTTATTATGTGTTAAGTCTAATTATTTAGGGTTAATTAAACCTAATTTAGCTAAGGTTTAATTGATTAATTAGCCTTATTATGGGTTAAGTCTAATTATTTAAGGTTAATTAAACCTAATTTAGGTAAGGTTTAATTGATTAATTAGACTTACTATGGGTCAAGTCAAATTATTTAAGGTTAATTAAACCTAATTTAGGTAAGGTTTAATTGATTAATTAAGCTTACTATGGGTCAAGTCTAATTATTTAAGGTTAAGTAAACCTAATTTAGGTAAGGTTTAATTGATTAATTAGACTTACTATGGGTCGAGTCTAATTATTTAAGGTTAATTAAACCTAATTTAGGTAAGGTTTAATTGATTAATTACACTTACTATGGGTCAAGTCTAATTATTTAAGGTTAATTAAACCTAATTTAGGTAAGGTTTAATTGATTAATTAGACTTACTATGGGTCAAGTCTAATTATTTAAGGTTAATTAAACCTAATTTAAGTAATGTTTAATTGATTAATTAGACTTATAATGGGTTAAGTCTAATTATTTAAGGTTAATTAAACCTAATTTAGGTAAGGTTTAATTGATTAATTAGACTTATTATGGGTTAAGTCTAATTATTTAAGGTTAATTAAACCTAATTTAGGTAAGGTTTAATTGATTAATTAGACTTATTATGGGTTATGTCTAATTATTTAAGGTTAGTTAAACCTAATTTAGGTAAGGTTTAATTGATTAATTAGACTTATTATTTGGGTTAAGTCAAATTATTTAGGGTTAATTAAACCTAATTTAGGTAAGGTTTAATTGATTAATTAGACTTATTATGGGTTAAGTCTAATTATTTAAGGTTAATTAAACCTAATTTAGGTAAGGTTTAATTGATTAACTAGACTTATTATGGGTCAATTCTAATTATTTAGGTTTAATTAAACCTAATTTAGGTAAGGTTTAATTGATTAATTAGACTTACAATGGGTCAAGTCTAATTATTTAAGGTTAATTAAACCTAATTTAGGTAAGGTTTAATTGATTAATTAGACTTATTATGGGTTAAGTCTAATTATTTAAGGTTAATTAAACCTAATTTAGGTATGGTTTAATTGATGAATTAGACTTACAGATGGGTTAAGTCTAATTATTTAAGGTTAATTAAACCTAGTTTAGGTAAGGTTTAATTGATTAATTAGACTTACTATGGGTTAAGTCTAATTATTTAAGATTAATTGAACCTAATTTAGCTATGGTTTAATTGATTAATTAGACTTATTATGGGTTAAGTCTAATTATTTAAGGTTAATTAAACCTAATTTAGGTAAGGTTTAATTGATTAATTAGACTTATTATGGGTTAAGTCTAATTATTTAGGGTTAATTAAACCTAATTTAGGTAAAGTTTAATTGATTAATTAGACTTATTATGGGTTAAGTCTAATTATTTAGGTTTAATTAAACCTAATTGAGCTAAGGTTTAATTGATTAATTAGTCTTATTATGGGTTAAGTCTAATTATTTAAGGTTAATTAAGCCTAATTTAGGTAAGGTTTAATTGATTAATTAGAATTATTATGGGTCAAGTCTAATCATTTAAGTTTAATTAAACCTAATTTAGTTAAGGTTTAATTGATTAATTAGACTTACAATGGGTCAAGTCTAATTATTTAAGGTTAATTAAACCTAATTTAGGTAAGGTTTAATTGATTAATTAGACTTATTATGGGTTAAGTCTAATTATTTAAGGTTAATTAAACCTAATTTAGGTATGGTTTAATTGATTAATTAGACTTACGATGGGTTAAGTCTAATTATTTAAGGTTAATTAAACCTAGTTTAGGTAAGGTTTAATTGATTAATTAGACTTACTATGGGTTAAGTCTAATTATTTAAGGTTAATTAAACCTAATTTAGGTAAGGTTTAATTGATTAATTAGACTTATTATGGGTTAAGTCTAATTATTTAAGGTTAATTAAACCTAATTTAGGTAAGGTTTAATTGATTAATTAGACTTATTATGGGTTAAGTCTAATTATTTAGGGTTAATTAAACCTAATTTAGCTAGGTTTAATTGATTAATTAGACTTATTATGTGTTAAGTCTAATTATTTAGGGTTAATTAAACCTAATTTAGCTAAGGTTTAATTGATTAATTAGCCTTATTATGGGTTAAGTCTAATTATTTAAGGTTAATTAAACCTAATTTAGGTAAGGTTTAATTGATTAATTAGACTTACTATGGGTCAAGTCAAATTATTTAAGGTTAATTAAACCTAATTTAGGTAAGGTTTAATTGATTAATTAGGCTTACTATGGGTCAAGTCTAATTATTTAAGGTTAAGTAAACCTAATTTAGGTAAGGTTTAATTGATTAATTAGACTTACTATAGGTCAAGTCTAATTATTTAAGGTTAATTAAACCTAATTTAGGTAAGGTTTAATTGATTAATTAGACTTACTTATAGGTCAAGTCTAATTATTTAAGGTTAATTAAACCTAATTTAGGTAAGGTTTAATTGATTAATTAGACTTATTATGGGTCAAGTCTAATTATTTAAGGTTAATTAAGCCTAATTTAGGTAAGGTTTAATTGATTAATTAGAATAACTATGGTCAAGTCTAATCATTTAAGTTTAATTAAACCTAATTTAGGTAAGGTTTAATTGATTAATTAGACTTACAATGGGTTAAGTCTAATTATTTAAGGTTAATTAAACCTAATTCAGGTAAGGTTTAATTGATTAATTAGACTTATTATGGGTTAAGTCTAATTATTTAAGGTTAATTAATCCTAATTTAGGTATGGCTTTATTGATTAATTAGACTTACAATGGGTTAAGTCTAATTATTTAAGGTTAATTAAACCTAGTTTAGGTAAGGTTTAATTGATTAATTAGACTTACTATGGGTTAAGTCTAATTATTTAAGGTTAATTAAACCTAATTTAGGTAAAGTTTAATTGATTAATTAGACTTATTATGGGTTAAGTCTAATTATTTAAGGTTAATTAGACCTAATTTAGGTAAGGTTTAATTGATTAATTAGACTTATTATGGGTTAAGTCTAATTATTTAGGGTTAATTAAACCTAATTTAGCTAAGGTTTAATTGATTAATTAGGCTTACTATGGGTCAAGTCTAATTATTTAAGGTTAAGTAAACCTAATTTAGGTAAGGTTTAATTGATTAATTAGACTTACTATGGGTCAAGTCTAATTATTTAAGGTTAATTAAACCTAATTTAGGTAAGGTTTAATTGATTAATTAGACTTACTATGGGTCAAGTCTAATTATTTAAGGTTAATTAAACCTAATTTAGGTAAGGTTTAATTGATTAATTAGACTTATTATGGGTCAAGTCTAATTATTTAAGGTTAATTAAGCCTAATTTAGGTAAGGTTTAATTGATTAATTAGAATAACTATGGGTCAAGTCTAATCATTTAAGTTTAATTAAACCTAATTTAGGTAAGGTTTAATTGATTAATTAGACTTACAATGGGTTAAGTCTAATTATTTAAGGTTAATTAAACCTAATTCGAGTAAGGTTTAATTGATTAATTAGACTTATTATGGGTTAAGTCTAATTATTTAAGGTTAATTAATCCTAATTTAGGTATGGCTTTATTGATTAATTAGACTTACAATGGGTTAAGTCTAATTATTTAAGGTTAATTAAACTTAGTTTAGGTAAGGTTTAATTGATTAATTAGACTTACTTATGGGTTAAGTCTAATTATTTAAGGTTAATTAAACCTAATTTAGGTAAAGTTTAATTGATTAATTAGACTTATTATGGGTTAAGTCTAATTATTTAAGGTTAATTAAACCTAATTTAGGTAAGGTTTAATTGATTAATTAGACTTATTATGGGTTAAGTCTAATTATTTAGGGTTAATTAAACCTAATTTAGCTAAGGTTTAATTGATTAATTGAGGCTTACTATGGGTCAAGTCTAATTATTTAAGGTTAAGTAAACCTAATTTAGGTAAGGTTTAATTGATTAATTAGACTTACTATAGGTCAAGTCTAATTATTTAAGGTTAATTAAACCTAATTTAGGTAAGGTTTAATTGATTAATTAGACTTACTATGGGTCAAGTCTAATTATTTAAGGTTAATTAAACCTAATTTAGGTAAGGTTTAATTGATTAATTAGACTTATTATGGGTCAAGTCTAATTATTTAAGGTTAATTAAGCCTAATTTAGGTAAGGTTTAATTGATTAATTAGAATAACTATGGGTCAAGTCTAATCATTTAAGTTTAATTAAACCTAATTTAGGTAAGGTTTAATTGATTAATTAGACTTACAATGGGTTAAGTCTAATTATTTAAGGTTAATTAAACCTAATTCAGGTAAGGTTTAATTGATTAATTAGACTTATTATGGGTTAAGTCTAATTATTTAAGGTTAATTAATCCTAATTTAGGTATGGCTTTATTGATTAATTAGACTTACTAATGGGTTAAGTCTAATTATTTAAGGTTAATTAAACCTAGTTTAGGTAAGGTTTAATTGATTAATTAGACTTACTATGGGTTAAGTCTAATTATTTAAGGTTAATTAAACCTAATTTAGGTAAAGTTTAATTGATTAATTAGACTTATTATGGGTTAAGTCTAATTATTTAAGGTTAATTAAACCTAATTTAGGTAAGGTTTAATTGATTAATTAGACTTATTATGGGTTAAGTCTAATTATTTAGGGTTAATTAAACCTAATTTAGCTAAGGTTTAATTGATTAATTAGACTTATTATGTGTTAAGTCTAATTATTTAAGGTTAATTAAACCTAATTTATGTAAGGTTTAATTGATTAATTAGACTTACTATGGGTCAAGTCTAATTATTTAAGGTTAATTAAACCTAATTTAGGTAAGGTTTAATTGATTAATTAGACTTACTATGGGTCAAGTCAAATTATTTAAGGTTAATTAAACCTAATTTAGGTAAGGTTTAATTGATTAATTAGGCTTACTATGGGTCAAGTCTAATTATTTAAGGTTAATTAAACCCAATTTAGGTAAGGTTTAATTGATTAATTAGACTTACTATGGGTCAAGTCTAATTATTTAAGGTTAATTAAACCTAATTTAGGTAAGGTTTAATTGATTAATTATGCTTACTATGGGTTAAGTTTAATTATTTAAGGTTAATTAAACCTAATTTAGGTAAGGTTTAATTGATTAATTATGCTTATTATGAGTTAAGTCTAATTATTTAAGGTTAATTAAACCTAATTTATGTAAGGTTTAATTGATTAATTAGACTTATTATTGGGTTAATTCTAATTATTTAGGGTTAATTAAACCTAATTTAGGTAAGGTTTAATTGATTAGTTAGACTTATTATGGGTTAAGTCTAATTATTTAAGGTTAATTAAACCTAATTTAGGTAAGGTTTAATTGATTAATTAGACTTATTATGGGTTAAGTCTAATTATTTAGGGTTAATTAAACCTAATTTAGCTAAGGTTTAATTGATTAATTAGACTTATTATGGGTTAAGTCTAATTATTTAAGGTTAATTAAACCTAATTTAGGCAAGGTTTAATTGATTAATTAGACTTTACTATGGGTCAAGTCTAATTATTTAAGGTTAATTAAACCTAATTTAGGTAAGGTTTAATTCATTAATTAGACTTACTATGGGTCAAGTCAAATTATTTAAGGTTAAGTAAACCTAATTTAGGTAAGGTTTAATTGATTAATTAGACTTACTATGGGTCAAGTCTAATTATTTAAGGTTAATTAAACCTAATTTAGGTAAGGTTTAATTGATTAATTAGACTTACTATAGGTCAAGTCTAATTATTTAAGGTTAATTAAACCTAATTTAGGTAAGGTTTAATTGATTAATTAGACTTATTATGGGTTAAGTCTAATTATTTAAGGTTAATTAAACCTAATTTAGGTAAGGTTTAATTGATTAATTAGACTTATCGTGGGTTAAGTCTAATTATTTAAGGTTAATTAAACCTAATTTAGGTAAGGTTTAATTGATTAATTAGACTTATTATGGGTTATGTCTAATTATTTAAGGTTAATTAAACCTAATTTAGGTAAGGTTTAATTGATTAATTAGACTTATTATTGGGTTAAGTCTAATTATTTAGGGTTAATTAAACCTAATTTAGGTAAGGTTTAATTGATTAATTAGACTTATTATGGGTTAAGTCTAATTATTTAAGGTTAATTAAACCTAATTTAGGTAAGGTTTAATAGATTAACTAGACTTATTATGGGTCAATTCTAATTATTTATGTTTAATTAAACCTAATTTAGGTAAGGTTTCATTGATTAATTAGACTTACAATGGGTCAAGTCTAATTATTTAAGGTTAATTAAACCTAATTTAGGTAAGGTTTAATTGATTAATTAGACTTATTATGGGTTAAGTCTAATTATTTAAGGTTAATTAAACCTAATTTAGGTATGGTTTAATTGATTAATTAGACTTACAACAGGTTAAGTCTAATTATTTAAGGTTAATTAAACCTAGTTTAGGTAAGGTTTAATTGATTAATTAGACTTACTATTGGTTAAGTCTAATTATTTAAGGTTAATTGAACCTAATTTAGCTAAGGTTTAATTGATTAATTAGACTTATTATGGGTTAAGTCTAATTATTTAAGGTTAATTAAACCTAATTTAGGTAAGGTTTAATTGACTAATTAGACTTATTATGGGTTAAGACTAATTATTTAGGGTTAATTAAACCTAATTTAGGTAAAGTTTAATTGATTAATTAGACTTATTATGGGTTAAGTCTAATTATTTAGGGTTAATTAAACCTAATTTAGCTAAGGTTTAATTGAATAATTAGTCTTATTATGGGTTAAGTCTAATTATTTAAGGTTAATTAAGCCTAATTTAGGTAAGGTTTAATTGATTAATTAGAATTATTATGGGTCAAGTCTAATCATTTAAGTTTAATTAAACCTAATTTAGGTAAGGTTTAATTGATTAATTAGACTTACAATGGGTCAAGTCTAATTATTTAAGGTTAGTTAAACCTAATTTAGGTAAGGTTTAATTGATTAATTAGACTTATTATGGGTTAAGTCTAATTATTTAAGGTTAATTAAACCTAATTTAGGTATGGTTTAATTGATTAATTAGACTTACAATGGGTTAAGTCTAATTATTTAAGGTTAATTAAACCTAGTTTAGGTAAGGTTTAATTGATTAATTAGACTTACTATGGGTTAAGTCTAATTATTTAAGGTTAATTAAACCTAATTTAGGTAAGGTTTAATTGATTAATTAGACTTATTATGGGTTAAGTCTAATTATTTAAGGTTAATTAAACCTAATTTAGGTAAGGTTTAATTGATTAATTAGACTTATTATGGGTTAAGTCTAATTATTTAGGGTTAATTAAACCTAATTTAGCTAGGTTTAATCGATTAATTAGACTTATTATGTGTTAAGTCTAATTATTTAGGGTTAATTAAACCTAATTTAGCTAAGGTTTAATTGATTAATTAGCCTTATTATGGGTTAAGTCTAATTATTTAAGGTTAATTAAACCAAATTTAGGTAAGGTTTAATTGATTAATTAGACTTACTATGGGTCAAGTCAAATTATTTAAGGTTAATTAAACCTAATTTAGGTAAGGTTTAATTGATTAATTAGGCTTACTATGGGTCAAGTCTAATTATTTAAGGTTAAGTAAACCTAATTTAGGTAAGGTTTAATTGATTAATTAGACTTACTATGGGTCAAGTCTAATTATTTAAGGTTAATTAAACCTAATTTAGGTAAGGTTTAATTGATTAATTAGACTTACTATGGGTCAAGTCTAATTATTTAAGGTTAATTAAACCTAATTTAGGTAAGGTTTAATTGATTAATTAGACTTACTATGGGTCAAGTCTAATTATTTAAGGTTAATTAAACCTAATTTAAGTAAGGTTTAATTGATTAATTAGATTTATAATGGGTTAAGTCTAATTATTTAAGGTTAATTAAACCTAATTTATGGTAAGGTTTAATTGATTAATTAGACTTATTATGGGTTAAGTCTAATTATTTAAGGTTAATTAAACCTAATTTAGGTAAGGTTTAATTGATTAATTAGACTTATTATGGGTTATGTCTAATTATTTAAGGTTAGTTAAACCTAATTTAGTAAGGTTTAATTGATCAATTAGACTTATTATTTGGGTTAAGTCAAATTATTTAGGGTTAATTAAACCTAATTTAGGTAAGGTTTAATTGATTAATTAGACTTATTATGGGTTAAGTCTAATTATTTAAGGTTAATTAAACCTAATTTAGGTAAGGTTTAATTGATTAACTAGACTTATTATGGGTCAATTCTAATTATTTAAGTTTAATTAAACCTAATTTAGGTAAGGTTTAATTGATTAATTAGATTTACTAATAGGTCAAGTCTAATTATTTAAGGTTAATTAAACCTAATTTAGGTAAGGTTTAATCGATTAATTAGATTTATTATGGGTTAAGTCTAATTATTTAAGGTTAATTAAACCTAATTTAGGTATGGTTTAATTGATGAATTAGACTTACAATGGGTTAAGTCTAATTATTTAAGGTTAATTAAACCTAGTTTAGGTAAGGTTTAATTGATTAATTAGACTTACTATGGGTTAAGTCTAATTATTTAAGATTAATTGAACCTAATTTAGCTATGGTTTAATTGATTAATTAGACTTATTATGGGTTAAGTCTAATTATTTAAGGTTAATTAAACCTAATTTAGGTAAGGTTTAATTGATTAATTAGACTTATTATGGGTTAAGTCTAATTATTTAGGGTTAATTAAACCTAATTTAGGTAAAGTTTAATTGATTAATTAGACTTATTATGGGTTAAGTCTAATTATTTAGGTTTAATTAAACCTAATTGAGCTAAGGTTTAATTGATTAATTAGTCTTATTATGGGTTAAGTCTAATTATTTAAGGTTAATTAAGCCTAATTTAGCTAGGTTTAATTGATTAATTAGACTTATTATGTGTTAAGTCTAATTATTTAGGGTTAATTAAACCTAATTTAGTTAAGGTTTAATTGATTAATTAGACTTACAATGGGTCAAGTCTAATTATTTAAGGTTAATTAAACCTAATTTAGGTAAGGTTTAATTGATTAATTAGACTTATTATGGGTTAAGTCTAATTATTTAAGGTTAATTAAACCTAATTTAGGTATGGTTTAATTGATTAATTAGACTTACAATGGGTTAAGTCTAATTATTTAAGGTTAATTAAACCTAGTTTAGGTAAGGTTTAATTGATTAATTGGACTTATTATGGTTAAGTGTAATTATTTAAGGTTAATTAAACCTAATTTAGGTAAGGTTTAATTGATTAATTAGACTTATTATGTGTTAAGTCTAATTATTTAAGGTTAATTAAACCTAATTTAGGTAAGGTTTAATTGATTAATTAGACTTATTATGGGTTAAGTCTAATTATTTAGGGTTAATTAAACCTAATTTAGCTAGGTTTAATTGATTAATTAGACTTATTATGTGTTAAGTCTAATTATTTAGGTTAATTAAACCTAATTTAGCTAAGGTTTAATTGATTAATTAGACTTTATTATAGGTTAAGTCTAATTATTTAAGGTTAATTAAACCTAATTTAGGTAAGGTTTAATTGATTAATTAGACTTACTTATGGGTCAAGTCAAATTATTTAAGGTTAATTAAACCTAATTTAGGTAAGGTTTAATTGATTAATTAGGCTTACTATGGGTCAAGTCTAATTATTTAAGGTTAAGTAAACCTAATTTAGGTAAGGTTTAATTGATTAATTAGACTTACTATGGTCAAGTCTAATTATTTAAGGTTAATTAAACCTAATTTAGGTAAGGTTTAATTGATTAATTAGACTTACTATGGGTCAAGTCTAATTATTTAAGGTTAATTAAACCTAATTTAGTAAGGTTTAATTGATTAATTAGACTTATTATGGGTCAAGTCTAATTATTTAAGGTTAATTAAGCCTAATTTAGGTAAGGTTTAATTGATTAATTAGAATAACTATGGGTCAAGTCTAATCATTTAAGTTTAATTAAACCTAATTTAGGTAAGGTTTAATTGATTAATTAGACTTACAATGGGTCAAGTCTAATCATTTAAGGTTAATTAAACCTAATTTAGGTAAGGTTTAATTGATTAATTAGACTTACAATGGGTTAAGTCTAATTATTTAAGGTTAATTAATCCTAATTCAGGTATGGCTTTATTGATTAATTAGACTTACAATGGGTTAAGTCTAATTATTTAAGGTTAATTAAACCTAGTTTAGGTAAGGTTTAATTGATTAATTAGACTTACTATGGGTTAAGTCTAATTATTTAAGGTTAATTAAACCTAATTTAGGTAAAGTTTAATTGATTAATTAGACTTACTATGGGTTAAGTCTAATTATTTAAGGTTAATTAAACCTAATTTAGGTAAGGTTTAATTGATTAATTAGACTTATTATGGGTTAAGTCTAATTATTTAGGGTTAATTAAACCTAATTTAGGTAAGGTTTAATTGATTAATTAGACTTATTATGGGTTAAGTCTAATTATTTAGGGTTAATTAAACCTAATTTAGCTAAGGTTTAATTGATTAATTAGACTTATTATGGGTTAAGTCTAATTATTTAAGGTTAATTAAACCTAATTTAGGTAAGGTTTAATTGATTAATTAGACTTACTATGGGTCAAGTCAAATTATTTAAGGTTAATTAAACCTAATTTAGGTAAGGTTTAATTGATTAATTAGACTTACTTATGGGTCAAGTCTAATTATTTAAGGTTAATTAAACCCAATTTAGGTAAGGTTTAATTGATTAATTAGACTTACTATGGGTCAAGTCTAATTATTTAAGGTTAATTAAACCTAATTTAGGTAAGGTTTAATTGATTAATTATGCTTACTATGGGTCAAGTCTAATTATTTAAGGTTAATTAAACCTAATTTAGGTAAGGTTTAATTGATTAATTATGCTTACTATGGGTTAAGTTTAATTATTTAAGGTTAATTAAACCTAATTTAGGTAAGGTTTAATTGATTAATTATGCTTATTATGAGTTAAGTCTAATTATTTAAGGTTAATTAAACCTAATTTATGTAAGGTTTAATTGATTAATTAGACTTATTATTGGGTTAATTCTAATTATTTAGGGTTAATTAAACCTAATTTAGGTAAGGTTTAATTGATTAGTTAGACTTATTATGGGTTAAGTCTAATTATTTAAGGTTAATTAAACCTAATTTAGGTAAGGTTTAATTGATTAATTAGACTTATTATGGGTTAAGTCTAATTATTTAAGGTTAATTAAACCTAATTTAGGTAAGGTTTAATTGATTAATTAAACTTACTATGGGTTAAGTCTAATTATTTTAGGTTAATTAAACCTAATTTAGGATGGGTTAAGTCTAATTCTTTAAGGTTAATTAAACCTAATTTAGGTAAGGTTTAATTGATTAATTAAATATGTTTAAATGATGTTCTAAACTTTATTAAGCCTAATTTTATCATTTTGGACTTAATTAAGTGAATTTTGGGTTTAATAGGTTTAAATTATATTTTAAACCTAATTAAGTCTAATTTTGTCATTTTAGACTGAATTAATTAAATTTAGGATAAAATAGGTTTAAATGATGTTTTAAACCTAATTAAGTCTAATTTTGTCATTTTAGACTTAATTAATTAAGTTTAGGAATAAATAGGCTTAAATGATGTTTTAAACCTAATTAAGTCCAATTTTGTCATTTTAGACATAATTAATTAAATTTAGGATTAAATATGTTTAAATGATGTTTTAAACCTAATTAAGTCTAATTTTGTCATTTTAGACTTAATTAATTAAATTAAAGGTTTAATAGGTTTAAATGATGTTTTAAACCTAATTAAGTCTAATTTTGTCATTTTAGACTTAATTAATTAAGCTTAAGGTTTAATAGATTTAAATGATGTTTTAAACTTAATTAAGTCTAATTTTGTCATTTTAAACTTAATTAAAGTTTTCCATTAGCCTATCATAGACTAGATTCATTTCAAACTTAGATTATTAGAGAAAATAAGCTAAGTTTATAAAAGGTTAATTTTAGGATTAAAATCATTTAAGTAATAAAGAGTTTTAATCCTAAAATTCAAAATGTCATTCAAAATTATTTCTATGACTTAGAAATGGTTTTCTTAGGGTTATTGTCTGTTGCCCTAGTATTTCTAGTCATTTCCATTTTATTTTTCTTAATTTTCAATTTTTTATAATTATTATTTAAAATAATTACAAAAAGACTTGAAAATTAGAGAAAAGTATTATAGACATGTTTTCTATCCTTGGAAAAATCATGAAAGATCCCTAAGAGCATAGAGATAAATGCCTCAAACTTTCATATTTTTTTTATTTATAAATAATTTTTAATAATTAAAATACTCCAGAGAGTATTTAATTATTTAAAAATTAAATAATAGGAATAAAATTATGATTTTTATTTCATAATTTTCTCCTCTTCAAGAGCTTTCCAGAGGTATTTTTATCATATTTTTGTGACATCTAGATAAAAAGATATTAAATTTTGAAGTTTTTAAGGTTAAAATTAATTTTTAACCCAATTCGAGCAGCCAAACTCATCTCCCGCCGACACGTGCCCTCGTACGCGTCTAACAGGAGGGAGGATCCGCTGCGGGAGGCCGAACACGGGACACAGCGGAGCACGATCAGCGCCGTTCATCCCGAAACACGGGATCGAACAACTGAGATAATTCGAATAACAACTCGAATTATTGCAAGCCGTTAAACTTCAAACCTTAATATCTCACTCATTTCTTAATGAAATTGAGTGATTTTTGAACCTATAGAATCATCTAAACATGTAGAATATTTCCATACGGTGATGTAACATTTTTGGGCTAATATAACACTTGATATTTCAAAAATATGAATTATTTTGTGAAAAATAATTCCATACCTTTGCCACAAGCAAATCAAGCTAGATCAGACCTTGTAGTTGTCTTCTAGGACCCCAATGGAAGATTATTGCTGCAGCAATTTGATCCAGAAGTCGGGCTTAAAGGAGAATTTTGAAGAAGTGGTTGGTTTGGGCTGTTTTTGAGTTTTGCTCAAATTGGCTCGATTGGGTTCAATCCATGGCTTGGATTTGATCCTAATGGATTGCTAAGACTCTTGGGAAGAGTTTTTTATGTTGGGAGCAAGGAGATTTGAGGAGCCTATAGGTATTTCTAATTTTTTTCTTCTCCTCCTACTAGGCTCGGGTTTGGGCTCTATTTATAGCCAAGGGGAGGCCATGGCTTAGCTTAGGTTGTTCTATGGGAGTTGTTATTTCCCCTATTAACCCATTGGAGGAGAAATTTGGCTGAGAGGATAACCATTGTTATTTCTCCCAAGTTTTCCATGATGAGCTTAATGTTTTGGCTCTCCTCCATTGGATCATGCAAGAGGTTTTAAGTGAGCTGTAATTTCTCCTCCTTATGAGCTTACACATCACCCTCTAACCTTAGAACATGGTGACACATATGCTCTCCTCTCATGATTCCATTTAACCATGGTGAGGGGTGGGTTTAAGTTTGGTTCTCTCTCCATTAGCTAGCTTAGGAGGTGGGAAATGAGGCTTGATGTTGGCCGGCCACCTCATGGTTAAGTAAGGGTGAGTCATGGATTAGGGTGAAGGGGGAAGAGACACCTCACTTTACCCATCATGATGGGTGTTAACCCATGGTTAAATTGATTTAAGTTAAGCTTTATTATGTGTTAATATGTCTCATGGTGAGCTAAATTTAGCCTTAGCCTAATTAATTATGGGAAGGCCGTGTGTCATCTTATGTCTTTTCTCTTTTTTTCTTTTTTTAATTTAATTTCCATTGTAATTAACCATGTTATTAATTAAAAATTGTTGGAAATTATTTTATTAATCAATTTATTAATTGAAAATAATTTCAAATTAATTAATTGATTAATTTTATTATTTTAGTTATTTTATGATTTTAATTTAATTTTCATTTAATTAAAATATTGAAAATTAAATCATTAATCATTTTAATTAATCAAAATAATTTTGAAATTAATTATTTGATTAATTTTGTTGTTTTTATTTTATTTTTATCCATTTTGATTAAAATAGATAAGTGTTGACCAATTTTGCCTAAGTTGACTCAAGTCAGCCTAGGTTGATCAATTTAATTTTAAAATGTCCAATGTGAGATTTTTAACCTTGTCCTGGTTAATTTGATCATAATATTTGTAGTTTTGTCATTGTGGGATTTTAAACATTTTATTGGATCAAAGGATTGACTTATGGGGTCAACAGGATTGGTCATTGGGTCTAGTTTGACCATTTTGACCAAAGTTGACTTTTTAGGTCCAAAGGGTGACCTATGGGGTCAACAGGGTTGGTCATTGGGTCAGATTTGATCATTTTGACCAGAGTTGACTTTTTAGGTCAAAAGGTTAACCTATGGGATCAACAGGGTTAGTCATTGGGTCTGGTTTGACCATTTTGACCAATGTTGACTTTTTAGGTCAAAAGGGTGACCTATAGGGTCAACGAGGTTTGTTATCAGGTCGATTTGACCATTTTGACCAATGCTAACTTTTTAGGTCAAAAGGGTGACCTATAGGGTCAACAGGGTTGGTAATTGGGTCAGATTTGACCATTTTGACCAATGTTAACTTTTTAGGTCAAATAGGTAACCTATGGGGTCAGTAGGGTTGGTCATTGGGTCTGGTTTGACCATTTTGACCAAAGTTGACTTTTTAGGTCAAAAGGGTGACCTATGGGGTCAACAGGGTTGGTCATTGGGTCTGGTTCGACCATTTTGACCAATGTTGACTCTTTAGGTCAAAAGGGTGACCTATGGGGTCAACGAGGTCAGTCATCGGTCTAGTTACCATTTTGACCAATGTTGACTTTTAGGTCAAAAGGTCGACTTACGGGTCAATCGGGTTGGTCATTAGGTCCGGTTCGACCATTTTGACCAAAGTTGACTTTTAGGTCAAAGTGTTGACCTATGGGGTCAACAGTGGTCGGTCATTAGGTCCGGTTTGACCATTTTGCCAAAGTCGACTTGTTAGGTCAAAAGGGTGACTTATGGGGTCAACAGAGTTGGTCATTGGGTCCGGTTTGACTATTTTGACCAATGTTGACTTTTTAGGTCAAAGGGTTGACTTATGGGGTCAACGAGGTTAGTCATCGGTCCGGTTTGACCATTTTGACCAAAGTTGACTTTTTAGGTCAAAGGGTTGACCTATGAGGTCAACATGGTTAGTGATCGGGTCCGGTTCGACCATTTTAATCAATGTTGACTTTTTAGGTCAAAAGGGTGACCTATGGGGTCAACAGGGTTGGTCATTGGGTCAGATTTGACCATTTTGACCAATGTTGACTTTTAGGTCAAAAGGGTGACCTATAGGGTCAACAGGGTTTGTCATTGGGTCAGATTTGACCATTTTGACCAATGTTGACTTTTTAGGTCAAAAGGGTGACCTATAGGGTCAACAGGGTTGGTCATTGGGTCAGATTTGACCATTTTGACCATTGTTGACTTTTTAGGTTAAAAGGTATTGAGTCATTATAAATGAGGTCAACAAAAGGGTCCCCAATATGTGTAGAATACTATATAAGTGTTCTGCACATATTGGCGTTGACTGAAATGGTCTAGGAAATGTTTTATAAGAATCTGGAAAGGAGTGGGTATCATACCGCTCCTAGTGGATGTTAGATGTCTTGTATGTTGGTTCTGAGAAAGAATGTTTTTCTTGTGTTTAGAGAAGGGATTCACTGGGAGAGAAAACGGATGTCATATTCAAAATTTACAATGTCGATATTTTGTTAAAGAAATGCCATGAATTCCGTGTCAGGAAAGGACTTATATCCCATAACTGGAGAGAGAAAATAGACGTCATTTTCTATTTTTCTCAAAATGTCAATGTCAAGATTTGGTTAGAGGAAAGCCATGATTTCTGTGTCAAGAAAGGACTTACATCCAATAACCGGAGAGAGAAAATAGACGTCATTTTCTATTTTCCTCAAAATGTCAATGTCAAGAATTAGTTAGAGGAAAGCCATGATTTCTGTGTCAGGAAAGGACTTATATTCAATAACTGGAGAGAGGAAATAGATGTCATTTTCTATTTTCCTCAAAATGTCAATGTCGAGATTTGGTTAGAAGAAAGCCATGATTTTTATTTTCCTCAAAATGTCAATGTCGAGATTTGGTTAGAGGCAAGCCATGATTTTTGTGTCAGGAAAAGGACTTACATCCAATAACTGGAGAGAGAAAATAGATGTCATTTTCTATTTTCCTCAAAATGTCAATGTCGAGATTTGGTTAGAGGAAAGCCATGATTTCCGTGCCAGGAAAAGGACTTACATCCAATAACGAGAGAGAGAAAATACATTTCATTTTCTATTTTCCTCAAAATGTCAATGTCGAGATTTGGTAAGTGGAAAGCCATGATTTCCGTGTCAGGAAAAGGACTTACATCCAATAACCGAAGAGAGAAAATAGATGTCATTTTCTATTTTCCTCAAAATGTCAATGTCAAGATTTGGTTAGAGGAAAGCCATGATTTCCGTGTCAGGAAAAAGTCTTACATCCAATAACCGAAAAGAGAAAATAGATGTCATTTTCTATTTTCCTCAGAATGTCAATGTCGAGATTTGGTTAGAGGAAAGCCATGATTTTCGTGTCAGGAAAAGGATTTACATCCAATAACCGGAGAGAGAAAATAGATGTCATTTTCTATTTTCCTCAAAATGTCAATGTCGAGATTTGGTTAGAGGAAAGCCATGATTTCCGTGTCAGGAAAAGGACTTACATCCAATAACCGGAGAGAGAAAATACATGACATTTTCTATTTTCCTCAAAATGTCAATGTCGAGATTTAGTTAGAGGAAAGCCATGATTTCCGTGTCAGGAAAAGGACTTACATCCAATAACAGGAGAGAGTGGTGAACTCACTAATATTTTTGGTGGGAATATCCGCTGGGGTTTTCATCTATATAGGTCGAATGATAATTCTCATGTTTAGTTATCACAAGTTATTCATTTCATCATTAAAATTTATTTTATTATTTTTAGGACCTGTCGACATATCATAGACAATGGGGAATATTTTTCCAACATTTTATTTTATTTCCATAAAAAGGTCACTAAGACATATTATTGCAAGCAAGAACTAACGCGTACATATATGTGTACATATCATATAGCGTGCCGCAACAAACTATCGATATTTTACATACCAACAAACTATCGATATATCACACATCGACAACTATAGATATATCACATGTCAAAAGTTCTTATATGTCATAACATAGCTTTGGATATTAACAGATCGTCCATAAATGTCCTACACTCCAAAACATTATTTATCAAACATGTTTCAGGTGTTTAGACATTTATGGGGTTATGGTAATTCCAAAGGTTGTAGATTCTCCATTTCTGGTATAGCTTTATATCCGACAGGTCGTTTGTCGGGCTTCATCCGTCGTAAAGTAATTGAGATGTGTGGCTTGTTGACACTGGGTATGCAGTGTTTTACAAAATTTGCACCGTTCCCTTGAAATAGGAGAACTGATCCTCGAGTTAAAAGAATACGACACGTACCTTCAAACTCTCCGAGTCCCAAGATTTGTATCTCCCTTTCAAACACAGCCGAACAGCGGCTCATTAGTGACACGGTGCAAAACGGTCTCTCAAAATCATGGTCATCAATGCGAGGAGGGATACAGCCTCCTTTATCATATATAGTGATGATGCAACCGTCGTGAATACAGCCGTAGGTAAAATCCCCTAAGTGACTAGTCGTTCGATAACTCTGGATTATCACAAAGGTAAAGGATCGACTTGTTCGTGTCGCAAAATTCCGGGAAGATTTCCTCTCTCGTCTCGCATAATCAGTAGCAACACCCATATTGTAGGGTTTGTCTACCCTTGCCACGAATCCATTTATTAGGTTCAGAATAGGTTTTCCTTTGAAGGAGTCCAGCCCTACCCTGATTTTGGGCTTTTGTAATATGATCAATGATAGCAGTTTGTTCAGCTTCATCAAATATTCTGGTAAACAGTTTAAGACCATCCAGAATATTTATTGTCCTTTTATTCATGTGTTTGTATTTTTCAAAAGTTCTCCACTCGATGGCACGAATTCGTCGCACCTCTTCTCTTGAGTGATTTTTTTCATCAACCTTTTTATCTGACACCTTCAGACTCTGAGCAAGTGAAGTGATAACTGCTTTTACATTTTCATTTTTCTTTGCAGGGTCTAAATCTGTCATTTTTGAGGCAGAGTTTATTTCCTCAAATGGAGTGTTAATAGTTTGTGATTTCAGTTGACTAATATCCTCCATGTTTTGTTTTTCCTGTAATTGTTTTTGTCATTTCAGTCGTTTATTATGATTTCATCTTTGTGATCTAATAAGTCCTGTCGCCATATTTTTTGTACCCGATGTGGATCCTCCTTGTTCTGAAGTAGTCATGAATTCTCCCTCATCTGAGCTATCACTGATTGTGAAGTCATATTCGTCGGGTTGTCGAAGTTTGAATTCTATCAAAGGTGTTTGCAGATTAACTTCACTATGATTCACCGAATAAAGCAATGATCCGTGATATATTGATTCGACTTGCAACAGGTCAAAGTTAAAATGAATTCTGGTCCCCTCGTTTATACGTTGACGGTCCAAGGTGAAAGTCATGTTGTTTCGAAATGAGAAAAATAGCCTATTTTCAGGCATTTTTCCTGAAAACAGTAAGATAAAACAACATTTTAGCCTTTTTAAACATTTGTTCAGCAAATGAAACAGATGTCATAAAAAAAATTAAAGATGATTTTGGAAAGAAGAATTTATTGTCCCAGTTTATAAATAAGTCGTTATTCATTTTTATTTTTATGTTGCATAGTTTTTCTTTAGAAAACGCCCATTGATTGGAGGCAGGATTCTTTCTCCTTGACAATCCACCGCTTGGTAGGATCCTCCCGAATATGTCTTTTCAATTACATATGGGCCCTCCCATATTGGTTCAAATTTACCACATATCTTTCGATGAGCTAGTATAGTCTTCGAAGAACTAAAACTAATTCGCCGATTCGAAAGGTTCTGGGGCGAACTAATTTGTCGTGAGCTCGTATCATTTTTGCTTGATACAGTTCAAGATTTTTTTGGGCTTGTAGACGTTTTCCTTCCAAACTTTCAAGTTCTTCAAGTCGTAGTCTAGCATTTTCTTCTTCATTTATTTTTTTTTGCTATCGCAATTCTGAGAGAAGGATTTTGGACTTCAAGTGGTAAAATGGCTTCAGAACCATATACCAAAGCAAATGGTGTAGACTGTGTTGGAGTTCGGTATGTAGTTCTATAAGCCCATAAAGCTTCTATTAATCGTTCATGCCAATGTCTCGGCCGTTATTCAACGTCTTTTTCAAGATTCGAACCAATGTTTTATTGAAAGCTTCGGCTAATCCATTGGCCTTAGGGTAATAAATTGTGGAGTACCTCCAATCAATCCCGTGTCTTTGGATAAAATTATTCATTTTCATGTTTTTGAAGGCCAATCCATTGTCTGATATGACTCTTCGAGGAATTCCAAATCTATAAACGATATGTGTTTTAAGGAAATGAAGAACTTGTTCTGCCTTAACTTCTCTAAGTGGTATTCCTTCTGTCCACTTGGAAAAATAGTCAGTGGTTGCTAGAATAAATTTATGACCCTTGGAAGATGGAGGATCTATAGGGCCCACTATGTCGGTACCCCAACATTCAAATGGCCATGATGCAATAGTTGGGTGTAGGACATTTGGAGGTTGATGTAAAACTATTCCATGTATCCGACATCGATGGCATTTTCTTGCAACGTCAAGATGATTCGGTCATCATTGTCGCCAATAATAACCCATTCTTTTTATTTTCATTTTCATTTTGGGCCCAGATTGATGTGCGCCACATAAACCTGAATGAACTATCTTAACAATCTCTTGAGCTTCAGCTTGGTTTAAACATCTTAACCACATTTGATCAAAAGATCGTTTGTAAAGCATATCATTTATTAGAGCATATGATAATGCTCTTTGTTTAATTTGGTTGGCAATAGAAGTATTTTCAGGTAATTTTCCAGTTTGTAAATATTGAATGATTGGTTGTCGCCAATCATCCTTCTCATCATTTATTATCATATTTTCACCGATTTTATGTAAATTATCAATATCAATTTGAGAAAGAACTTGTCGTCCTTTTATAGAAATCGGTATGTCATCTTCTTCTGGGCAGGCGAATTCTTTTGCAAGTTTTGCCAAAACGTCTTCTAGAGAGTTGTCTCGTCTTAGGATTAAGAAGAATGTTATGTCAGGAATTTGCTGAAGCAATTTCAGAGTGTAACGGGAATATTGTTTAAGTCGTGGTTTCAAAGTTTTGTATTTGCCAGCAATTTGATTAATAATCAACTAGGAATCTCCGTAGATTTCAATATTTTTAATTTCCATCAATATTGTTAATTCTAGACCAGTTATGAGCGCTTCATATTCGGCTTCAGTATTTGTACATGGTTATTTCAAATGATAGGAAAAAGGCATCATCGTTTTGTCTGGAGTAATGAAAATCAATCCTACTCCAGCTTTGTCTGGTATAATTATCTGTATGTCTTTGTCTTTCTATGCAGATGATGCTCCGTCAAAGTAGAGTTCCCATCGTCAGCACATTGGAATTTTTTATTTCGATATTTGTTCATCATGTAAATCGTCATTAAGGGGTGATCTAGTTGGAATTGGATGTGCCGCTAAGAAATCGCCGAGATTTGTCCTTTAACAAAGACGTAACTGAGACAAATGTTATATCAAATTGAAATAAGATCATTGCCCATCTTGTTAATCTCCCAGAAAGTGTTGGTCATGTTATTAAATATTGTAATGGGTTAACTTTTGAAATAAGAGTTACCTTATGAGAAAGCATATAATGCCTTAGTTTTTGAACTGCGAAGATCAAGGCTAAACAATGCTTCTCAATTGTCGGGTATTTTATTTCTATTGGAACTAAACAACGACTTAAATAAGATAATGCACTTTCTTTTCCCTCGTCATTTACTTGTGCTAATAAAGCTCCAAGTGAATTGTCCAAGGTCGCAGTGTAAAGGATTAGAGGTCTTCCTAATACAAGTGCTGCTAAGACAGAGGGGTTGTCGTATATTGTTTAATGTCTTCAAAGGCGCGCCGAAATTTTTCATCCCACACAAATTTGGTATCTTTTCTAGTAAGGGCAGTAAGAGGTTTACATCTACCCGATAGATTGGAAATGAAACGTCGTATATATGCTAATTTTCCTTGAAAGGATCTCAATTGAGTTAAATTTTTAGGAGGAGGCATATTTAGAATAACTTCAATTTTGAGTGGATCAATTTCTATCCCACGATGCCGAACTACAAATCCTAAAAATTTTCCTGAAGTGACACCGAAGGCACACTTTAAAGGATTCATTTTAAGATTATATTGTCGTAGTCGTTCAAAGACAATTCTCAAATCGTACATATGATCATCTTTTTGTTTACTATTGACAACCAAATCGTCCACATAACATTTGACTTGATTATGTATTAATTCATCGAAGATCCTTGTCATGGCTCTTTGATAGATTGCACCGGCATTTTTTAGTCCAAATGGCATAACCTTATAATAGTATATCCCCATGGGTGTTCGGAAAGCTGTATTCGCTTCGTCCTCCGAGAACATTTTTATTTGGTTATATCCTGATGATCCATCCATAAAGGAGAATATTGCATGTTTTGATGTTATATCAACCATTAATTCAGGAATTGGCAAAGGAAATTCATCTTTTGGACATGTTTTGTTCAAGTCCCTAATGTCTATACAGACCCTTATCTGTCCATTTTTCTTTTTAACTGGTACCACATTGGCTAACCATCTTGGATATTTTTCTTCTCATATGAAGTCAGCTTTTATCAATTTCTTGACTTCTGCAATGACTTGTTGCTCTATTTCGACACACATCCTTCTTGTAGCTTGTTTAACTGGGGTTGTAATTTGATTTATCCCAAGTTTATGGACTGCGACTTCTGGAGATAAGCCAGGCTTCTCGTCGTAAGTCCAAGCGAAACAGTCTTTATATTCTATCAACAATTGAGTGATGTCCTTTGCTTCCTCATCATTAAGGAATGAACTAATAAAAGTTGGTTTTGGATTTTCATCAGTTCCTAAATTTATTTCTTTTAGTTAATCAATTGTTGATTTAATTTCTTCTTCCAATTCTGGAGGAGCATCTTCAATTGGAAGATCAGGTAATGATTCAGAATCATATTCTTTGGTGATGGTCAGACAAAATTCTGTGTCATATAATGGTCCTAGAGTTCCTAATCCAATACCTTCTTTGGAGTTAGAATTTCTTTTATTTTTATTCCACATTTGTTCAATTAAATGTGGTTGTTTTAAAGACCATTGTTTGAGCATTAAACTATTTTGAATAAATTTTTGTGACCAAGGAGAATACAACTCAAAAGAAATTTTCATTGATTGTGGAAGTTTTTCATCTTCTATTTTTAGATCATATTCAGTACAAGAGGAAGTAGAGCCAAGTCTAAACTTAATTAGCTTTTTGTCATCATTATATACTTCTTTGACTATTAGATTCTCAATCTTAGCAGTGGAGGTTGGAGTCAAAGTCATAGAATGTATATAATGATTGATTTTGTCATACATAGATTCAAATTGTCTTTCTTTATCTTCTTATTCCAAAGATATTTTTAATTAAGGTTTCTTCACAATCACAGATGTCGTTTCTTCTTCAGAGTCCAAGTGGATTTTGAACTTCAATGGTTTCTTCATTGTAACAATCGGATCTTCTTTCCCTCGTCCTCGTCCCCGGCCTCGACCTCGAGTGCGAGTTTGATGGGAATTATTTCCTTTTGTCTTTATTGAAGAATTCTTTTCATTTATTTTTTTTCTTTTTTCTTTTCTTCCACATCCACTATTGTTTCTTTGGAAGACATTGTTTTATTTATAGGAGCATAATATGTTGCATCTTCACGTATACTGATTTCATGAATTGAAAACGGTTGCAGATCTTCTATAATACGACATTCTTATCCTTTTCGTAGGTATTTTATACATTGATGTAGTGAAGAAGGTACCATTTTATACTCATGGAGCAATGGTCTGCCAAGTAAGGCACTAAAAGAGGTGTCTGAATCAATAATATGAAATTTTGTTGTCGTTGCCAAGTCAGCTATTTTCAAGAGTAATGTTATTGATCGAAGGGCCCGTTCTCCTCGTTGATTAAATCCTCTTAACATCATTGTATCCCTTGATAGTTGAGAGGCATCAATGTCTAAATATGCAAGAGTTTTTAAATTCAAATGATTATTCTCAGGAACATCGCCCAAAATAGACAAAATATAAGCAAAACTAGGATTGTTATTATTCATGATAGTAAAAAGGAATTCAAACAAAGTTATCGGTTCGAGGATTTTTCATCTTTCACCCGACATAACTATCCTAGTACAAGAGGAAAATGAACTAGAAGGTACAAAAGGACTTGCAGCCCCTATACTTGGAAGACCTTTGATCTTTCTCGGTTTCTTGATTTTATTTTTCTTTTCTTTCTTGGGAAATTTTGTGATTTGATATTTAGCAAAGATTTCTTCAGAAGTACTTAGCAAAGATTTCTTCAGAAGTACTGTCTTTGTTTCCATGATTGAGTTTCTCTATCGAAACCATATTGACTGATCCTTTTTTAGGTTCTTTCAAATATTCTTTCGGGATTATTATGTTTCCATCTTTAAAATTACGCTTCAACCAGTCTTTGAAGACAAAACAGTCTTCAATTTTATGTCCAAGCATTCTGTGGTAAGAACAGTAATTAGGATTGTCTTTCATGTCAATTTCTGCTGGCCTTTTTAGCTTCTGGTAGCTTAAATTCGGGCATTTTAAGCAGACTACGAAATATTTTACTAACAGCTTATGTTTTAAATGAATATTCTTTATTCATTCTTTCAGCCATTGTTTTCTTTTCTGTTGGTACCAGGATTGGTTGTTGAAGTTGTGATTGAGGTGATGTTTGTGATGTCGAAGGATTCTGTCGTTGTTGTTTCTTTTGTTCTAGTTGAATCTGCATCACATGTTTACCTTTTTCTACAACATTTCCAGGTTTCTTTTTAAATGTTTTGATAGTTTTTATCTTTTCAGTTTTCTCCGTTACACTCATTTGTTTTGCTTCTTCTTGGAGATTAGCAGCTTTACTGAGTAATTTTTCAAATGTCTTTATTGTGAATCCTTTGAGCATAATTGCTATAGGACCATGGATATTTTTAAGCAATATTCCAACAGCGTGTTGTTCTTGTAGTTGTGTTTCACATTCCATACTGAGATTTCTCCAGCGTAAAATATAATCCACTAAACTTTCGCTCGGTTTTTTTTTTCTACCCCCAAATCACCAACAGTGGTGTGATGTTGTGCTCTTGTAAAACGTTGAATAAAGAGGCTTTCAAGTTCCACAAAGGTTTTGACAGATCCGTTGGGAAGTTCTACATACCAGTCGAAGGCAACTCCTGTGAGACAGTTATCAAACTGTAGAAATAGGAAAGCATCATTTCCTCCAACATTACAACAACTTGCTCTAAAATGTGCTAGGTGTTGTCGGGGGTTACCCGTTCCATCAAACATTTTAAAGACAAGAGGAACAAAGCCTTTAGGGTATTAAACAAAATCAAATTCTTCTGGGTATGGTCTACCCTTTGGAGTTAATGCTCCAGCATTCACTTGAGCCATTTTTTCTTTAATTTTTTGTTCCACAAGTTTGTAATATCCTTTTCTGGAATTTCATTATGAGGGGAATTCTTTTTCTTTTGAGTTCTTTTTTCAATATCTATTGGTTCTTCTTTATTTTCAAGGATATGAATAGCCTCCGTTCTGATGATTTCAATGGCTGGAGATGGGTTCGTTGGTGGATTTTGCAAAGTTGCTACCAATTCTTCCATCTTTTGTTCAAGACGACTAATTTGTTCATCACGTTGTCGTATCACCGCTCGCAATTCATTGGTTGCCTCCTCTTCATTTAATTCTCATGCTAAGGAAGTAGATCGTGTTTTACCATGTTAACACTGGCAACATTTTCATTGGAACTATCAGAAGTATCTTTCTTCCTTTGCTCTGAAAGTTGTTTTATATCATTTTTTAATTTCTTCAATCTTTCTTCAAATGATTTTTCAGAATGTTTTCTACAAGTTTCTTCTTGTGAACTATTTGCAGGAGTGTTGGTGGTATCTGAATTTCTTTCAGATAATTTTCGTCTCCACACATTATTTTTAAGTAGAGGACGAGAATTTTCAGGTGGTGTATAGTATCTTGTGTGAGGATAATTTGCTTTTTGTAGCATTTGGACCAAGTCTGAAATTTTAGCAGTTGTATCTTCTGCTCCTGATATCAATTCATCATATTTAGCTTTGTCATTTGTGACTACCACATCTTTTATTCTAGTGCCCAATCAAAATTTTACTTTCACTCGAACACAATGTTTATCAGTTGGAAATTGATTGTCAGTTTCTTGATAGTCAGGATTTTCCATCGCTAAAATTCTCCTTTTCATGGTGTTGGAGATTGCACGACCCATTTTGTTTAATAATTTAGATAGTGAACATCTATCTTTTCGTACTAACCTTTTAAATACTGAATATATAGCACGAAATGGAGGAGAGCTTTTAGGTTGAAAGGAATTATCAGTGTATTTAACAGGAATCAGAATATATGGATTTTCTTCTAAAAAGGAAGGGTTTCCAAAAATATTTTGTTGAAATTCGGGTGTTTCAAAATTATCATTTTCTTTCCACCTTTTCTTTCTTTTGAATGAAGGAGTTTTATGAATATTCTTTGAACAAGATCCAATCTCATGCATATATGATGGTGGAGCATCATCTTCCTTGTAAACTTGTTTTCCTTTTCTATCAGCTTGTCTTTTCATTTCTTCAAGGGAATTAGGTTCTTCAGGTGTATATTCAAGCAAATTTTCTGTAAAATTCAGAAAGTTTTCATAAGGTTGTAAGTCAACTTCTTGGAAAGATTGTGTATCAGTTTGATATGGATTATCAAATATGAATTCTGTTTCACTAAATAATCCATAATCATTTTGATAAAAGGGAGGATTTTCCTCTATTAGTATGTCAAACTCTTGAAAATAAGAAAAGATTGGATTTGGAGAATCCATTGTGATTTTTCTGAAATTTCAAGAAAAACGAATATTATTGACTTATTTATAAACTGTGAACTTTTTTTAAAATTTGAAATGAAAACAAATGATAACAAAAGATGAGAAGAAAGATCTTCCCCAACGGAGTCGCCACTGAATCTATTGTCGACGAATGGAAAGAGATTTGGTGTGGAATATCGATTTTGAGGAGTCGCCATCTAATATTAGCAAAATTTTATTCCTATAAATCCCATGAAAGATTTGAGGAATTTAGGGCTAATAGTAGAAAAGGATGTTTATGACAATCCTTATAGAAGAATATCCTAGAATAATATATCCTAGAATTTTCATATAAAGAAAATCATAGAAAACCAGAGATTTCTATTGTGGGTTCTTTTGGATCTCCTATAGAAGCAAGCTTCTATAGTTAATTACATCTTAAACAATTTTTAATTGTTCAAGAAAACTTCTGATTAATGTTAATCATTTGTTTTCTAAAATTTTATTTTTAAGGAGAGATGTACCCACTATCACTCCAAAATGTTATGTCATATTTATTATTTTAAAGTTTTGATTTTGTTTTTCATGTCGTTATCTTAAAAGTTTTGTTGTTGTTTTCCATGTCATTGTTTTTTTTATTTTGGTGACTTTCCTAAAAGTTTTTGTTTTTGTTTGTCAATGTCGTTGTTTTGTTTCATTTTGAAAATATTATGTTTAGTGGCTATCCTAAAAAGTTTTGGTTTTGTTGTTGTTTGTCCAGAATGTCTTCCTACAAAACAGAGTTAGCACATCCTATAACATGCAAAGAAAATCTAAACGAAACTTTTGTCTTCACCCTGCAAAGAAAAGATTGTCAGAAAATAATGTCATGTTCATTGTTTTGATTTAACATGTCCTGGATGTCGGTTTATGTCAAATTATATTGATTAATGTTTAATTTTGTTAAAATATCGAATTAATTTTATTTAATATCGATATTTATATTTGAAATGTTAATCTTATGTCGGTTATGTCGATTTATGTTTGAAATGTCAAATTTATATCTTGATTTAAGTTTAAAATCAAATTTTGAATTTATGTCTGTTTGAATTTGAGTTGAAAGTTGAGTTAGATTAACTTGAGTTCATATTTGTCTGAACTTAAGTTAAAAAGTTGAAAGTTAGATTCAATATTGATTGAATTAACCTGGGCTCATGTCTGGTTGAACCTAAGTTAAATTCAATGTTGATTGAATCTAATTAACTTGAGTTCATGTCTGTCTGAACTTAAGTTAAAAGGTTTTATTGATTAATTAGACTTATTATGGGTTAAGTCTAATTATTTAATGATAACTAAACCTAATTTAGGTAAGGTTTAATTGATTAATTAGACTTATTATGGGTTAAGTCTAATTATTTAAGGTTAATTAAACCTAATTTAGGTAAGGTTTAATTGATTAATTAGATTTATTATGGGTTAAGTCTAATTATTTAAGATTAATTAAACCTAATTTAGGTAAGGTTTAATTGATTAGTTAGACTTATTATGGGTTAAGTCTAATTATTTAAGGTTAATTAAACCTAATTTAGGTAAGTTTTAATTGATTAATTAGACTTATTATGGGTTAAGTCTAATTATTTAAGGTTAATTAAACCTAATTTTGGTAAGGTTTAATTGATTAATAAGACTTATTATGGGTTAAGTCTAATTATTTAATGTTAATTAAACCTAATTTAGGTGAGGTTTAATTGATTAATCAAACTTATTATGGGTTAAATCTAATTATTTTAGGTTAATTAAACCTAATTTAGGTGAGGTTTAATTGATTAATCAGACTTATTATGTGTTCAAGTCCCTAATTATTTATGGTTAATTAAACCTAATTTAGGTGAGCTTTCATTGATTAATCAGACTTATTATGGGTTAAGTCTAATTATTTAAGGTTAATTAAACCTAATTTAGGTGATGTTTCATTGATTAATCAGACTTATTATGGGTTAAGTCTAATTATTTAAGGTTAATTAAACTTAATTTAGGTAAGGTTTCATTGATTAATCAGACTTATTATGGGTTAAGTCTAATTATTTAAGGTTAATTTAACCTAATTTAGGTAAGGTTTAATTTATTAATCAGACTTATTATGGGTTAGGTCTAATTGTTTAAGGTTAATTAAATCTAATTTAGGTAAGGTTTAATTGATTAATTACACTTATTATGGGTTAAGTCTAATTATTTAAGGTTAATTAAACCTAATTTAGGTAAGGTTTAATTGATTAATTAGACTTATTATGGGTTAAGTCTAATTATTTAAGGTTAATTAAACCTAATTTAGGTAAGGTTTAATGGATTAATTAAATAGGTTTAAATGATCTTCTGAACTTAATTAAGTCTAATTTTATCATTTTGGACTTAATTAATTGAATTTTGGGTTTAATAGGTTTAAATGATATTTTAAACCTAATTAAGTCTAATTTTGTCATTTTAGACTTAATTAATTAAATTTAGGATTAAATAGGTTTAAATGATGTTTTAAAACTAATTAAGTCTAATTTGGTCATTTTAGACTTAATTAATTAAATTTAGGATTAAATAGGTTTAAATGATGTTTTAAACCTAATTAAGTCTAATTTTGTCGTTTTAGACTTAATTAATTAATTTTAAGGTTTAATAGGTTTAAATGATGTTTTAAACCTAATTAAGTCTAATTTTGTCATTTTAGACTTAATTAATTAAGCTTAAGGTTTAATAGATTTAAATGATGTTTAAAACTTAATTAAGTCTAATTTTGTCATTTTAAACTTAATTAAAGTTTTCCATTAGGCTATCATAAACTAGATTCATTTCAAACTTAGATTATTAAGGAAAATAAGCTATGTTTATAAAAGGTTATTTTTAGGATTAAAATCATTTAATTAATAAAGAGTTTTAATCCTAAAATTCAAAATGTCATTCAAAATTATTTCTATGACTTAGAATTGGTTTTCTTAGGGTTATTGTCTGTTGCCCTAGTATTTCTAGTCATTTCAATTTTATTTTTCTTAATTTTCAATTTTTAATAATTACAATTTAAATAATTACAAAAATACTTGAAAATTAGAGAAAAGTACCATATACATATTTTCTGTTCTTGGAAAATTCATGAAAGATCCCTAAGAGCATAAAGATAAATGCCTCAAAGTTTCATTTTTTTTATTTATAAATAATTTTTAATAATTAAAATACTCCGGAGAGTATTTAATTATTTAAAAATTAAATAATGTGAATAAAAGTATGATTTTTATTTCATAATTTTCTCCTCTTCAAGAGCTTTCCAGAGATATTTTTATCATATTTTTGTGACCTCTAGATAAAACGATATTAAATTTTGAAGTTTTTAAGGTTAAAATTAATTTTTAACCAATTTCGCGCCGCCAAACTCATCTCCCACCGACACGTGTCCTCGTACGCGTCGAACAGGCTGGAGGATCCGCTGCGGGAGGCCGAACACGGGACACCGCGGAGCGCGATCAGCGGCGTTCATCCCGAAACACGGGATCGAACGGCTGAGATAATTTGAACAAAAACTCGAATTATTTCATGTCGTTAAACTTCAAACCTTAATATCTCAGTCATTTCTTAATGAAATTGAGTGATTTTTGAACCTATGGAATCATCTAAACATGTAGAATATTTTCATACGGTGATGTAACATTTCTGGGCTAATATAACACATGATATTTCAAAAATATGAATTATTTTGTGAAAAATAATTCCATACCTTTGCCACAAGCAGATCAAGCTAGATCAGACCTTGTAGTTGTCTTCTAGGACCCCAATGGAAGATTATTGCTGCAGCTATTTGATCCAAAAGTCGGGCTTAAAGGAGAATTTTGAAGAAGTGATTGGTTTGGGCTGTTTTTGAGTTTTGCTCAAATTGGCTCGATTGGGTTCAATCCATGGCTTGGATTTGATCCTAATGGATTGCTAACACTCTTGGGAAGAGTTTTTATGTTGGGAGCAAGGAGATTTGAGCAGCCTATAAGTATTTCTAATTTTTTTCTTCTCCTCCTACTAGGCTCGGGTTTGGGCTCTATTTATAGCTAAGGGGAGGCCATGGCTTAGCTTAGGTTGTTCTAGAGGAGTTGTTATCTCCCCTATTAACCCATTGGAGGAGAAATTCGGCTGAGAGGATAACCATTGTTGTTTCTCCCAAGCTTTCCATGATAAGCTTAATGTTTTGGCTCTCCTCCATTGGATCATGCAAGAGGTTTTAAGTGAGCTGTAATTTCTCCTCCTTATGAGCTTACACATCACCCTCTAGCCTTAGCAAATGGTGACACATATGCTCTCCTCTCATGATTCCATTTAACCATGGTGAGGGGTGGGTTTAAGTTTGGTTCTCTCTCCATTGGCTAGCTTGGGAGGTGGGAAATGAGGCTTGATGTTGGCCGGCCACCTCATGGCTAAGTAAGGGTGAGTCATGGCTTAGGGTGAAGGGAGAAGAGACACCTCACTTTACCCATCATGATGGGTGTTAACCCATGGTTAAATTGATTTAAGTTAAGCTTTATTATGTGTTAATATGTCTCATGGTGAGCTTAATTTAGTCTTAGCCTAATTAATTATGGGAAGGCCTGTGTCATCTTTAGCCTTTTCTCTTTTTTTTTCTTTTTTTTTAATTTAATTTCCATTGTAATTAATCATGTTATTATTTAAAAATTATCGGAAATTATTTTATTAATCAATTTATTAATTGAAAATAATTTCAAATTAATTAATTGATTAATTTTATTATTTTTGTTATTTTATGATTTTAATTTAAATTTCATTTTAATTAATTATGTCATTTAATTAAAATATTGAAAATTAAATCATTAATCATTTTAATTAATCAAAATAATTTATGAATTAATTATTTGATTAATTTTGTTGTTTTTATTTCATTTTTATCTATTTTGATTAAAATAGATAAGTGTTGACCAATTTTGACTTAGGTAGACTCAAGTCAGCCAAGGTTGATCAATTTAATTTTAAAATGTCCAATGTGATCTTTTTAACCTTGTCCTGGTTGATTAGATCATAGTATTTGTAGTTTTGTCATTGTGGGGTTTTAAACATGTTATTGGATCAAAGGATTGACTTATGGGGCCAACAGGAATGGTCATTGGGTCTAGTTTGACCATTTTGACCAAAGTTGACTTTTTAGTTCAAAAGGGTGACCTATGGGGTTAACAGAGTTGGTCATTGGGTCAGATTGGACCATTTTGACCAGAGTTAACTTTTTGGTCAAAAGATTGACCAATGGGGTCAACAAGGTTGGTCATTGGGTCTGGTTTGACCATTTTAACTAATGTTGACTTTTTAGGTCAAAAGGGTGACCTATAGGGTCAACAGGGTTGGTCATTGGGTCAGATTTGACCATTTTGACCAATGTTGACTTTTATGTCAAAAGGGTGACCTATAGGGTCAACGGCTTGGTCATTGGGTCAGATTTGACCATTTTGACTAATGTTGACTTTTAGGTCAAAAGGGTGACCTATAGGGTCAACAGGGTAGGTCATTGGGTCTGGTTTTCTCATTTTGACCAAAGTTGACTTTTTAGGTCAAAAGGGTGACCTAAGGGGTCAACAGGGTTGGTCATTGGGTCTGGTTCGACCATTTTGACTAAAGTTGACTTTTTAGGTCAAAAGGGTGACCTAAGGGGTCAAAAGGGTTGGTCATTTGCTCTGGTTTGACCATTTTGACCAATGTTGACTTTTTAGGTTAAAAGGTTGAATTATGGGGATAACAGGGTTGGTCATTGGGTCTGCTTTGACCATGTTGACCAAAGTTGAATTTTTAGGTCAAAGAGTTGACCTATGGGGTCAACAGGGTTTGTCATTGGGTCTGGTTTGACCATTTTGACCAAAGTTCACTTTTTAGGTCAAAAGGGTTACCTATGGGGTCAACAGGGTTGGTCATTGGGTCTGGTTTGATCATTTTGACCAATCTTGACTTTTTAGGTCAAAGGGTTGACCTATAGGGTCAACAGGGTTGGTCATTGGGTCTGGTTTGACCATTTTGACCAATGTTGACTTTTTCGGTCAAAGGGTTGACCTATGGGGTCAACAGGGTTGGTCATTGGGTCTGGTTTGACCATTTTGCCCAAAGTTGACTTTTAAGGTCAAAAGGGTGACCTATAGGGTCAACAAGGTTGGTCATTGGGTCTGGTTTGACCATTTTGACTAATGTTGACTTTTTAGGTTAAAAGGGTGACCTATGGGGTCAACAGGGTTGGTCATTGGGTCAGATTTGACCATTTTGACCAATGTTGACTTTTTAGGTCGAAAGGGTAACCTATAGGGTCAACAGGGTTGATCATTGGGTCAGATTTAACCATTTTGACCAATGTTGACTTTTTAGGTCAAAAGGTATTGACTCATTATAAATGAGATCAATATATATATATATATATATATATAAAGTCTAAGAATAAATATTTATACATATATGTATAAATGTAAATAAAAGGAATCCAACGAAAGAGATGGCAAGCACATGGGCGAATGAAAGGTGCATCGATATTATCTTGGTTAATTAAAATTTTTAAGGCGAGGGGCGGGAGCTTACGCCACAATTTGGTTACTCGACGAACCAAGCCTAGCAAGCCGATTAGCGGATCTATTACCTTCCAGATAAATGAACCGGTTGAGCAATGTGGAAGTGAGCGGTAATATATATATATATATATATATATATATATATATATATAATATTTTTTTTTAATTTTAAATATTTTAAGTATAGTATATTATTTATAAATATAATTTAATTATAAATATTTAACGGTTAAATAAATTATAAATATATATATATATATAAAATTATTTTTTTATTTTAAATGTTTTAAGTGTAGTTTATTATTTTAAAATATAATTTAATCATAAAAATATTTAATAGTTAAGTAAATTATAAATAAAAATATATATAGTGTGTATATATATATATATATATATATATATATATATATATATATATATATATATATATATATATATATATATATATATATATATATATATATCTATTTAATATTATTCTTTTATTTTAAATATATTAAGTATAGGATATTATTTATAAATATAATTTAATTATAAAAATTTTTAATAATTAAATAATTTATAAATAATTAAATATATATGTAATACTATTTTTTTAATTTTAAATATTTTAAGTATAGTATATTCTTTTTAAATATAATTTAATTATAAAAAATATTCAAAAGTTAAATAAATTACAAAAAAATTTATATATATATATATATATGTGTGTGTGTGTATATATATATATATATATATATATATATATATATTTGTATTAAATTATTTCTTTATTTTAAATGTTTTAAGTATAGTTTATTATTTATAAATATAATTTAATTATAAAAATATTTAATAGTTATGTAAATTATAAATATATATATATATATATATATATATATATATATATATATATATATATATATATATATATATATATATATATATATATATATATATATATATATATATATATATATATATATAGATATATATAATATCATTTTTTTATTTTAAATTTTTTCACTATAGTATATTATTTATAAATATAATTTAATTATAAAATTATTTAATAGTTAAAGAAATTCTAAATAAATAAATAAATATATTTATATATAAATATAAATAAATAAATAAATAAATATATATATATATATATATATATATATATATATTTATGTATACATATATTTGTATATATAAATTTATATAATATTAATTTTTATTTTAATATTTAAAGTATAGTATATTATTTATAAATATAATTTATTTATAAAAATATTGAATAATTAAATAAATTATAAATATATATATATATATATATATATATATATTATTTTTAATATAAATATTTTAAGTATGGTATATTATTTATAAATATAATTTAATTATAAAAATTTTTAATAATTAATTAAATTATAAATAAATATATATATATAGGTATATATATATAAACATAATATTATATTTTTATTTTAAATATTTTAAGTGTAGTATATAATTTTTAAATAAACTTTAATTATAAATATTTAATAGTCGAGAAAATTATAAATAATTAAATATAAATATGTGTATATATATATATATATATATGTATATATATATATATATATATATGTATAAATTTATATAATATTATTTTTTTATTTTGAATATTTTAAGTATAGTATATTATTTATAAATATAATTTAATTATAAAAATATTAAATAGTTAAATAAATTATAAATAAATATATATATATATATAGGTATATATAAAGATATATATATTTATAATTTTATTTAATATTAATTTTTTTATTTTAAATATTTTAAGTATAGTATATTCTCTATAAATTTAATTTAATTAAAAAATTATTTAATAATTAAATGATTTATAAATAAAAATATATGAATCGGTATATATAAATATATATATATATATATATATATATATATATATATATATATATATATATAAATAATATTATTTTTTTATTTTAAATATTTTAAGTATAATATATTACTTATAAATATAATTTAATTTTAAAAATATATTATAATTAAATAAATTATAAATAAAAATATATAAATAGGTATATGTTTTATAAAATATTTATATATATAATTTTTTATATAAATATATATATGTATACATATATATATATATATATATATATATATATATATATATATATATATATATATATACATATATATATTTATATAAAAAATTATTTTATATTATTTTTTATTTTAAATATTTTAAGTATAATGTATTATTTATAAATATAATTTTATTATAGAAATATTTAATAGTTAAATAAATTATAAATAAATAAAAAAATATATGTATATATAAATATAAATATATATTTATATATTTATATATACATATATATTTATATATACATATATATGTATATAAAAATTTTAATAATATTATTTTTTTAATTTAAATATTTTAAGTATAGTATATTATTTTTAAATATAATTTAATTATAAAAATATTTAATATTTAAAAAAATTATAAATAAACAAATATATATATATATATATATATATATATATATATATATATATATATATATATATTGAAGAAAAGAGCGTCTCGTGGCTCGCTACGTGTTAGTATTCGAAAATAAATACTAAAAGATGGAAGAGGAGGGGAATCCCTAGCTAAAAATCAAGACAAAATACAATTTAACGCACATTTATGGGTTCATACTCCTGTAGTACAACTCGACGCGGTACAAAAGAGGCACATACAATATGCCCAAGCTAAAAACGTCAAGATAAATGCCAAAAACGATGGAGTGATAAAAGTCTTCAATGAAACCAAACGTTCTTCCCATCCTCATGTAATTATCCTCATACCAAAATAAACCAATCTCTTGAAGACCATATCTTTGTGAACAGATATTGGTGAACTTGCAAGTGTAAAAGGACGTCAAAGTATTTAAAGTAAACTTGAAAGAACTAAACTTCATATACCGTTCGACAAGCTTGTATCCTCTGTGGCACTGAATATGCTAAAGAAATACGCTGCAAAGCTCAGGCCCAATAGTGCACTAAGAAAAATTCCCGCAAAAGGAAGGGACACGCCTGATTCCAAAAAACCTGCATAAACATTCACAAAAGGCTCCTAACTGCTCGAGACCAAGTTCGCCAGCTCCACAAAATCTCGATTCGAGAGGAAGGGAACTCGAAGCCAAACAGAAAGATGAAAAAGATCATCAGTACATTGCGAAATATTAAGATACATTTAAAACAAGAGCTTTATCTATGAATATATAAAAGGTGTGCGGCTTAGCCAAAAATAAAGTAACGCAAAACACCTGCTACTAAACCATCTTGTATACAACACCTAATATGGAAAGAATATAAGCATGCTGATATTCAAATCTAACCCAAACCATGGCAAAAGTAACAACCTCACCAGATAACACAAGATTATATATAAGAGTATATTTAAGTATATATATCAGCATATATATAAATCTGTGGCATATATATGTATAATATATATATATATATATATATATATAAATCATTCAACATATAAGAAGATGAGTAATGCAATTCTCGAAAAAGATGCTCGACTCGAATGGAGCAATGTGATTTACGCTTGCTACATTTTTTGATATATATATATATATATAAAAGGTTGTAGATGTAAATTGGCAGAGACATGAGATGATGAGGATAGTAGAAATCACATTTGAGCTGGAGGAAAAAAAACATATGCATGTAAAGTTTGCAATATATATATATATATATATATATATATATTCTTTAAAACAAACCAAACCCCCATAAATATATTCCTCAAAGCATCATAAATATAATGATCCACAAAGCTAAACAGAAAAGAAAATCTGCACTTAATTATTTGCACGAATATTCGGGGCATCGATATTGTCACCGGTAAGCAACATCTTTAAGGCGTGAGGTGGGACAGAACCAGCCTGAATTTGGCTCGTCAAAGAGCCAAGGCGAGCAAGCTAATTCGCAGATTTATTACCCTCGTGATAAATAAATCGGCAAGCAATTTGCATATGCGAGGAAACATATTTAATCCGGTTGATATAATAAATAATTTCCCTAGGCACCACTTTACCCTCATTAAAACACTCAACCATAGCACTAGAGTCCGTCTCAACCTCCAAAAAATTCCAATTCATAAGAGAAGAGATAGAGACAGCCATTAAAAAGGCCCGAGCCTCTGCTTCCAAAGGAGAATCAGAACAACTTGGTGAAGTAAAGAATGAAAGGCACTTAGCATTAACATTTCTAGAAACACCACCAATCCCGGAGGAATCAGGTTTCCAACTTCCATCTATGTTAAACTTAACCCACCCCGTCGGGGGAGTCCACCATCTCACCAATGTCGGGAGTTGCGAGGCCCTCGCTGGTATAAAAGAGGACGGCTCAAAATTATCAAAGTATGGAATGTCAGAGAAGAAATCCCTCTTCTTACCCCCGAACTTGAAAACCCTATTACTGTACACAATAATATTATAGAACACAGTGTCATAATGTATAGACTTCCCCACATGCTTGATATCATTGTGTGCCATCCAAATAAACCAACACAGAATAAAGGGATAAATTTGGTAAAAATGTACTTGCCGCCGCTCCGGGTTACAAATTATAGAGGTAGTGGTCAGATTATGACCCGGGGTGAGACACATCCAAACCAAATCCCCCCTTTCTGCCAAATTTGCAAAGCATAAGCACAAGAAAAGAAAATGTGATCCAAAGATTCCTCCACTTCCTGACAAAAAACACACCTCGATGCGAGCCTTAAACCTTTAAGCTTGAGATTATCATCACAGGGAAGAAGATGGTGGAAAATCCTCCATGCTAAAAACGACATAGATGGGGTAAGAGCAGAAGACCAAATACCCCTACCCCACTGGGTATCCTGAAAATGATGCAAATAGAGATAAACAGATTTAGAAATAGAGATGTTAGGACGGATCTTGACAATTGGGGAGTCAGGCTTTTGAGGATCAATAGGAATGGTAGAGATGTAAATAACCATATCCACCCCCACCAAATTATGTAAAAGAGGCATGTTCCAGTGGCCATCGATCCACGTGTCCAATACGACTAAATTATCATTGACATGCTCCCCCTGTTACAAAGAGATCTGAGCCCAAGAATGATGCCAAAAGGATGTATTACCGTAACCCAAATCCCAAAAAATGAGATCCTTAGCCCAATCCCGAATACGAAGAAGTCTCTTCCATAAAATAGATTCACCCTTCTTCAAAATAGCAAGCGCAGGATGAGAGGTCTTACAATACTTTCCATGCATAAAAGAGGCCCACAAGGACATCCCCAGGCAAAAATTCAACCAATGCTTAAACAGGCTAATGTCAGTAATGTGCTGAAGCTCCTTAAAACCCAGTCCACCCCCACTAATAGGTTTACATAGCTTCTTCCAAGAACACCACTTCCTCCTAGCAAAACTATCGACCCATAAAAATTTATTGAGACATTTTTCTAAGACGGTTTGGGTGCTCTTGTTAATTTGAAGTACTTGTAACCCGTATATTGGCATGCTCAGGATGATACTTCTAATCAAGGTAATGCGGCCACCAAAGGACAAAAAGTTGTTCCTCCAATCATTAATCCTATTTTTAATCTTCTCCACCACCTCACCAAATTGAGTTTGTTTCATTCTCCACTTAAGAAGTTGGACCCCAAGATATTTAATAGGAAACCCGTATACTGCCCAGTCCATAAAACCTTCTGCCGATCAGCAATCTTACCAAAGTACAAATTACATTTATTAGCACTAAAAGAAAGGCCTGAGTGATCCTGGAATTTCTTAAGTGATAAACTTTCCTGATACTATTCTTACAGGCATTAGAGAAAAGAACGACATCGTCAACATAGGCTAAATGCAAGACCACCACAGATGACTTAATAGAGTAGTGAATCGACGGGTCACGACCAAATAAATCCTCATGCATCCAGGAGAAATAGTCAAAAACCAAGATAAATATAGTGGGGGAAAGAGGATCGCCCTGCTTGATGCCCCGGGTGGCATTAAAGAAGCCATAGGAATTACCATTAATGAGAATGCTATAGTGATTGCAATGAAGCCAATTGAGAATAAGTTGGCAAAATGCAACAGAAAATCTTCTTGCTTTAAGAACTTCAATTATAAAATGCCAACTAACGGAATCATAAGCTTTACGAATATCAAGCTTAAGGACCATATTGCCACCACCGCACTTCTTATCAATATCATGTATAATCTTCTAGGCTAACATAATATTGTTTGTGATACTCCTACCCTGGATGAAGGCCGATTGGTTAGAAGAAATGATATGATTGAGGTGTGGTTGAATGTGTTTCATCATAATT
>CM040432.1:68555503-68560503 GCA_022702705.1 Papilionanthe hookeriana x Papilionanthe teres | reverse complement strand
TATATATATATAATATTATTTTTTATTTTAAAATTTTTAAGTATAGTATATTGTTTATAATTATAATTTAATTATAAAAATATTTAATAGTCAATTTTTGACCTAATGACCAAATAAGTCAATCTTGGACCAAAAAGTTAATTTTTGTCAAAATAATCAATTATTCACCCAATGACAAACACATTGACCCAACAGGACAACTTTTGACCAAAAGTCGATTTTGGTCGAAATAATCAATTTTGACCTAATGACCACCCATTAACCCAATAGGTCAACTTTTGACAAAAAAGTTAACTTTGGTCAAAATGGTCAATTTTTGACCTAATGGCCTACCCGTTGACCCAATACATCAAATTTTGACCAAAAAGTTTTCTTGAGTCAAAATGGTCAAATCTTGACCTAATTACCAACTCATTGACCAAATAGGTCAACTTTTGACTAAAAAGTAAACTTTGGTGAAAATGGTCAATTTCTGACCCAATGCCACCCTGTTGACCCAATGGGTAAACTTTTGACAAAAATTTAATTTTGGTCAAAATATTCAATTTTTGACCTAATGACCAATTTTAGACCCAATAAGTCAATATCTGACCAAAAAGTCAACTATGGTCAAAATGATCAATCTTTGACCTAATGACCAACCCATTGACCTAATAGGTAAACTTTTGACCAAAAAGTCAACTTTGGTCAAAATGATCAATTTTTGACCCAATGACCAACACATTGACCCAGTAGGTCAATGTTTGACCAAAAAATCAATTTTGGACAAAATAGACAATTTTTGACCTAATGACCAATTATTAACCCAATAAGTCAATCTCGACAAAAAATTGACTTTGGTGCAAAATGGTTCATCTTGGCCGATGACCAACCCATTGACCCGGTAGATCAACTTTTGACAAAAAGTCATCTTTGGTCAAAATGGACAATTCCTGATCCAATGACCACTCCATTGACCCAATGGGTTAACTTTTGACAAAAAAATTTAATTCTGGTTAAAATTGTTAATTTTTCACCAAATGACCAATAATTGACCCAGTAAGCCAATCTCTGACCGAAATAGTCAACTTTGATCAAAATGGTCAATCTTTGACCCAATGACAAACTCTTTGACCCAACAGGTGAACTTTTGACCAAAAAGTCAACTTTAGTTAAAATGGTCGATTTCGACCTAATGAAGCGACCCATTGATCCGATAGGTTAACTTTTGACCAAAAGTCAACTTTGGTCAAAATGGTTATACCTTGACCCAATAACCAACCCATTGACCTAATATGTCAACTTTTGACCAAAAAGTCAATTTTGGTCAAAATAGTCAAATTTTGAACTAAGACACCCCATTAACCAAATAGGTCAATTTTTGACCAAAAAATCAACTTTGGTCAAAATGGTCAATTTTTTACCCAATGATTAACCTGCTAGCCAAATTTGTCAAATTTTGACAAAAAAGTCAACTTTTTTGTCAAAATAGATAATTTTTTACCTAATGACCAATTATTAACCCAATAAATAAAGCTTTGACCAAAAAGTCAACTTTAGTCATAATTGTCAATCCTTGACCCAGTAACCAACCCACTGACCCAATAGATCGACTTTTGACTAAAAGTCAATTTTGATCAAAATAGTAAATTTTGACTTAATTACCGATTATTGACCCATTAGGTCGACCTTTGAAAAAAAGTCGATTTTTGACTAATGACCACCTCATTAACCCGAAAGGTTAACTTTTGACCAAAAGTCAAATTTGGTCAAAATGGTCGATTTCGATCGAATGACTTAATTGTCAACATTGGTGAAAATGTTCGATCATTCATCCAATAACCAGACCAATTGACCCAATTTGTTAATTTTTTACTAAAAAGTCGACTTTGGCCAAAATGGTTAATCCTTGACCCAATGACCAACCTATTGACCCAATATGTCGACTTTTGACCAAAAAGTCGATTTTGCTCAAAATTGTCGACTTTTGACTCTATCGTATCACTCATTGACCTAAATAGGTCAAATTTTGACCAAAAGACAATTTTGGTCAAAATAATCAATCCTTAACCCAATGACTAACTCATTGACCCAATAGGTTAACTTTAGATTAAACAGTCAATTTTGAGTAAAATAGTCAATTTTTGACTAAATGACCAATTTTTGACCTAGTAAACCAATCTTTGACCAAAAAGTCAACTTTGCTCAAGATGGTTAATCTTTGACCTAATGCACAACCCATTGACCCAATAGGTCATCTTTTGCCAAAAAGTCAACTTTGGTCGAAATGGTCGATCCTTGACCTAATGACCAACCCATTGGCTTAATAGATCGACATTTGACCAAAAAGTCAATTTTGGTTAAAATAAATAATTTTTGAATTAATGACCCAATAAGTCAATCTCTGACTAAAAAGTTAACTTTAGTCAAAATGATCAATCCTTGATCCAATAACAAACTCATTGACCCAATAGGTCAATTTTTGACCAAAAAGCCAATTTTGGTCAAAATATTCAATTTTTTAATTAATGACAAATTATTTACCCAATAAGTTAATCTCTAACCAAAAAGTGAACTTTGGTCAAAATGGTCAATCCTTGACCCAATGATAAACCCATTAACCCAATATTTTTATTTATAATTTATTTAATTATTAAATATTTTTGTAATTAAATTATATTTATAAATAATATACTATACTTAAAACATTTAAAATAAAGAAATAATATTATATATATATATATATATATGTATATGTATATATTTATTTATTTATATAAACATATATTTATATTTTATTTATAATTTATTTAACTATTAAATATTTTATATTTAAATTATATTTATAAATAATATACTTATACTTAAAATATTTATAATAAAAAAAATAATATTATATAAATTTATATATATATACTAAACCATTTTGACCAAAGTTGACTTTTTGGTCAAATTTGACCTACTGGGTTAAGAGTGGTCATTAGGTCAAAAATTGACTAGTTTGACCGGAATTGACTTTTGGTCAAAGGTTGTCTGTTGGGTCAATGTGTTTGTCATTGGGTGAAGGATTGATTATTTTGACAAAAATTAACTTTTTGGTCAGAGGTTGACTTATTTGGTCATTAATTGGTAATTAGGTCAAAAATTGACTATTTTGACCAAGATTGAATTTTTGGTCAAAAGTTTACCCATTAGGTCAACGGGGAGGTCATTGGGACATAAATTGACCATTTTGACCAAAGTTGACTTTTTGATCAAAAGTTGACATTATTTGGCCAATGTGTTGGTAATTGGATCAAGAAGTTGACCGTTTTTACCAAAGATGACTTCTTTGGTCAAAAGATGACCTATTGGGTCAATGGGTTGGTCATTGGGTCAAAAATTATCCATTTTGACCAAAGTTGATTTTTTGGTCAAAAGTTGACCTATGGGTTAATGGGTGGTCATTTAGTCAAAAATTGATTAGTTTGACTAAAATTGGCTTTCTGGTCAAAAGTTGACCTATTGGGTCTATGGGTTCGTCATTGGATTAAGGATTGACCATTTTGACTAAAGTTGACTATTTAGTCAGAGATTGACTTATTAGTTCAATAATTGGTCATTAATTCAAAATTTTTTTACTTTGACCGAAATTGAGTTTTTGGTCAAATGTTGACCTATTAGGTCAAGGATTGATCATTTTGACCAAAGTTGACTTTTTGGTCAAAAGATGTCCTATTGGGTCAATGGGTTGGGCATTAGGTCAAAGATTAACCATCCTGACCAAAGTTGACTTTTTGGATCGAGATTGGTTTACTGGGTAAAAAATTGGTCATTAGGTCAAAAATTGACTATTTTAATCAAAATTGACTTTTTGGTGAAAGTTGACACATTGGGTCAATGGGTTGGTCATTGGGTTAAGGATTGATAATTTTGACTTTTTGGTCAAAGTTGACTTTTTGGTCAAAGATTTACTTATTAGGTTAATAATTGGTCATTGGGTCAAAAATTGACCATTTTGACCAAAGTTGACTTTTTGTCAAATGTTGACCTATTTGGTTAATGGGGGTCATTAGGTCAAAATTTGACTATTTTGATCAAAATTGACTTTTTGGTCAAAGGTTGACATATTGGGTCAATGGGTTGGTTTTTGGGTCAAGGTTTGACCATTTTGACCAAAGTTGACTTTTTGGTCAAAACTTAACCTATTGGGTCAATAAGTTGGTCATTGGGTCAGAAATTGACCATTTTAACTAACGTTGACTTTTTGGTCTATTGAGTCAATGGGTTTGTCATTGGGTCAAAGATTGACCATTTTGACCAAAGTTGACTTTTTGGTCAGAGATTGGCTTACTAGGTCAATTATTGGACATTTGGTCAAAAATTGACTATTTTGACCATAATTGAATTTTTGTCAAAAGTTAACCCATTGGGTCAATGGGGTTGTCATATGATCAGGAATTGACCATTTTAACCAAAGATGACTTTTTGTCAAAAGTTGACCTACTGGATCAATGGGTTGGTCATTGGGTCAAGGATAGACCATTTTGACCAAAGTTGACTTTTTGGTCAGAGATTGGGTTACTGGGTTAATAATTGGTCATTGGGTCAAAAATTGACTATTTTGACCAAAATTAATTTTTTGGTCAAACGTTGACCTACGGGTCAATGTGTTGGTCGTTGGGTCAAAAATAGATCATTTTGACCAAAGTTGACTTTTTTGGTCAAAAGTTGACCTATTGAGTCGATGGGTTGGTCATTGGGTCAAGGATTGATCATTTTGTCCATAGTTGACTTTTTGGTCAGATATTGACTTATTGGGTCTAAAATTGGTCATTGGGTCAAAAATTGATTATTTTGACCAAAATTAAATTTTTTGTCAAAAGTTTACCCATTGGCTCAATGGGGTGGTCAGTGGGTCAGAAATTGACCATTTCGGCCAAAGTTCACTTTTTGGTCAAAAGTTGACCTATTTGGTCAATGAGTTGGTAATTGAGTCAAGATTTGACCGTTTTGATCGAAGAAAACTTTTTGGTCAAAAT
>CM040432.1:68390503-68543003 GCA_022702705.1 Papilionanthe hookeriana x Papilionanthe teres | reverse complement strand
AAGAAGCCAAATTAGGTCAAAATGGTCAATTTCTGACACAACGACCTAAATGTTATCTTTGGTGAAAATGGTCAATCCTTCATCCAATGACCAACCAATTGACCCAATTTGTTAACTTTTGACTAAAAAGTCAACTTTGGCCAAAATAGTTAATCCTCGACCCAATAACCAACCTGTTGACCCAATAGGTCAACTTTTGACCAAAAAGTCAATTTTGCTCAAAATTGTCAATTTTTGATCTACTGACCGCCTCATTAACCTAAATAGGTCAAATTTTGACCAAAAGACAACTTTGATCAAAATTGTCAACCCTTAACACAATGACCAACCCATTGACCCAATATGTCAACTTTGACCAAAAAATCAATTTTGATTAAAATAGTCAATTTTTGACCTAATGACCAATTTTTGACCCAGTAAACCAATCTCTATCCAAAAAGTCAACTTTGGTCAAGATGGTTAATCGTTGACCAAATGCCAACCCATTGACCCAATAGGACAACTTTTGACCAAAAAGTCAACTTTGGTAAAAAAGATCAATCCTTTACCCAATGACCAACCCATTGGCCTAATAGGTCAACATTTAACCAAAAAGTCAATTTCGATCAAAATAAAAAATTTTTGAATTAATGACCAATTTTTGACCCAATAAGTCAATCTTTGACCAAATAGTCAACTTTAGTCAAAATGGTCAATCCTTGATCCAATGACAAACCCATAGACCAAATAGGTCAACTTTTAACCAAAAAGCCAATTTTGGTCAAAATAGTCAAATTTTGACCAAATGAACACCGATTGACCCAATAGGTCAACTTTTGACCAAAAAGTCAACTTTGGTCAAAATGGACAATTTTTGACCCAATAACTAACCCATTGACCCAATAAGTCTTCTTTTGACCAAAAAAGTCATCTTTGATAAAAATGGTCAACTTCTTGATCCAATTACCAACACATTGGCCAAATATGTCAACTTTTGACCAAAAAGTCAACTTTGGTCAAAATGGTCAATTTCTGACCCAATGGGTTAACTTTTGACCAAAAATTCAATCTTGGTCAAAATAGTCAATTTTTGACCTAATGACTAATTAATGACCAAATAAGTCAATCTCTGACCAAAAAGTTAATTTTTGTCAAAATAATCGATCCTTCACCCAATGACAAATACATTGACCTAACAGAACGACTTTTGACCAAAAAATTAATTTTTGTCAAAATAGTCAATTTTTGACCTAATGACCACCCATTAACCCAACTTTTGACCAAAAAGTCAACTTTGGTCAAAATGGTCAATTTTGACCCAATGACCTACCCGTTGACCCCATATATCAAATTTTGACCAAAAAGCTTTTTTCGGTCAAAATGATCAAATCTTGACCTAATTACCAACTCATTGACCAAATAGGTCAACTTTTGACCAAAAAGTCAACTTAGGTCAAAAAGGTCAATTTCTGACCCACTGACCACCCCGTTGACCCAATGGGTAAACTTTGGACAAAAAATTTAATTTTGGTCAAAATAATCAATTTTTGACCTAATGACCAATTTTAGACCCAATAAGTCAATATCTGACAAAAAGTCAACTATGGTCAAAATGATCAATCCTTGACCTAATGACCAACCCATCGACCCAATAGGTCAACTTTTAACCAAACAGTCAACTTTGGTCAAAATGATTAATTTTTTACCCAACGACCAACACATTGACCCAGTGGTCAACGTTTGACCAAAAAATCAATTTTGGTCAAAATAGTCAATTTTTAACCTAATGACCAATTATTAACCCAGTAAGCCAATCTCTGACCAAAAAGTCAACTTTGGTCAAAATGGTCTATCCTTGACCCAATGACCAACCCATTGACCCAGTAGGTCAACTTTTGACAAAAAGTCATCTTTGGTGAAATGGTCAATTCCTGATCATATGATCACCTCATTGACCCAATGGGTTAACTTTTGACAAAAAAATTAATTTGAGTCAAAATAGTCAATTTTTGACCAAATGACCAATAATTGACCCACTAAGCCAATCTCTGACCAAAAAGTCAACTTTGGTCAAAATGGTCAATCATTGACCCAATGACGAACCCATTGACTGAACTTTTGATTAAAAAGTCAACTTTAGTTAAAATGGTCAATTTCCAACCCAATGACCAACCCATTGACCCAATAGGTTAACTTTTGACCAAAAAGTTAACTTTGGTCAAAATGGTCAAACCTTGACCCAATAACTAACCCATTAACCCAATATGTCAACCTTTGACCAAAAAGTTAATTTTGATCAAAATAATCAAATTTTGACCTAATGACTCCCCATTAACCAACTAGATCAACTTTTGACAAAATAGTCAATTTTGGTCAAAATGATCAATTTTAGACCCAATGACCAACCCGCTGGCCAAATTGGTCATATTTTGACTAAAAAGTTAACGTTTTGGTCAAAATAGATAATTTTTGACCTAATAACCAATTATTAACCCAATAAGTAAATCATTGACCAAAAAGTCAACTTTGGTCATAATTGTCAATCCTTGACCCAATAACCAACCCACTGACCCAATAGATCGACTTTTGACTAAAAAGTCAATTTTGGTCAAAATTGTAAATTTTTGACATAATTATCAATTATTGACCCATTAAGTCAACTTTTGAACAAAAAAGTTAATTTTGGCCAAAATTGTCAATTTTTGACCTAATGACCACCTCATTGACCCAAAAGGTCAACTTTTAACCAAAAGTCAAATTTGGTCAAAATGGTCAATTTCTGACACAATGACCTAAATGTCAACTTTGGTGAAAATGTTCAATCCTTCATCCAATGACCAACCAATTGACCCCATTTGTTAACTTTTGACTAAAAAATCAACTTTGGCCAAAATGGTTAATCCTTGACCCAATGACCAACCTATTGTCCCAATAGGTCAACTTTTGACCAAAAAGTCAATTTTGCTCAAAATTGTCAATTTTTCACCTACTAACCACCTCATTGGCCTAAATAGGTCAAATTTTGACCAATAGACAACTTTGGTTAATATAGTCAATCCTTAATCCAATGACCAACTCATTGACCCAATAGGTCAACTTTTGACCAAAAAGTTAATTTTGATTAAAATAGTCAATTTTTGACTTAATGACCATATTTTGACCCAGTAAACCAATCTCTGACCAAAAAGTTAACTTTGGTCAAGATGGTTAATCTTTTGCGCCCAACCCATTGACCCAATAGGTCATCTTTTGATCAAAAACTTAACTTTGGTCAAAATGGTCAATCCTTAACCCAATGACCAACCCATTGGCCTAATAGGTCAACATTTGACCAAAAAGTCAATTTTGGTCAAAATCAACAATTTTTGAATTAATGACCCAATAAGTCAATCTCTGACCAAAAAGTTAACTTTGGTTAAATTGGTCAATCCTTGATCCAATGACCAACCCATTGACCCAATAGGTCAACTTTTGACCAAAAAGCTAATTTTGGTCAAAATAGTCAATTTTTGAATTAATGATCAATTATTGACCCAATAAGTTAATCTCTGACCAAAAAGTGAACTTTGGTCAAAATGGTCAATTCTTGACCCAACGACAAACCCATTGACCCAATATTTTTATTTATAATTTATTTAATTATTAAATATTTTTATAATTAAATTATATTTATAAATAATATTCTATACATAAAACATTTAAAATAAAAAAAATAATATTATATATATATATATAACTATTATATATATATATATATATATATATATATATATATATATTTATATATATATATTTATATTTTTATTTATAATTTATTTAACTATTAAATATTTATATATATATCATTTTTCTAACTTCTAATAATTTTATAATTAAATTATATTTATGAATATTATAATATATTTAAAATATTTAAAATAAAAAATAATTCTAAATAAAATTATATATATATATATATTTATGTACCTCTATATATATATTTTTACTTATAATTTTTTTAATTATTAAATTTTTTTATAATTAAATTTTATTTATAAATAATATAAAATATTCAAAAGATTTAAAATAAAAAAATAATACAAAATAATTTTTTTTATATATATAACATATATTTATGTACCTTTATATATATATATTATTTATAATTTTTTAAATTATTATATAATTTTATAATTAAATTATATTTTTAAATAATATGCTTATACTCAAAATATTTAAAATCAAAAAATAATATTAAATAATTATATATATATATATATATATATATATATATATATATATATATATGCTATATATATTCCTATATATATATTAATTTGTAATTTATTTAACTATTAAATATTTTTATAATTAAATTATCTTTATAAATAATATTCTATACTTAAAACATTCAAAATAAAAAAAAAAGGCTAGGGGTCTTATACCCGAATCAGAGGATTAGAGTGCGGAAAAGTTTCTCGGATAGGATGCAAGATTAGGGACACGAGATCAGGATGCCTTAGCAGTCTTATACCCGAGTCGAAGGATTAGAGTGCGAAAAAGTTTCTCGGATAGGATGCGAGATTAGGGACACCGAGATCAGGATGCCTTAGCTGTCTTATACCCGAGTCGGAGGATTAGAGTGCAGAAAAGTTTCTCAGATAGGATACGAGATTGGCGGGAATTCAGAAGAGAGAATCAAAATTTAAGTATCGATCTCAAAAAGAGAACTAGAAGTTAGGTACCAGTCTCAGAAGGATGGGAACTGGAATTTAGGTACCAATTCCAAAAGTTTGTATTGATTTGGTTTTGAAGATTCCGTGGAAATTTAGTTTAGTGGAAGATTTGAATGAAACATGAAAGTGTTTCACATCCCGAGAGAGTTGATTGAAGATTGATTGTTTGGCGAAGGATATGAATCCATGTCATCAGAACCAAATTGAAAATTTCATGGTTACGTAGTCGATGAGACTCAGTCGGCCTTCTCAAAAAGGGGAGAAATCGCAGAGAGTCGAAAAGGTTTTGAGAACAGCCGGAAGCTGGGGATATCGGATTCGGGAATTTCGCTTTCGTTATTCATTGCTTTTAGTGATTTGATTTTTTTTAGTTTCATTTTCGATTGAAATTTCACTTTGATTCAGATTTTAATTGATTTACTTGGTTCACATCTTGAAGTTTTAAGTTGATCTGTTTTGAGTTTTGGTTTGTGTTTTATTCATACTTTGAATTCAAATTTTATTTTGTTGTTATTATTTCATTCAAATCGTTCTTCGTCCAACTTTCTTTTTTTTAGGCTGAGCTAAACTTAGATCTGGTGGTGTTTGCAGTGAATTGCACAAAACTAAAGGTAAAACCCAAAGTTCATTTCCATAAATGTCGAAGATACATCAGGTGATTCCATCAAAACATTTCTGATGACATCTTTCTGAAAACAAACTTTGACAAAAGTTCATATATATATCTGAAGACAGACTGCATTGATATCTTCGTGTATTCTAACAAAATTGTCTGCTTGATTCATCCATGTCTGAAAAGTAAACTACACAGGTAATAACATCACCTTCTAAGCCACTTTCCGGAGGAGAATCCCACGTAAGTGTATTTTAGAGGTGTGCTACTACTATGTAGCCTACAGCTCGTAGGGCTGCAAATTCTCTAGTTCTGGGTCTGGTTGGAAGTAGACCAGAATTTTACTCTCAGCCATCCTTCTGAAAGTGATGGAGATTTGCTCGTAGGGAACTCCCGGTATGCAGTGCTTCGCTGCATCTGCACCATTTCCTTGTAGTACGTGAACAGAGCCTACCGGTAGACGTATCTCCACCAGCCCTTAGAATTCTCCGGGGCCAATTATCCAAAGTTCTGTCCTGAACATAATGTTGCATTGGTTGATGAAGGAAATGGTACAAAAGGGCCTTACAAAATCATGATGATCTGTGTGAGGTGGAATGCAGTCTCCTTCTGCATAGATGTTGATAATACAGCTGTTCGGTATGCAATCAGTGAGTAAGACTCGCCAAGCCACCATCCATTTTATCATTTTCTTAATTAGAACTGGCATTGGTTCCACTTCATCATAGCGGAGTATCCCTGGCGGATTCCCTTTCCTGTCATCAGCGAAGTTGTAACAGCATCCAAATTGAATAGTAATCATCCCCTTACCTCTTTTCCATTTCTTTGGCTCGGAGTGGGTCCTAATCGTCCTTCACGACCTTGTTTCTTCAGTTCATTGACGTAGTCTACAATTTCACTCTGCTCGTAGTGAGAGAAAATATCTGTATGTAACTCTAGTCGTTCCATGATGTTGACATATCTGCCTCTGATTCTCCGAAAGTATTCAAAATTCTGCTTCCACACCCTCTGGATCATCTCCAATTCGTGCTCTGAAATTATCTGCAGCTGTCGTGGTCTAGTGACGTACTGTGGGATATATGGCTCCACACCGTCACACTCACCTGGGATCGTCACTATCTCAGGTGTAGGCTCTGTAGTAAACTTATCTGGGACAACCTCTGCTATGGTGCTCCAGAGGACTGGCCTCCTCGGGGTAAATTCCATGGCCGTTGGGGTTTCTTCCTTGTTCTGCTCATCCATTAATTTCTTCAGCATCTTGGCGATACAGTGATTCTTATTTCTTCTCTGAGTTGGGGTCAGGGTGGCTTTCCTCTCTCCTTGAATCTAGGTAGGAGCAGCACTGACAAGCTTTCCTCCTACGGACGTTATCACTGATTTCATCTTGTTTTCCTCGATCATATTGTTCTTTCTCTTCTTGTTCGCATCTTGGGGAGCCTTCTTGTTGAGCCTCATCACTGTCTTCCCACGGGACTGTTCGAGATCCACAGCAATCCAAACAGTTTCCTCATATTCCAACTCCAGCTGTGAAAGGTCCGAGCCAACCTCTATCACAGCGTTAGCTTTCAGCTCTTCTTTGTTAAGTGCAAGACTTACACCATCCTTAAAGTTCAGGAACAGCCGCCTGTTCGACATTTCCCTGAAAAGAAGATAAGGAAAGGATCAGGGGCTGTACTCAGGATGAGAACAATAAGAAAATTTACTTATTAATGAAAATTTCTCATTTAATTATTTCAAATTTTATAAGAGTAAGAGAAGATAAGAAAAGATCAAGAGTGAGCTGGGCTCGAAAGGAAGAGTCAAAATTCCATTATTACTTCAATTGCATATGTTTTCCTTTAATACATTCTTTTTCTTATATTTTTTTATCATTCATTTTCCTTCGGGTTCGGACCCAGTTATAAGTGATTACTCTACCCGTGCTTCTAGGAATGAAATTTCATTCTTCGAAACATCAGGTTATGTAATCCTTCTTCAAATATCGTCCATTGATTGGAAGCATAAATCGTTCTCCATGGCAGTTCACAAGCTGGTAAGAACCTCCTGAGTAGACTGTCTCAACCACGAACGGCCCTTCCCAAGTCTAATCAAATTTACCTCCTATCTTGCGGTGTGCAAGAATAGGTCTCTTGAGAACTAGGACCAGTTCACCGACTTTGAATGTCCTTGGGTGGACCAGTTTGTCGTGGGCCTGGATCATCTTAGCTTGATACTGTTCCAGATTTTGTTGCGCTGCTAGTCGTTTTCCTTCTAAGTTTTCCAATTCTTCCAGCCGTAGTCTGGCATTTTCTTCTGTAGTGATCTTGCTTGCAACTGCAATTCTGAGTGATGGGAGCTGAACCTCCAAGGGTAGAACTGCCTCGGACTCGTACACTAAAGCGTAGGGAATAGACTGAGTAGGAGTCCTGAAAGTTGTTCTGTAGGCCCATAAGGCTTCTAACAACTTCTCGTGCCAATTTATTTTTTTATCATCAAAAGTTTTCTTTAAGATTTGGACGAGAGTTTTATTAAAAGCCTCGGCCAAGCCGTTTGCTCTTGGGTAGTAGATTTTTGAATAATGCCAATCGATCCCATGTCTTCTGACAAAATTGCTGATCTTCGTGCTTCTGAACGCGGACCCATTATCTGAAATGATTCTGCGCGGTACCCCGAAGCGGTAGATGACCTGATTCTTGAAGAACTGTAGCACATGATGTGCCTTCACTTTCCTGAGCGGTACTGCTACGCCACTTGGAAAAATAGTGCGCTAGGCTGCAAGCAAGAAGCGATGTCCTCTTGAAGAAGGCGGTTCTATTGGACCCACTATATCTGTGCCCCGACATTCAAATGGCCACGACGCTATTGTCGGATGTAGCACATTTGGAGGTTGATGTAGAACCACCCCATGCACTTGGCACTGGTCACAACTCTTGGCGACCTTCATGTAGTCGGTCATCATTGAGGGCCAGAAGTAACCTAGTCTTTTAATCTTCATTTTCATTTTCGGACCTGACTGATGAGCGCCACAAAGTCCTGAGTGCACTTCTTTAACAAATTCATGAGCCTCGGACCCGCTCAGGCACCTTAGCCACATCTATTCAAAAGACCTTTTGTATAACATATTGTTAATTAATGCGTAAGACAGAATTATTTTCTTGATTTGATGGGCTAACGACTTATCGTCCAGTAGGTTTCCTGTTTACAGATAATATATTAATGGATGATGCCAGTCTTCTGTATTTTCTGTTACTGCTACAATTGTTTCTCCTTCTTCTTCTGATTTATCTATCGTGTCCATGTCGAGCTGCAAGAGAACCTGATGTCCCTGAACTGACACTTCAACTGATTCATCTTGTAAGCAGGCAAACTCTTTTGCGAGGCGAGCTAACGCATCTGTAAGAGCTTTTTCCTTTCTGGGAATCTTGTAGATTGTTACATTCGAAATATGCTCTAGCAATTTCATGGCATACTGAAAGTACTGCTCGAGTCTCGGTTTCAGAATTCTATATTGTCCAGCAATCTGTTGAATAATCAACTGTGAATCTCCATAGATGTTGATATCTGTTATCCCCATCTGAATGATTAATTCCAATCCTGTTATGAGGGATTCATATTCTGCTTTGTTATTTGTACACGGTTCTGTTAGGTGGTAGGAGTAACTTAATATCCTCCGCTCTGGTGTTATAAAGATTAGTTCGATTCCTGCCTTACCGGGCACCATTGTTTGCGATTCTCTGTCTTTCTGTGCTGAAGATGCTCCATCAAAGTACAATTCCCAACGCTGATCATCGGGGTCTTCTAAGCTCATTATCTGCTCGTCCGACAAGTTATCGTTGAGAGGCGATTCTGCCGATAAACGGTGTGCTGCGAGGAAGTCTGCTAGGACTTGTCCTTTTACGGCACGAAGGGGAACGAAAGTTATATTGAATTGCAATAGTATCATTGACCACCTAGCAAGTCTGCTAGAAAGCGTCGGGCTAGTCATCAAATATTGCAATGGATTGAACTTCAAAATAAGGTTGACCTTATGAGAAAGCATGTAATGCCTGAGTTTCTGAGGGGTGAAGATCAGGGCTAAACAATGATTCTCAATCGGAGGGTACTTTACTTCCGTCGGAATCAGATGAATACTTAAGTAGTAGAGTGCATTTACTTTTCCTTCGTCATTGATCTGGGCTAACAGGGCTCCAAGAGAGTCGTCTAAAGCCGCGGTATAAAGTATCAACGGTCTACCCGAGACTGGGGCTGCTAAGACAGGAGGTGTCAATAGATATTGCTTAATGTCCTCGAAGGCCCGTTGGCATTTTTCTTCCCAAATGAATTTGGCGTCTTTTTTAACCAATGCCGAGAAGGGCTGACACCTACCTGACAAGTTCGAGATAAAGCGTCAACGATATTACAATTTTCCTTGAAAGGATCATAATTGCTTCAAGGTTTTGGGAGGCGGCGTTTCTAAGATAGCTTTAATCTTCTCCAGATCGTTTTCATTTCCACGATGTCGAACAACAAATCCTAAAAATTTCCCAGAGGTGACGCCGAAGGCGCATTTCAAGGGATTCATCTTAAGATTAAATTGTCTTAATCACTCGAAAACAATTCTCAAATCATACAAATGATCTTCCTTTAGTTTGCTTTTGATGACCTCATCATCCACGTAGCACTCGACTTGGTTGTGAATGAGATCATAAAAAATCTTCGTCATTGCTCTTTGGTAAGTTGCTCCTGTGTTCTTCAATCCGAAAGGCATTATTGTGTAGCAGTATATTCCGATTTGCGTTCTGAAGGTTGTGAGCTTTTCATCTTCTAGTGCCATCTTTATCTGATTGTATCCTGATGATCCATCCATGAAAGAGAAGACTTCATGTGTTGAAGCGATGTCGATCATCAATTCTGTAATTGGTAGTGGGAATTTGTCTTTTGGGCGTGCTTTATTTAAATCTCTGAAATCCACGCAGATTCTGATCTGTCCATTCTTCTTTCTGACCGGTACCACATTGGCTAACCAAGTAGGGTATTGTTCTTCACGGACAAATTTAGCATCTATTAGCTTCTTAACTTCAGCTATAACTTGTTCAATCTCTAAAAGCATTCTTCTGGGAGCTTGTCTAACTGGAACAACGACGAGATCCACTCCTAGTCTATGAACTGCAACCTCTGGAGCTAATCCTGGCATCTCGTCATAATTCCAAGCAAAACAGTCCTTGAATTCCATTAATAGCTTGATCATTTCTTCGGAGTCTTCTTTATTGAGTAAGGAGCTAACAAAGGTCGGCCTAGGCTCTTCGCTAGTACCTAAGTTAACTTCCATTAACTCGTCTATTGTAGATTTAATTTCTTCTTCAAATTACGGCGGAGCATCTCCGATTGGTACATCTTCAAGATTTTCTGAAACTTCCAAGTAGTCTTCATTAGGCTCACTAGCGACAACCCAGCAAAATTCTGTATCATCAACTGATCCTACTGTGCCGAATCCAAGACCATATTTTGAATTGGGAGGCCGACTGGCATTGTTCCATAACTTTTCAAAGCGCTGTGATTGACCTTTTGACCACTGTTTAGGTAAGACACCACGTTGAATTAAATTTTGAACACAGGGAGAATACCACTCAAACGACAATTCCATTAATTCAGAAGAAGTAACATCTTCAAATTGTACATCATTTTCAGTTTTGGAAGAAGAAGCACCAGGGTAGAACTTGATTTGTTTAGTACCGCCACCATGTATTTCCTTGACCACCATACCCTCGATCTTATTAGAATGGATCGGGGTCAGGGTCATAGTATGCACAGAGTGGTTAATCTTCTCGTACATTGCTTTGTATTCTTCATTCTTTTCATCTTCGAGAGAGATCTTGAACTTGGGTTTCTTTTGGTTTACTGTTGTTGCTTATTTCTTGATTTCCTCTTCTTCTTCAGAGCTATTCTCCCAATCAACATTGATGACCGGTTTCTTCTGTTCAACTGTTACATCGTTTCTTCCTAGACCTCGTCCCCGGCCTCGACCTCGGGTGCGAGTTCTGGAGAAACCTTCACCATCTCGCCGTAAGGGAGTGGTGAGTAACTGTTGAACAAGAATTTCAGGTTCTTTGTCGTCTCGTGCTTCTTTTTCTTGATTTGGTATGACAATTCTAGAAAAGATTGTTTTCTTCGGAGACGCGTAGAAGGCTACATCTTCGTGGATTCCGATTTCATGCATGAAGAAAGGTTGCAAATCACCATTGATACACTGTTCTTGTCCTCCTTCATAGTACTTTATGCATTGGTGTAAAGACGACGGTACCATCCGGTTCTCATGGATCCATGGCCGGCCCAGTAGAGCGTTGAATGACGTCTCAGAATCAATTATGTAGAACTTTGTGGTTGTCTTGGCTAACTAACCGATCTTCATTAACAGTGTTATCGATCTAAGTGCTCTTTCTCCTTTCTGGTTGAAGCCTCTGTTGACCTCATTTTACAATGAGTCAATAACCTTTTGACCTAAAAAGTCAACTTTGGTCAAATTGGTCAAACGAGACCTAATGACCTACCCTGTTGACCCTCTAGGTCAACCTTTTGACCTACAAAGTCAACTTGGTCAAATTGGTCAAACCAGACCCAGTGACCTACCCTGTTGACCCCATAGGTCAACCATTTGGCCTAAAAAGTCAACTTTGGTCAAATTGGTCGAACCAGACCTAATGACCTACCCTGTTGACCCCATAAGTCAACCTTTTCACCTAAAGAGTCAACATTGGTCAAATTGCTCACACCAGACGTAATGACCTACCATGTTGACCCCATAGGTTAACCTTTTCACCTAAAGAGTCAACTTTGGTCAAATTGGTCAAACCAGACCTAATGACCTACCCTGTTGACCCCATAGGTCAACCTTTTGACCTAAAAAGTCAACTTTGGTCAAATTGGTCAAACCAGTCCTAATGACCTACCCTGTTGACCCTATAGGTCACCCTTTTGACCTAAAGAGTCAACTTTGGTCAAATTGGTCAAACCAGACCTAATGACCTACCCTTTTGACCCCATAGGTCAACCTTTTGACCTAAAAAGTCAACTTTGGTCAAATTGGTCAAACCAGACCTAATGACCTGCCCTGTTGACCTCATAGTCAACCTTTTGACCTAAAAGTCAACTTTGGTCAAATTGGTCAAATCGGACCTAATGACCACTACATTGACTCTATAGGTCAACCTTTTGACCTAAAAAGTCAACTTTGGTCAAATTGGTCAAACCAGACCAAATGACCTACCCTGTTGACCCCATAGGTCAACCTTTTCACCTAAAGAGTCAACTTTGGTCAAATTGGTCAAACCAGACTCAGTGACCTACCCTGTTGACCCCATAGGTCAACCTTTTGACCTAAAAAGTCAACTTTGGTCAAATTGGTCAAACCAGACCTAATGACCTACCATGTTGACGCCATAGGTCAACCTTTTGACCTAAAAAGTCAACTTTGGTCAAATTTGTCAAACCATACCTAATGACCTACCCTGTTGACCCCATAGGTCAACCTTTTCACCTGAAGAGTCAACATTGGTCAAATTGATCAAACCTGACCTAATGACCTACTCTGTTGACCTTATAGGTCAACCTTTTGACCTAAAAAGTCAACTTTGGTCAAATTGGTCAAACCAGACCCAGTGACCTACTCTAATGACCCCATAGGTCCACCTTTTGACCTAAAAAGTCATCTTTGGTCAAATTGGTCAAACCAGACCTAATGACCTACCCTGTTGACCCCAATGGTCACCCTTTTGACCTAAAGAGTCAACTTTGGTCAAATTGGTCAAACCGCACCTAATGACTACCACTGTTGACTCCATAGGTCAATCTTTTGACCTAAAAAGTCAACTTTGGTCAAATTGGTCAAACCAGACCCAATGACCAACCCTGTTGACCCCATAGGTCAACCTTTTGACCTAAAAAGTCAACTTTGGTCAAATTGGTCAAACGAGACCTACTGACCTACCCTGTTGACCCCATAGGTCAACCTTTTGACCTAAGACCTACCCTGTTGACCCTATAGGTCAACCTTTTTACCTAAAAAGTTAACTTTGGTCAAATTGGTCAAACCAGACCTAGTGACCTAGGGGTCAACCTTTTGACCTAAAAGTCAACTTTAGTCAAATTGGTCAAACCAAACCTAATGACCTACCCTGTTGACCCCATAGATCAACATTTTCACCTAAAAGTCAACTTTGGTCAAATTGGTCAAACCAGACCTAATGACTTACCCTGTTGACCCCATAGGTCAATCTTTTGACCTAAAGAGTCAATTTTGGTTAAATTGGTCAAACCAGACCCAATGACCAACCCTGTTAACCCATAGGTCAACCCTTTCACCAATGACGCATTTAAAACCCCACAATGACAAAATCACAAATACTAGATATTTTAAAATTAAATTGATCAATTTAGGCTGACTTGGGTCAACCCAGGTCAAAATTGGTCAACACTTATCTATTTTGATTAAAATAGATAAAAATGAAATAAAAACAACAAAATTAATCAAATAATTAATTTCAAAATTATTTTGATTAATTAAAATGATTAATGATTTAATTTTCAATATTTTAATTAAATGACATAATTAATTAAAGTGAAAATTAAATTAAAACCATAAAATGACAAAAATTATAAAATTAGTCAATTAATTAAATTGAAATTATTTTCAATTAATAAATTGATTAATAAAATATTTTCCAACCATTTTAATTAATAAAATAATTAATTAAAATGGGAAATTAAAAAGAAATGGAATGACATATAGCTTTCTAATAATTAATTAGGTTAAACTCATCTTAAGGCTTAATTAACACATAATTAAGCCCACATTAAGACCACTTAGCCATGGGTTAATACCCATCATGATGCATGGGGTGAGGTGTCACACTCTCCTTCACCCTAAGCTTCATTTAGCCATATGGTGGCCGACCAACATGAGGGCTCACCTCCCACCTCCCAAGCCACCTAATGGAAGGAAAACTATGCATGAAACCCCCCCTTACCATGGTTAGAAGCAATGATGAGGGATGAGCTTGTGTGTCACCATTTCCCAAGCTTAAGAAATGATGTGTAAGCTCATTAGGAGGTGCAAGGACAGCTCACAAAACACCTCTTGCATGAACCAATGGGTGAGAGCCAAAGCAATGAGATTCATCATGGAAAACTTAGGGAGAAGAATTAATGGCTATCTTCAGCCAATTCCTTCACCCAATGAGCTGATAGAGGAGGTAACAACTCCCCTAGAACATCCTAAGTTAAGCCATAACCTCCCCTTGCTATAAATAGGACCCCATGGCCGAAACTAGCAAGAAGAAGAAAAAAAATTAGGGAGAACTATAGGCTACCCAAATCCACCTGCTCCCAACATAAAAAGTCTTCCTAAGCGTCCCAGAAATCTTTTAGGATCAAATCCAAGCCATAGTTTGAGCCTATTTGAGCCAATTTGACCAAATTTCAAAAACAGCCCCAAATTATGTTTTCTTCAAAATTCCTCCCCAAGCCCGACTTCTGGATCAACTTGTTGCATCAATAACCTTCTATTGGAGTCCTAGAAGGAAACCATAAGGTCTGATCTAGCTTGATTTGTTTGTGGCAAAGGTATGAAATTTTTCTTTACAAAATAAATTGTATTTTCGACATATCATGTGTTATACTAGTCCAGAAGTGTATCATCACCGTATGGATGGATACTTTTCATCCAGATGATCATTTAAAAAAAATCACTCAATTTCATCAAGAAATGAGTGAGATATTATCATTTGAAGTTTAACGGTTCGGGATTTTTCGAATTAAACCGGTGAATTATCTCAGCCGTCCTTTCCCGTGTTTTGGAACGGACGGCGCTGATCTGCACCTGCGGTGTTCGTTGTTCCGCACCGCACACCGGATCCTCCCGCCCGTTCGGGGGTGAGTTTGGCGGCGCGGTTTAAAAAAAAAGAAAAATCCATTAAATCCTTAAAAACTTCAAAAATCAATATCTTTTTATCTAGAGGTCACAAAAATATGACAAAAATACCTCTCGAAAGCTCTTGAAGAGGAGAAAATTATGAGACCAAAATCATAATTTTATTCTCAGTATTTAATTTTTAATTAATTAAATACTCTCTGGAGTATTTTAATTATTAAAAATTATTTATAAATCAAAAAATTATGAAACTTGGAGGCATTTATCTTTATGTTCTTAGGGACCTTCCATAAGTTTTCCAAGGAAGGAAAACATGCCCAGGACACTTTTCTTTAATTTTCAAGTTTCTTTACAATTATTTCAAATAATAATTATAAAAATTGAAAATTAAGGAAAATAAAAATGCAAATGGCTAGAAATGATAGGGCAACAGACAATAACCCTAAAAAAATTATTTCTAAGTCATAGAAATCATTTTGAATGGTATTTTGAAATTTAGGGTTAAAATCCTTTATTAATTAAATAATTTTAATCTTAAAAATAACCCTTTATAAATTTTACCTATTTTCATCAACAATCAAAGTTTGAAAATGGTTCTAGTCTATGATAGACTAATGAGAAAATTCACTTAAGTCTAAAATGACCAAATTGGACTTAACTAAATTTAAAATAATATTTAAACCCATTAAACCTTACTTAAATTAGGTTTAGTATAAAAATTAAATCTTAATTAAGTTTAAAGACATATTAAACTTAATTAATCAAAATTAAACTTATTAATTAAGTTTAAAGACATAATAAACTTAATTAACCCATTAAACCTTACTTAAATTAGGTTTAATATAAAAATTAAATCTTAATTAAGTTTAAAGACATATTAAACTTAATTAATCAAAATTAAACTTATTAATTAAGTTTAAAGACATAATAAACTTAATTAACCCATTAAACATTACTTAAATTAGGTTTAATATAAAAATTAAATCTTAATTAAGTTTAAAGACATATTAAACTTAATTAATAAAAATTAAACTTATTAATTAAGTTTGGACCAAATAATTGTTGGGTTTGGTTTAAGGATGTGTCATGATTGATTTGAAACAAGTTTGGAGTGATTTGGGTTTGAATTGGGTTGAATTTGTGTTGATTTGAAAAATGGGCCTATGTAGGTCAAATTGGGCTAACTTGGGCCAATGTTGGGCTAGGGTTGAAATTGATGTAAAATTGATGTTGGGAAATGTTTATGGGAGTGTTTGAACGAGGTTCCAGCTTTGGTTGGATTTTGATTTTTGGGATTTGGGCTCATTTGGGTTAGGGGTGGATTTAAGTCAAAATTGGGCCTTTTGGTTTTATGTTGAATTTGAGTGGGGTTTGGATCCAAATTTTGGGCAAATCATGTTAGTGTTTTGTTTGTGAGGATGTTAAGGAAGGATTAGAAAAGATTTGGAGTTAATTGGAGTTGAATAGGGTTAGTTTGGGCTAAGTTTGGGTCATGGGTCCAAATTAGGCTTTAAGGCCCAAAATGAAATTGGGTTCAAATGGCAATCAAATTAGACTTGGATTTGGTCTAGATTGGTGTTGGGAATGTTAAATAGAAGTTTAGAATTGAATTGGACCGGAATTTGGGTCAATTGGGTGACATTGGGTTCACTTTGGGTTAAAATGGGTCAAATTGGGGATTTTGACAAAAGTGGGGTAAATTGACACAATTGGCCCATGGTGTAGTTGGAAAAAATGAAATTAGGAATATTTTGGATTTTCTGGAATTTTCTGGGAATTTTCTGAATTTTTGGATTTTTGGGTCAAGAGGGGCATTATAGGTATTTGGAGGGTATTGGGAGGTATTTTTGGAATTTTTGGTATTTTTGGCTATGGACGATCAACTTGATTGGTGAGGAAATTTTCAGGGTTAATTTTGGGGAATTTTGGGTGATTTGGAAATTTTAAAAAATTTGGGTAATTTCAATGGCTTTGGGTAGGCTAGGCAGGTGTAGGGTCCTGGCGGTCAAAAATTGAAAATTTGCAAAAATGAAGATTGAGTAATTGTAAGTGGAATGAAATCATTTTGGTTGAGCCATGAAGCCATATCAAGCCCACATGAGCCATGAAGGGACTCATTTGAGGCATCCACTATGTTGTTCCTAACCCTCTAGCCCAAGGGCTTGGGGGTTAAGGACCATCCATGTGAATCACCTTCATGAGTCGGGAGGTCAAGTTAGGTATGGGTGTGTTTTTAGGATGTGTGTGAAAGTGTAGTGTATAGGTGTAGTGTGTGTGTAAGTCAGCCCTTCACCGGACCAGTGCCACCTGTAGGGCGATCCTAAGGCCAAAGAGTCCCATAGGAACTCATCCTTTAAACTTCCACATTTGATTTCAACCCTCTAGGTGATTAGGGGTCTACAATCAAGTTTGTGGAGCTTGCAGGGAGTTAAGAAGTGGTTTGAATTTCTAAGTGGTGGGTCCCAATTCTAATCCTCTAGGATAGTCAAAGGAAAAGCCTAAGGCTAGATCCTAAGTACTAAAGAGAAGAAGAGAAGACCTCATCAAAAATGAGGTCAACAAATGGACCCCCAATAGGTGTGGTGTGCTAACCAAGCACACCGCGCGTATTGGCGTTGACCGAAAAGATCAACAAAACCAACACGGATGTCCAAGTGACAAACTTAGGACGAAGTAGAAGAATTTCCACTGGGGAGTGTCAAGTATATCTCTGAGACTGGAGATTCCTGAACTCTCGCCGGGGAAAGGAAAAGGAGGTGAATCACAAATCACATGACCTGGGGGAATTTCAATTTAGATTTTATTTTGTTTCGGTTTAAGTTTTGATGTGTAAGTTTAGAATTTAGCTTGAGTTTTAATTTAAATTGAAGTTTTGTCAAAATTAATTTGAAGGGATTCGAACTTGAAATGAGAATTGGAATTTTGTGTTTTTAGATGTAACATCTTCAACCTCAAAAGAAAATTGAATTGATTGGATTGAACCACTACAATGAGGAGAGATCTCAGAGTAATGCAGTATTGGATGTAAAATCCTTAACCTCAAGAGTTTGATTTTGATGTATTTCATTGCGATAGGGAAAGAATCCTAAAGCAATGTAGTCTCGGATGTAAAATCCTCAACCCCAAGAATTTGATTTTGATGTATTTCATTGCAATAGGGAAAGAATCCTAAAGCAATGCAGTCTCGGATGTAAAATCCTCAACCCCAAGAATTTGAATTTTGATGTATTTCATTGCGATAGGGAAAGAATCCTAAAGCAATGCGGTCTCGGATGTAAAATCCTCGACCCCAAAAGTTTGATTTTGATGTATTTCATTGCGATAGGGAAAGAATCCTAAAGCAATGCGGTCTCGAAGTAAAATCCTCAACCCTAAGAATTTGAATTTTGATGATTTCATTGCAATAGGAAAGAATCCTAAGGCGATGCGATATCGGATGTAAAATCCTCAACCCCAAGAATTTGAATTTTGATGTATTTCATTGCGATAGGGAAAGAATCTAAACGATACGATCTCGGATGTAAAATCCTCGACTCCAAAAGTTTGATTTTGATGTATTTCATTGCGATAGGGAAAAAATCCTAAAGCAATGCAGTTTCGGATGTAAAATCCTCGACCCCAAAAGTTTGATTTTGATGTATTTCATAGCGATAGAGAAAGAATCCTAAAGCAATGCAGTCTCGGATGTAAAATCCTCGACCCCAAGAATTTGATTTTGATGTATTTCATTGCAATAGGGAAAGAATCCTAAAGCAATGCGATCTCGGATGTAAAATTCTCGACCCCAAAAGTTTGATTTTGATGTATTTCATTGCAATAGGGAAAGAATCCTAAAGCAATGCGGTCTCGGATGTAAAATCCTCAACCCCAAAAGTTTGATTTTGATGTATTTCATTGCGATAGGGAAAGAATCCTAAAGCGATGCGGTCTCGGATGTAAAATCCTCGACCCCAAGAATTTGATTTTGTTGTATTTCATTGCGATAGGGAAAGAAACCTAAAGCAATGCAGTCTCGGATGTAAAATCCTCAACCCCAAGAATTTGAATTTTGATGTATTTCATTGCGAAAGGGAAAGAATCCTAAAGAAATGCAGTCTCGGATGTAAAATCCTCAACCCCAAAAGTTTAAATTTGATTGAGATTCGATTTGAGATCTGGAAGGTTGAATTTGAATTTTTGATTGAGATTTGATTTGAAATTTATGTTCATTTTGTTTGTCTTTTAACGATTCAAATTTATTTTATCATTCATTTAATGTTCATGTGAATTTGGTGTTCATCATTTTTTAGATTTTTAAGGAAAGTTTTCTTTTATTCTTTTTTTGTTTCTTTTCCGTTCTTTGTTCGAAGTTCATTTAACTTTAATGGCGTTTCTCAGTCAACTTGCACAAAAGAGGTGAAGGCTAAAAATGTGACACGGTCACTTTCATTCCAATCATGTTGAAGATACATCATACAACTCGATGCGGAATACATCTCATACAATCCATATAGACTTCAAACGGACTATGTATGATCTTTGTCGATCCATCCAAAAAAGGTATCCGTCGAAATCCATGCTCGAATAGTGAGGTACATGGTCGATAACATCACCTTCCAAGCCATCCTTGGCAAGGATGCCGTATGGATGTACGTTGGAGGTGTGATACTTTCCATGTAACTCACGGCTCGTAAGGCCGGAGGCTCTCTAGCTCCGGGTCCGGCTAGAAGTGGTAAGGTGCTTTCACGTCATCCATCCTTCTAAAAGTAGCCGAGATCCGCTTCATTGGTACTCCCGGTATGCAATGTTTAGCGACATACCGCTCTGTTGCCCTTCGGTATCATGACGGAACCTATCGGTAATGGTATCTTTATCGGCCCTCGGAACTCACCTTGGCTCGCTATCCGGAGGTCGGATCCGAACATGATATTACATTCGTTCGGAAAAGAAGCTGTGCGAAAGGTCGACAAAGTCATGGTGATCTATGTGCGGGGGTATGCGATCACCCTGCTTGTAAATGTTAATGATGCAAGCGTTGGGTATGCAATCACGGCGAGTACCCTCCATGTTATCATTCTCTTTACCATCCTTTTGATGACTAATGGCATTGGATCTACCTTGCCATGACGGAGTATTCCCGTTGGGTTTCCTTCTCTGTCTTCTGCGAAGTTGTAGCGACATCCACATTGTATTGTAATTCTACCTTTCCCTGGCATCCATCTCCGGGGTTCCGAGTAAGTGTTTTCTCTTAGGCGGCCCGCACGACCCATTCTTTTCAAATCCCGGATGCAGTCCACGATTTGTTGTTGTTCGTATTCTGAGAACACGTCTGTATGTAGCTCGAGGCCTTCTAGTATATTGATCCTCCTGCCTCTCGATTCTCTCGAAGTATTCAAAAGTTTTCTTCTCGACATTACGCATTCTTTCTAGCTTGTATTCGGAATAATGCGCAAATGGCGAGGCTCGGTGATGTACTGTGGGATATATGGCTCAATGCCTTCACGTTCTCCTGCATACCTCGGCTCCTTGGGGATGGTGTCCATCGGGACATCCTCTGGGGTTGCTTCTGCAACAAGCTTATGCATTACTGGTGGCTTTATCTGGTGGCGTTGTAGCCTTCCTTCTTCTGTTCTTCTTAAGATTTTCTTGGTCTCTTCTATTATCCTCGGAGCTGGCCTCCTTCCTTCAGGTACCTGGTGAATTGGCGTCCTTGAAGTATATGCACTGGCAGTAGCAACTGCCTCATCGCGCTGGTCCGCTGTTAGTTTAGTTAACATCTTGCGAGATACGGCGATTTTTATTTCTTCGTCGAGTTGCCTTGTGAGAGTAGCTCTTCGTACTTCCCGAATTTACGTAGGCGCGGTGCCGACAAGCCTCGCCCTCTGTCGTAGCGTCTGCGGACTTGATTCTCTTGTCTTCTTCGGTGTTTGTTTTCCTTTTCTTCTTCTTGGATTGGTGGCTTGGGCCACTCACTTTCATCACCGTCCGACTCGGCGGTTCCTCTCGATCAATCGGGACCCGATCACCTTCCTCGTATTGCGCAGCTCGCCGGTGCGAAGTCCGAGTCAATCTCTATTATCGCTCCATCTTTCACCCTCTTTTCGTTGAGTGCAAGGCTTACACCATTTCTAAAGTTCAGGACCAACCGCCTGTTCGACATTTCCCTGCGAAAAGACAAGGTAAAGGATCAGGGGCTGTACTAAGAACAAGAAAATTAAGAAAATGTTTATTAAAGACAGTTTTTTTATTATTCCTTTTCGTATTTTTAAATTTAACAGGAATGAAGTGGGATAAGATCAGGAAAGAGATTTTGATATGGAAGAGAAAACAAGGAAAACTTTATTATCATGATTTTATTTATTTTAGCACATTTTTTATTATTTTTGGGTTAGGACCCAGTCATAAGTAACTACTTCGCCCGTGCTTCTAGGGATGAAGAATTCATTCCTTCGAAACATCAGGTAGCGTAATACTTCTTGAAGTATCGTCCGTTGATCGGAAGCATATGTCGTTCTCCTTAGCAATTCACTAGCTGGTAAGAGCCTCCTGAGTATACTGCTTCAACCACAAATGGCCCTTCCCAAGTGGGTTCAAATTTTCCTCCTAACTTGCGGTGTGCAAGGATAGGTCTCTTGAGAATGAGAACTAAGTCACCAACTTTGAAGGTTCTTGGGCGGACCAGTCTGTCATGGGCTTGAACCATCTTGGCTTGGTATAGTTCTAAATTCTCTATCGCGCTGCAAGTCTTTTCCCTTCCGGGCTTTCCAATTCTTCTAGTCGTAATTTGGCATTCTCTTACGTCGTGATTTTGTTTGCGACTGCGATTACGAGTGAAGGAAGCTGGACCTCTAAGGGTAACACTCGCCTCGGACCCATACACCGGAGCGTAAGGTGTAGCTTGAGTAGGAGTTCGAAGGTTGTTCGGTAGGCCCATAAGGCTTCTAATAACTTCTCGTGCCAATTTCTCTTATTATCGTCCAAGGTTTTCTTTAAAATTTGAACGAGAGTTTTATTAAAAGCCTCGACCGGGCCGTTTTCTCTTGGGTAGTAAATTGTTGAATATCGCCGGTCGATTCCGTGTCTCCCGACAAAATTGTTGATTTGTGTGCTTCCGAATGCGACTCATTATCCGAGATGATCTCGCGCGGCACTCCGAAACAATGAGACAACTTGGTTATTGAAAACGCGTAGCACGTGGTGTACTTTCACTTCTCTAAGTGGAACCGCTCTCGCCCACTTGGAAAAGTAATCTGTAGCCGCAAGAATGAAGCGTTGTCCTTTTGAAGATGGTGGTTCTATTGGACCCACTATATCTGTGCCCCAACATTCAAATGGCCACGATGCAATTTTCGGATGTAACACATTTGGAGGTTAGTGTAGAACCACTCCGTGCACATGGCATTGGTGACAGCTCTTGGCGATTTTCATGCAGTCGGTCATCATCGAGGGCCAGTAGTACCCTAGTCTTTTAATTTTCATTTTCATCTTCGGACCCGACTGGTGAGCGCCACATAGTCCTGAATGGACCTCTTTAACAATTTTACGGGCCTCGGACCCGCTTAGGCACCTTAGCCACATTTGATCGAAAGACCTTCTGTATAACGTGTTGTTTATTAATGCGTAGGACAAAGTTCTTTTCTTGATCTGATGGGCTAGCGACCTATCGTCTGGTAGTTTTCCTGTTTGCAGGTAGTCTATTAATGGTTGTCGCCAATCTTCCGTGTTTTCACGTCACTTTGTTGCAAGCTGATTCTTCTTCTTTTCCTGATTTGTGTATTGTGTCTATGTCGAGCTGTGATAGGACCTGACATCCGTGAACTGACACTTCCACTGATTCATCTTGCAAGCAGGCAAATTCTTTTGCGAGGCGAGCTAACGCATCTGCTAAAGCATTTTCTTTTATGGGAATTTTGTAGATCGTCACATTCAGAATCTGTTCTAACAACTGTATGGCATACTGGAAGTATTGCTCGAGTCTTGGTTTTAAAATTCTGTATCGTCCGCGATCCGTTGAATGATTAACTGCGAATCCCCGTAGATGTTGATGTCCGTTATCCCCATTTGAATAGTTAATTCCGATCTCGTTATGAGGGCTTCGTATTACGCTTCGTTGTTTGTACACGGCTCGTCAAATGGTAGGAGTATCTTAACATCCCCCGCTCCGGTGTTATAAAGATTAATCCGATCCCCGCCTTACGGGCACTATCACTAGCGATTCTTCGTCTTTGTGTGTCGAAGATGCTCCGTCGAAATATAATTCCCAACGTCGATCATCGGGGTCTTCTAAACTCATTATTTGTTCATCCGGCAAATCGTCATTGAGAGGAGATTCGTCGGCAAAGGGTGTCTTCGCGAGGAAGTCCGCTAAGACTTGTCCCTTTACGGCATGAAGAGGCACGAAAGTTATATCGAATTGCAATAATATCATTGACCATCTGGCAAGTCTGCCGGAAAGCGTTGGATGAGTCATCAAGTATTGCAATGGATTAAATTTCGAGATTAGGTTGACCTTATGAGAAAGCATGTAGTGCCTGAGTTTTTGAGCGGCGAAGATCAGGGCCAAACAATGCTTTTCAATTGTGGGATACCTTATTTCCGTCGGAAGTAAACGAAGGCTTAGGTAGTAAAGAGCATTTTCTTTACCCTCATCATTGACTCAGGCTAACGAGGCTCCGAGAGAGTCGTCTAAAGCCGCAAGTATAAAGTATCGCGGTCTACCCGAGATCGGGGTTGCTAAGACAGGAGGTGTCATTAAATATTGCTTAATGTCCTCAAAGGCCTTCGGAATTTTTCTTCCCAAATAAATTTGGCGTCCTTTTTAACTAATGCCGAGAAAGGTCGACACCTACTCGACAAGTTTGAGATAAAGCGTCGAAGATATGCCAGCTTCCCTTGAAAAGATCGTAGTTGCTTTAAGGTTTTGGGAGGCGGCATTTCTAAGATAGCTTTAATCTTTTCTGGGTCAATTTCAATTCCACGATGTCGGACAACAAATCTTAAGAATTTCCCGGAGGTGACGCCGAAGGCGCATTTTAAGGGATTCATCTTAAGGTTAAATTGTCTTAATCGTTCGAAAATAATTCTCAAATCATATAGGTGGTTGTCCTTTACTTTGCTTTTGATGACCACATCGTCCACGTAGCATTCGACTTGATTATGGATGAGATCATCAAAAATTCTAGTCATCGCTCTCTGGTATGTTGCTCCTGCATTCTTCAGTCCGAATAGCATCACTGTGTAGCAATATACTCCAATCGGCGTTCTGAATGCTGTAAGTTTTCCATCTTCTAGAGCCATTTTTATCTGGTTATATCCTAAAGATCCATCCATGAATGAGAATATTTCATGTGTCGAAGCAATGTCGATCATTAGTTCTGGGATCGGTAGAGGGAATTCATCTTTTGGACATGCCTTGTTCAAATCTCTGAAATCCACACAAATTCTGATCTGACCATTCTTCTTCCTAACTGGTACCACATTGGCTAACCAAGTCGGGTATTGTTCTTCGCGGACAAATTTAGCGTCTATTAGCTTTTTAACTTCGGCTATGACTTGTTGTTCGATTTCCAGACGCATTCTTCTGGGACCTTGTCCGGCCGGGACGAAGTAGGATCCACTCCTAGCTTATGGACTGCGACCTCCGGAGCTAATCCCGACATCTCATCGTAGTTCCAAGCAAAACGAGTCTTTAAATTCCATTAATAACTTGATTATTTCTTCGAGTCTTCTTTATTGAGTAAGGAGCTAACAAAGGTAGGTCTAGGCTCTTTGTTAGTACCTAAGTTAACTTCCGTTAACTCATCTATTGTAGATTTAATCTCTTCTTCGAATTCGGTGGAGCGTTTCCAATTTGTAAATTTTCAAATTCTTCGTAGTTTCCATGCAGTTTTCATTAGACTCGCAAGTGACAACCAAGCAAAATTCAGCATCGTCAACTGATCCTACTATGCCGAATCCGAGACCATGCTTTGAATTAGGTGGACGACCGGAGTTATTCCATAATTTTTCAAAATGTTGTGATTGACCTTTTGTCCATTGTCGAGGTAAGAAACCACGCTGAATTAAATTTTGAACACAGGGAGAGTACCACTCAAAAGGTAATTCCATTAATTCTGATGAAGTGACATCTTCAAATTGTACATTATTTTCAGCTTTGCGGAAGGAGCACCACGGTAGAATTTGATTAGCTTTGCACCGCCGCTACGTACCTCTTTGACCACCATACCCTCGATCTTATTAGAATGGATCGGGGTCGTGGTCATAGTATGTACATAGTGGTTAATCTTCTCGTACATCGATTTATATTCTTCATTCTTTTCATCTTCGAGAGGGATCTCGAATTGCGGCTTCTTCCGACTTATTGTCGCCGCTTCTTGTTTGATCTCTTTTTCTTCTTCGAATCGTCTTCCCAATCAACATTGATGGCCGGTTTCCTCCGTCCAATCGTCCTAACGTCTTCGCCACGACCTCGTCCCCGGCCTCGACCTCGGATGCGAGTTATGGAGAAACCTTCACCATCTCGCCGTAAGGGAGTGGTGAGTGATCGTTGGACTAGAACTTCGAGTTCTTCGTCATCCCGAATTTCCTTTGCTTCATTCATTATGGTATCTCTGGAGAAAATTGTTTTATTCAGAGGTGCATAATAAGCTGCATCTTCATGGATTCCAATTTCATGTACGGAGAATGGTTGGAAGTCACCTTTGATGCACTCGTTCCCTCCATCGTAGTATTTGATGCACTGGTGTAGGGATGATGGTACCATCCTGTTTTCATGTATCCATGGTCGGCCCGAGTAGAGCGTTGAATGACGTTTCTGAATCAATTATGTGAAATTTTGCGGTTGTCTTTGCTAAGTCACCGGTTTTCATTAGCAGTGTTATTGATCCGAGGGCTCTTTCTCCTTTCTGGTTGAATCCTCTTAATAACATTTTGTCTGCTTCAAGCTCATGAGCATCAATTTCCAAATATGCTAGCATTCGAAGATTCATTATGTTAATTGATGCTCCTGGATCCACCAATACTCTGGAGAGTGTAAACTTCCCTATTGTAACTGAAATGTACAACGGTCGGTTGTGGTCTCGTCGTCCCAAGTAGTAGGTCATTGTCCGTGAAGGTGACACCTCGTTGTTCCTTTAACGAACAAACCTCATCTAAGGAATCTCCGGCCATTTGAGCTAAGCAAATTTTCGGATCAAGTAAGGTCTTGATCGAGCTTCTCTCATCTCCTTTGATAAGATGAGAGCGTCGTAGATGCTCGGCTTGGTCGGTAGTTTCCTAAGATGGGCTAGCACGTTGTAGTCCACTTTATCTTCATGTGTCTCGGCTTCTTCCCGAATGGGTATTTCTTCCGCCGGGTTGGTTCTTCCCGAACAACCACACGCTTTCCTTTGTCCTTTGGACCCATTCTCGGAGGTAGAACTCTTCCACTTCTCAAGTTGACTTCGTGATTTCTTCGAATCTAGTATTGAGTTTGCTAGTGTCTCCTCTTGAATCGAATGGCAGGTTCTTCGGATTAGCTTCGCAGTCCGAAGGCTCTAACTTTATTGTGATCGGAGCTCCTCGAAACTCGCAAATAGATTTATTGCTTGTTGAACTCTCGTAGCCTCCTTGGTGGATGTCTTCTTTGTCATTGTGACCGTCGAGATTGTGTATGATTTGAGAATTGTCATTTGTATCGGAATCGATGTCCGGCTTGTTGCTAGTTACGTAATTGTTAGAAACAGTCAAAACGTAGCCAACGCCATAACCCTTATCATTATAAGATCCCACCGGAGTGAGCAGATAATCATACAGAGTCAGAGGTTCGAGAGATTTCTCCCCCGAATCCGAAACAATTATCCTAGGATAAGCAGCCCCTAGTCTAGCCTTAAGAGCCTCGGTCTTCTCATCTTCGTCGATTTTCTTCTTCTCTTCAATCGTGTCCTGTTGAGGTGGTTCTTCTATTGCAAGTGATAGTGCCGACTTGACAGGTTTTGAACTCTGAATTAAGGCTCGCACCGAAGCGGTTTGGATGTGATCCAAAATCTTCTTCAAAGACTTTGTCCAAGCGGTAGTCCATCCATCATTAGTCGCATAGGGATCTATTGGAACAATGAGATCCGTCGAGATAACATTGACGGAACCTCCTTTCTGGGGTTCCTTCATGTACTCCTTCGGGATCGTTATATTCCCTTTCCGAAGATTGTCGTTGAGCCAACTTTTGAAGGTAATACAATCTTCTATCTTATGCCCAAGCATCCGGTGGTAAGGGCAAAAGTTGGGATCACCTTTCTTGTCGACTTCTTCTGGTCTCTTAGGCTTCGGCAGTTGGAAATCTGGAGTCTTCATCAGACTGCGGAACATTTTTGGCACTGCCTCATTCTTGAACGGATACTCCCCGCTCGAAGCTCCCTTAACGTACGTTGCCGACGAGGCGGTTGTTCATACTCGTTGAGATGACCGATAGCCGGGTCGGAGTTGCTCGGTAATTCAGCTGAGGTTGCCTGCGGTCGTTCGACGATATTTGTATCGGTTGCTTACCTTTATCGACCGCCGCAACGATCCCGGACTTCTTTTCAAAAGTTTTCACGGGCTTCGTTTGTCCGTTTTGTCGGTGAAACTTAATTGCTTCGCCTCCTCTTGCAAGCTTCCGGCATTGCTTAACAACTTCTCAAAAGTCTTAATAGTAAATCCCTCGAGGAGAAGTGCTTATCGGGCCATAAATGCTCTTAAGTAAAATGCCGATCGCATGCTCGTTCTTGTAGTTGTGGCTCACACTTCATACTTAGGTTCCTCCATCGAAGTATGTAGTCCACCAAGGTTTCGTTGGGTTTGTGCTTCTACCACTAAATCACCTATAGTGATGTGGTGCCGAGCTCCAAGCAAATCGCTTGATGAAGAGGTTCTCTAGTTCCGAAAATGTCTTCACCGAACCATTCGGTACTCCGCATACCAATCAAAGGCGATCCACGACGAGTCGCCGACAAATTATCGGAAGAGTAAAGCATCACTTCCGCCGGCATTGCAACAGCTGGCACGAAAATGTGCAACATGCTGTCGAGGGTTTCCGGTTCCATCAAAGGTCTTGAATAGAGGTGGCACGAAGCCTTTCGGATATTGGACAGCGTCGAATTCTTCGGGGTAAGGTCTACCCGTCCGAATGGATGTCCCTCTATTTGATTGTGCCAAGGCTTCTCGCACCTGCTGTTCTACCATGATCTTGATATCCTTTTCTGGAATCATGCTTTGTGTTGCATCCTTTTTTAATTGATCATCCCCGTTGACGGATGTAATCTCCTTTCCTCCGTTTTCAATGTGAATAACTTCTGGGGGTGTTTCTTTTTGGGGTTGAACCTGACTCCGGAGAGTGGCTAGGGCTGCAGCCATCTCTTCCATCCTTTTTGCCATTTGGGCGATCGTATCATCTTTCTCTTGAAGCTGTATCCTCATCACTTCCAGCTCCTCTCTTTCTGCGGCTGCAGGAGCACCTTGTGAAGCTGACGAAGCTCGTGTTTCAACCATGTTAATTTTTGCATATTCATCATCCATGAACTCTGACGAGTCAACCTCATCTCCAAATTTCTCTTCTCTTTCCCTTGCTAATCGCCGAATATCAGTTCTTAGCTTTTCCATAGCATCTTCTAGTGGTCTTTTACGTACATCCTTGCAGTTGTCATGTGATAACTCGTCGGGTTTCCTTCTCATGAGTCCCCCTTACTGCGGTAGCACTTTCTTAGGACTCAAGTCTCCTGACGAGACTTTCTTTCTCAGGTTGTTGCTTTAATCTTAATTGTCTGGTGGTGAGATGCCATACCATCCTTCTAGCAGCAGAAGGTCTGGGACCGGATGGTCTGTCAGCCAAATGCTGGAAGGTGGTATCCTCCCTAATTTGTAGTCCTGAAACAACGACGAGCGGACTAGCTTTCATTCTCTTATTCGGCTTTTCCGCAACGATAGCAGGTTCTACTCGCGGCCCAAGACGGGACTTGGCTGGCACCCGCCCTATCCTTCTTAAAATCTCTGACACAGGGCATTTTTCTTTCTTTGCTAACTTCTCTATCAAGGTTTGCAGTCGAGCAAATGGCGTAATTCTAGCCCTTTTCTTACGGCTATCGTTGTAATATACGGGCCGAGGCAATGCGGCAGCAATCTTGCGAACATTTTCTTCATCCTCTGCGGTGGAAAGGGGATGGAACCTACTTCCTCCCAAAAGTGGTATGTATTCAGGCAGCGGTGTATACTCGGGCAGTTCTGGGACTTCTTCTAGGAAAGCAACTTCAGCAGCTCTGGCTTCTCTAGCAATCCTTCTACTTCGTTCCTTCTCCGAGTCCGTGTCGGCGATGAAATTCTCGAGCTGGACCCGATTTCAAAAATAGAAGGTTTCACAGGAAGATCTGTACCCTCCACGGTAATAGGTTCATCGTAGTTCTGAATTTCCTTTCCCTTTAGTTTAGCAGAAGCCGGGGTAGGTGCAGAGACAACTAGACCAGTGGGGGTAGCAACAACAGTCCTTCTGCGAACAACAGTACTCCTCACAGTTGGAATCTTTTGCAGAGGAGGGAATTCATGAGTTAACTTGAGGTTAAACTCAATCAACGGCTTCTCGGCTTACGGTACTTTGCTTGTGAGTGAAAAGAGAGTGACGTCTGGGATTTTGATGTCGGTGTCCCCGAATCCTTGTCCGAATCGAATGATTCCATTATCAGGCAGTTCGTCCTTGATCACGGCCAGGTTGAGTCCGTTGACGAAGGAGAAGATCATTTTTGGGGCTTCCATTTCTGCAGGGCAGATTCCAAGTGTTAGTCCCCGAATCGGGCGTCTTCTTGTCGTAACACTTATGACGAAAAAGAAAGAGTCCGAACACATTTCTGTTTACCTTAGTGTATTTGTGGTATTAAAAGAAAATTGTCTTTTTTCGAAAAGATTTGTTCATTAGGATGGAGAATTATTAAAAGAAGGAGAGTTATAGGAAGGGTAAAAGGAATTGATTAGGAACTGGAAAAGGAAGAGAAAGTCTTGTAGAAACTTCTTGACCCGCAAGACCTCTCCTAAACTAATACCTATTGGGGGTCCACCCCACCTCGAAATGAGGTAAAAGGATCTCGGAACCTCTCGTTTAGGGGTGTCTAAACAAGTGGCTCCTAAATCCGAGAGAATGTTGGCTATACTTATTCAAGGTAGAAATGAACATAGTATTCCAACGGAAAGAAGGGTAGTTTGATCCACTAGGAACATGGATACACTACCGATTTTTGAAAGCAGAATTGTCTGATTAAAATGGAGAGAGGAATTTTCCATTCCCCAGCGGAATCACCAGAAATTGTACGACTTATTTTTAGGTTGAGTGTTGTATTTTAAAAAGAGGGGTCGCCTAACAGAAATTGTCGGCAAATTTTTTAATTTAATTTAAATAAATAAGTTGAAAAGTAGTATTTTATTTTGAAAATAATTTTAAATTTGAAAATTTTAAGATATGAAATCAAACTGATCTCACATCCCGAATAGTTTATATAAACGAGCACCGCACCACAAACCGTGTATCTATCCCGAAGAATAGGCACACTGTTTGACGATGGGGCTCGATTAAATAAACTAAAAGATTTGCGACATCCGTTTGGCCTGCGAACCAATTTTATAAGCCGACAAGTTCCCCTGCTTAATATAAATGAATTAAGTAGGGTTTATATTACTCGGGTTCTTAAAATTCCCTATAAGGGCAAGCCCCTATAGTTAATTATATCTTAAGTGACGGGAATCACCTAAGAAAACTCTCGATAATAATCGTAGTTCTGCTCTCAAGAATTTCAAAGTTTAAGTTTTCAAGGGATTGAATTTTGGAATTTCAATAGGGAATGGATCAAATTTGGAACAATTTATTTCAGGAGTCCAAAAGGAAGAAAGGTAGGAGAAATTACAGATTCGAAGCGAACTTCGGCAATTTCCCGACTATCCTATTGTTTGGCTTGGATTTAGGAAAGTCCTAATGTTTATCTGATATTTCAATCTTGTCAATTTTGATTAATTTGGACTTATATTTGTATGATATGATCATACAAATAGCCTTGAAGATGTGAGGGTTTATGTCGTACCAAACGACTACCTAGGAGTCCTAAGACCAGTTAGGGCTTAATTTACATGACATGATCATGTAAATACCTAACGAAGAGTTGAGGATTTATGTTGCACTAGGTAAATTACCTCGAAATCCTATGACTTTGTTGTTTAATTCTAGGAATGTTTAGCTGATGTAGAGTTGTTTTGCTGACGAAGATGGTCGTGCTGCCCACCGTGCTCCAAGCTCCTTGTTGTTGCAGAGGTTTGGTTTTAGAAGTCATAAATCAGGAGATGAGAAAAGTGTTTTGGTTTAGAGAAATTCTTAATTTCTAAGTGTTTTATGTTTTAATTAAAACAAATCTTAAAGTTGATTATAACAACACCGGTTAAGATCCCACGGTTCCATCCTTCCGGCATCGTTATTTTATCGGATTCACTTAGTCCAGATGAATTTGCTAAACTCAACTAAATGAGTTCCACACTTTCATTTAGACCGTGGGAAATCCCGTTAGCAACACGTAGGTTACATCATCCGAGGTATTCCCGATCATCCAACAAGACGTTTTAATTTAGTTGTAGTTGTAGTTTTGTATTCTATTTGTGATTAAATTTTGAGTTGTTTTATATTTTGCAATGTTGTGGCGGTGAATTTTATCTTGCAATGACTTTTAATTTAGTTTTGGTTTCAGTTTTAGAGACTATCCTAAAAGTGTGGGTTTTCATGCAACAGTTGTTTATCATGCAAGAAAAGTAAGTGCGATGCGATTAAGTAAATTGCAATAAAGTAAATTGCAACAAAATAAAAGCGTACCTGGAGGGTCTTCCCGTCATCCCAAGCTGCACTTAAAACACAATTAGGATATTTAAGCATTTAAAGCAAGTCCCTAGGTAAAGCCAAGGGGAGGATTATGGTTTTCTACCAAATTCCTAATCCTATAGCTAGTCATCTCCTATGACATCTAGGTTCTTGTGTTTTGGTTTGAGGACGATTTCCTTCATCAAAGAACAATTAAGTTCAGTTGTTCTTATAAACATTCTATCATATTGAGAAAGTGTTTAAGAAGAATCTTAAACATCTTTTCAATATTGCTAGAATTGTTTTAAGTCCAAATTATTTTAATCATACAAATGAATTAATCGTCCGGGAATTCAAGTTTTGTTGTTATCTTACTCAGTGAACTAGGACATTTGAATATCCTATGAGGGAAGTAACATTTCGTTTAACGTTCTGTTTAGGAGTTATGACAACAAAAGCTTTTGAGGGCAAATTGATGTTCAAATGGTTTGTGATTTAATTTAATTTCAGTTAACGAGTTTATATTTATTTTTGAATTTCTTTATGTCTTAGGTGATGTTATTTTTAATTCAATTTAATTTAACTTTAATTTAATTTAATTTGGTTTAGTTTTAATTTTATTTTAATTTAATTTGATTTTAATTTTAACTTGATTCTATTATTTAATTTAATTTAATTCAATTTAATTTGATTTGATATGATTTAATTTAATTTAATTTAATTTGATTTAATTTAATTTAATTTGATTTAATTTAATTTATTTTTAATTTAATTTAATTTAATTTAATTTAAATTTAATTTAATTTAAATTTTAATTTAATTTTATTTTTAATTTTAATTTAATATTTTATTATTATTTTTTTATTTTTTAAAGATGATTTAATTTTAATTATTAAAGTATTAATTTAATTGAAATTTTAAAAGGATTTAATTTAAATAATTTAACTTTAATTTAATTTAATGATTAAGTCTTTTAGCATTTTAAATCTTAAATTTGGATTATTATTTTAATTAGGAATTAAATATTATTGAGATGATTAATTTAGGGATTCTTAAATTAAAGAACAAATCTCTTTCTAATAATATCCTTATTTTAATAATTCCAATTTTATTATTCTTCCAAGTTTAATCAATTATTTAATTAAGGTTTATTTCAATTATTTTTAAATTGTTTAATAGGTTTCTACCCTTATTATTCAAATTTCAATCATCCAAATCAGATTAGGATCAAATACTTTACTCTTTAATTTTATTAAGCTTAAAAGTTTTAATTAAAGGTTAAAATTTTAATTACCATTTTGCCCTTCAAGCTTAATAATTTCATAACTCACAAAATTGAGCTTAAATGAACTTAAAATTTTTATGTGACTTCACTCATATGTCAATAAAGGCATGAGAGGAGAAAATGTGATTTTTCTGTATTTAATTTATTTATGTAATTATTTTTGGTGGAGAATAGGGATTTCCAAGGAAAATTTAATAATATGACCAAGGGAAAGTTTCTGTCCTTAAGAAAATTATGGGACATTCCTAATGATTAGAGGATCACTTGGACCAATTTTGGTGATTTTTTTGAATTATATTATTTTTATTATAATTATTTTGAGTTTTGGAGTATTAATTAATTTAAAAATAAAATAAAGATTGAAAAATGAATTTTATATTTTTCAAAAATCTCTCTCGATATCAAGGAAATCAGAGAACCAATTTTTATAATTTTTTGATTTTTCTTTGATTTATTAGAATTATTTTAGTGGAAATGCTAAAAATATAAATTTTGTTTTAATTTTAAAATTACCTTAAGGCTTTAAAATTTAATATCTCATTATAGAGACTTAAAAAAAAATGGGATTTGTTCCCAAGTGATTAAAATTCAAAATGTGACATTTTGGTGAATTTTATTATTTTTGTGATTTTTATTATTTTTAAATTATTAAAATATTAAAATAATGCAAAAAATCAACTTTTTTAGAAAATTGCAATTTTATTTTTCTTAAACTCCCCTGATATCAGAGAGGCTCCAAAACTAATTTAGTGAATTTTTGAAAAGTATTTTGAAAGTTATGAATTTTTAAAGTTTAAATTGGCTAAATGGCTTAATCAACTCATTTAGTAGGGCTAACTGTGTCCAATCGACTTCAAATTTTTATGGTGGGTTCCTCCGATCCTAAAGATCAGTGGAGAATTGATTTCAAGTCAATTTGATGTATGATTAGCTCTAATTAATTAAGGACCCGTTTTGGGTGTTTAAGCCAATTAGGGTTATTCCAAGTGGATTAATTCAAAACCTATTTTTCCTAGGTTCCTCTCGGTCATAATAAACATCACCAAATTTTCCTAGAATTTATTTCACAATATGCTAATTATTGGAATTAAAATACTCAAACTAGAAACCTAGAGTTGAAAAATCAATAACTCTTCATAGGGATGGCCTCGACTTTGGAAAATTCGGGAATGTTCCCAAATTCGGAGGCTTCAAAAGCCCTATGGTCTCATGCCATGGTGAATTGTATACATGCATGGAGAATCGAAAATGTGCAGAGAGTAAATAAATTATTAAAAATAAAATACTTGATGAAATTAAATGATTTCTTTTCCACATTATTCTCCTCTATTCACCGAGCAAGTGGGTATTTTTATTTTATTTTTCTCGATTTTCCTACACAAAGTTATGCATTTTTGAAGTTTAGGGAATTAAATAAATAGAAAAATAACCTATTTTTCTACTTATCCACGCGGCGCTGACTCAACCTCGGCGTCTCCGAAAGGCCACACGGAGTGTTCTGATTCGGCGCCGCCATCCGACTCAGCGCTCCAGGGGCCCGCTGTATCGTTCTATCTCCTCATACGACGCGATCCTGGTCGTCTGTCCGCGTATGTATTAAATGAACGACATCCGTTCATCATCCCCAAGCTTCCCAGCCTGAGAACCATCCACACTAAATCCTTAATATCTCACTCAATACTTAACGGATTTTCGTGTTCTTATGCTCTATGGATTCATCTTGAAGAGACGAATACATCTATACGGTGATCATGCATTGAAATTAAGGTATTTGAATTGGAGAATCTCCAGAAGCTCAGGATAAAGAGTTAGCTCATACCTTAGCTCAGAGAAGTGTGGCTTCAATCTAAGGGATGTGTCACCTTCGACTGAGTCCAAATAAGCTCCAGATGAAGTCTCCTGGCCTGGTGAATTATCCAGGTATGATTTCGACCACAGCCGATTACAAAGCTTCGGAGTCCGGAACGGATGGGTGGTCCGGAGAGGGGCTTTCACCGGGAAGGTCTCCTCTTGACCTTGTGCAGGTGTAGGTGAGTTTAATTTGACTTTGGTGAAGGATTTGGGAATGTCCTGTTCTGGCCTGAGAATTGAGCTCCAAAATTGAGCTCAATTAGTGGGGATTAGGGCAGGAGGACAGTGGGGATCAAATGCACTAGGTGTGGGGAGAGTCTGGAGTGATTTTGGCAGAGTTTCCTTAAGGTTAGTTCAGCACCTCTTCCATGGCCGAGAGGGGTGGGGTTTAAATAGGAGAGGCTGGAGGGCCTCCCAGGGGGAGTTAGGACTTGGGATCAGCTGCTCTTGGCAAGGGAAGAACAGCTGCAATGGCCACTGGGCATTGGGCAACTTAGCAAGGTGGAATTTCAATGCTTGGCTCCTTCCCATGTCTCGGCCATGGTGTTTTCCGGCGGCCTGTGTGGTCGGCCGGCGAGCATGGGTCACCCTCAGGGTCAGGAGGTCCAGGGCTTGAAGTTGGTGAAGGCAATTGGGCTTGGACATGCGTAAAGTGTTTGAATCAAAGTAGAATGGGGTAAGGGTATATTTTAGCTCAAATTGGTCAAATGCATGGATTGGGCTAGGTGCACCTTCCCATGGCTAGTTTGGGCTGAAGATAAAGTGGTTTAGGTCAGTTTAATTAGTGGGGAAGGGTCACCATCCAAGTACAATTAAGTTTAAGCATGGTTTAGTGGAGTCATGGAAGTGGCTAATCCCCCTTAAGAGAATATGGAAAGGGCCACCTCCTCTTGCCATCTTGGGTATGGTGAGGTGGAAAGTAGATTCCATGGCTCTCATGGCTCCCATGTGGCTCATGCATGGCTTCATGGCTCCATTTGGCTTGGGAAAAGTTAAGTCATCTTTCTTGGAGAAAGATTTTTTGAATTTTATCATTTTGATGGGAATTGGCATATGACTTGATTTGGATTTATTTTATCTTGGATTTAGAACTTAGGAGATGGTTTTATCAAATGGATGATCATAGAGGATTGTCATGTGGGCTTTGGGCCTTTTGAAATTTAGTGAAGATGGGCTTTTAAAATGGTTTAGGGAAGTGGGGTTTTGGATTTTAAAATGGATTTTAGGATGAAAGTTTGGTAAAGGCTTGGACCAAATAATTGTTGGGTTTGGTTTAAGGATGTGTCATGATTGATTTGAAACAAGTTTGGAGTGATTTGGGTTTGAATTGGGTTGAATTTGGGTTGATTTGATAAATGGGCCTATGTAGGTCAAATTGGGCTAACTTGGGCCAATGTTGGGCTAGGGTTGAAATTGATGTAAAATTGATGTTGGGAAATGTTTATGGGAGTGTTTGAACGAGGTTCCAGCTTTGGTTGGATTTTGATTTTTGGGATTTGGGCTCATTTGGGTTAGGGGTGGATTTAAGTCAAAATTGGGCCTTTTGGTTTTATGTTGAATTTGAGTGGGGTTTGGATCCAAATTTTGGGCAAATCATGTTAGTGTTTTGTTTGTGAGGATGTTAAGGAAGGTTTAGAAAAGATTTGGAGTTAATTGGAGTTGAATTGGGTTAGTTTGGGCTAAGTTTGGGTCATGGGTCCAAATTGGGCTATAAGGTCCAAAATGAAATTGGGTTCAAATGTCAATCAAATTGGACTTAGATTTGCTCTAGATTGGTGTTGGAAATGTTAAATTGAAGTTTAGAATTGAATTGGACCAGAATTTGGGTCAATTGGGTAGGTTTGGTTTGACATTGGGTTCACTTTGGGTTAAAATGGGTCAAATTGGGGATTTTGACAAAAGTGGGGTAAATTGACACAATTGGCCCATGGTGTAGTTGGACAAAATGAAATTGGGAATATTTGGGATTTTCTGGAATTTTATGGGAATTTGCTGAATTTTTGGATTTTTGGATTTTTGGGTCAAGAGGGGCATTATGGGTATTTGGAGGGTATTGGGAGGTATTTTTGGAATTTTTTGTATTTTTGGCTATGGATGATCAACTTGATTGGTGAGGAAATGTTCAGGGTTAATTTTGGGGAATTTTGGGTGATTTGGAAATTTTGAAAAATTTGGGTAATTTCAAGGGCTTTGGGTAAAGTTAGCGGGTGTAGGGTCCTGGCGGTAAAAAAATTGAAAATTTGCAAAAATGAAGATTGAGTAATTGTAAGTGGAATGAAATCATTTTGGTTGAGCCATGAAGCCATATCAAGCCCACATGATCCATGAAGGGACTCATTTGAGGCATTCACTATGTTGTTCCTAACCCTCTTAGCCAAGGGCTTAGGGGTTAAGGACTATCCATGTGAATCACCTTCATGAGTCAGGAGGTCAAGTTAGGTATGGGTGTGTTTTTAGGATGTGTGTGAAAGTGTAGTGTATAGGTGTAGTGTATGTGTAAGTCAGCCCTTCACTGCGACCGAGCCACCTGTAGGCGTCCTAAGGCCAAAGAGTCCTATAGGAACTCATCCTTTAAACTTCCACATTTGATTTCAACCCTCTAGGTGATTAGGGGTCTACAGCCAAGTTTGTGGAGTTTGCAGGGAGTTAAGAAGTGGTTTGAATTTCTAAGTGGTGGGTCCCAATTCTAATCCTCTAGGATAATCAAAGGAAAAGCGTAAGGCTAGATCCTAAGTACTAAAGAGAAGAAGAGAAGACCTCATCAAAAATGAGGTCAACATAATTAAGTTTAAAGACATAATAAACTTAATTAACCCATTAAACCTTACTTAAATTAGGTTTAATATAAAAAATAAATCTTAATTAAGTTTAAAGACATATTAAACTTAATTAATCAAAATTAAACTTATTAATTAAGTTTAAAGACATAATAAACTTAATTAACCCATTAAACCTTACTTAAATTTGGTTTAATATAAAAATTAAATCTTAATTAAGTTTAAAGACATATTAAACTTAATTAATCAAAATTAAACTTATTAATTAAGTTTAAAGACATAATAAACTTAATTAACCCATTAAACCTTACTTAAATTAGGTTTAATATAAAAATTAAATCTTAATTAAGTTTAATGACATATTAAACTTAATTAATCAAAATTAAACTTATTAATTATGTTTAAAAACATAATAAACTTAATTAACCCATTAAACCTTACTTAAATTTGATTTAATATAAAAATTAAATCTTAATTAAGTTTAAAAACATATTAAACTTAATTAATCAAAATTAAACTTATTAATTAAGTTTTAAGACATAATAAACTTAATTAAATCATTAAACCTTACTTAAATTAGGTTTAATATAAAAATTAAATCTTAATTAAGTTTGAAGACATATTAAACTTAATTAATTCATTAAACCTTAATTAAATTAGGTTTAATATAAAAATCAAATCTTAATTAAAGACACATTTAAACTTAATTAATCCCCTTACACACTAATCAAACTTAAACTTTAATTAGGTCTAAACCATTAGACCTAATTAAACCATTAGACCTTAACTAACTAAAGTCTAATTGTTAACCTCATTTTTGATGAGGTCTTCTCTTCCTTTTTTTAGTACCTAGGATCTAGCCTTAGGCTTTTCCTTTGACTATCCTAGAGGATTAGAATTGGGACACACCACTTAGAAATTCAAACCACTTCTAAACTCCCTGAAAACTCCACAAACTTGATTGTAGACCCCTAATCACCTAGAGGGTTGAGATCAAATGTGGAAGTTTAAAGGATGAGTTCCTATAGGACTCTTTGGCCTTAGGACTGCCCTGGGTGGCCTGGTTTGGTGAGGGCTAACTTACACACACACTACACTTATACACTACACTTTCACACACCTCCTAAAAACCACACCCATACCCAACTCGACCTCCCGACTCATGAAGGTGATTCACATGGATGGTCCTTAACCCCTAAGCCCTCGCGTAGAGGGTTAGGAACAACATAGTGAATGCCTCAAATGAGTCCCTTCATGGCTCATGTGAGCTATATATGGCTTCATGGCTCAACCAAAATGATTTCATTCCACTTACATTTACCCAATCTTCAATTTTCTAAATTTTCAATTTTTGACCCCGAGACCCCTGACCCGCCAAATTCTACCCAAAACCCTTGAAATTACCCAAATTTTCCAAAATTCTCCAAAATCATCCAAATTCCTCAAAATCAATCCTAAACATCCTCCCACCACTCAAATTGACCATTTTTACCCAAAATACCCAAAATTCCAGAAAATACCCCCCAATACCCTCCAAATTACCAAAATGCCCCTCTTGACCCAAAATCCAAAAAAAATTCCAAAATTCCCCGAAAATTCCAAAAAATCCCAAATATTTCCAATTTCATTTTGTTCAACTACAACATGGGCCAATTTTTTCAATTTACCCCACTTTTGTCAAAATCCCCAATTTGCCCCATTTTAACCCAAAAGTGAACCCAATGTCAAACAAAACCTTCCCAATTGACCCAAATTTTGGTCCAATTCAATTCTAAAATTCAATTAAATATCCCCAACACCAATCTAGACCAAATCCAAGCCCAATTTAATTGACATTTGAATCCAATTTCACTTTTGACCTTAAAGCCCAATTTGGACCCATGACCCAAACTTAGCCCAAACTAACCCAATTCTATCCCAATTAACCCCAAATCTTTTTTAAACCTTCCCTAACATCCCTACAAACAAAACACTAACTTGATTTGCCCAAAATTTGAACCCAAACCCAACTCAAATTCAACCCAAAGCCAAAACTCCTTACATGGGCCTACACCTAAACCTAACCCAAATAGGCCCAAACCCCAAAATCCAAACCCAACCAAAGTTGAAACCTCTTTGAAACAGCCCTACAAACATTTCTCAACATTAATTTTACACCAATTTCAACATTAGCCCAACATTAGCCCAAGTTAACCCAATTTGGCCTCCCATTGGCCACTTTACCAAAAAGCCCAAGTTCAACCCAATTCAAACCCAAACCACGTCAAATTTGTTTAAAATTACTCACAACACATCCCTAAACCAAACCCAACAATTATTTGGCCCAAACTTTTACAAATTTCCCATCCACCAATTTATTTCCAAGCTTAAAAAGCCCACTTTATTAAACCTTCCTAAAAACCCACCCAAAACAAATTTAAAAGCCCAAAACTTATTCCAAAAGCCCACATGAAATTTCTCTCATCATACCTATAATTTAAAACACTTCCTAAGTTCCAAAATCAATAACCAAATAGTTCCAAATCAAGCTTCATGAAATTTGTCCACTAAAATACCAAAATTCCTTAAACCCACTTTCATGAAACCAAGCCCACTTTTCCCAAGCCATATATAAGCCATGAAGCCACTCTTAAGCCACATGCAAGCCATGTGAGTTGTTCACATGTGACCTTAACACATTGGGCAAAAGGAGGAGATCCTTTCCACATTCCCTTAAGAAAATTAACCATGTCCATGTCTCCCCTAAACCATGTTTAATCCTAATTGTACTTGGATTGTGACTTGACCCTACTAATCAAGCTGATCCAAATCACTTTCTCTTCAGCCTAAACCAAGCCTTGGGTGGTGCACCTAGCCCAAAAGGATGGATTGACCCATTTAGAGCCAAAATAGCCATGCCCCCATGCCATTTTGATCCAAATCCTTTACACATGTCCAAACCCAATTGACTTCACCATTGCCAAGCCCTGACCACCCTGGTCAAGATGGTGACTCATGCCTGCCGGCCAGCTGCCTGGGTCACCTGAAAACTCCATGGCCGAGACATTTGAAGGAGCCAAACATTGAAATTCTCCCTTGCTGAGTTGCCCCATGCCCAGTGGCCATTGCAGTTGTTCTTCCCTTGCCAAGAGCAGCTGATCCCGATCCCTAACTCCCCGCGGAGGCCCTCCAGCCTCTCCTATTTAAACCTCACCCCTCTCGGCCACGAAGAGATGCTGAACCAACCTTAAGGAAACTATGCCAAAATCACTCCAGACTCTCCCCCACACCTAGAGCATTTGATCCTCACTGTTCTCTTGCCCTAATCCCCACTAATTGAGCTCAATTTTGGAGCTCAATTCTCAGGCTAGAACAGGACACTCCCAAATCCTCCACCAAAGTCAAATTAAACTCACCCACACCTGCACAAGACCAAGAGAAGGAGCTCCCCAGTGAAAGCTCCCTCTCCAGGCCACCCATCTGTTCCAGACTCCAATGGTTGAAATCGAGCTTGGTCAAAATCATACCTGGACAATTCACCAGGCGAAGGGACTTCATCTGGAGCTTGCTTGGACCCAATCGAAGGTGACACAACCCTCAGATCAAAGCCACACTTCTCTGAGCTAAGGTATGAGCTAACTCTTTATCCCGAGCCTCTGGAGATTGTCTATTTCAAATGCTTTAATTTCAATGCATGATCACCGTATAGATGTGTTCGGCTCTTCAAGACGAATCCATAGAGCACAAGAACACCAAAATATGTTAAGTATTGAGTGAGATATTAAGGATTTAGTGTGGACGGTTCTTGGGTTATGAGGCTTGGGGACGATGAACGGATGCCGTCCATTTGATACACGTGCGGGTGGACGATCCAGATTGAGTCGTATGAGGAGACGGAACGATGCAACGAGCCCCTGGAGCACTGAGTCGGATGGCGGCGTCGAACCAGAAAGTGCCGCGTGGCTGTTCGGAGATGCTGAGGTTGACGCGGGGCCGATTCGGATAAATAGAAAAATAGGGATTTTCTTATTTATTAAATACGCAGAACTTTAAAAATCCATAACTTTGTGTAGAGAAATCATAAAAATAAAATAAAAATACCCTCTTGCTCAGTGAACAGAGGAGAATAATGTGGAAAAGAAATCATGTAATTTCATTAAGTATTTTATTTTTAATGATTTATTTACTCTCTACATTGTTTTAATTCTCCATGCATATAGGAAATTCACCATGGCATGAGACCATAGGGCTTTTGAAGCCTCTGAACTTGGGAACGTTCCCTGAATTTTCTAAGGTCAGAAGCCATCCCTATGAGAAGTTATTGATTTTTCAAATTTATGTTGCTGTTTTGAGTGTTTTAATTCCAATAATTAGCATGTTGAGAAATAAATTCTAGGAAAATTTGATGATGTTTCTTATGACCAGAGGACCCTTGGGAAAATAGGTTTTGAGTTAACTCACTTGGAATAACCTTAATTGGCTTAAATACCAAAAATGGAACTTTAATTAATTAGAGCTAATCATACATCAAATTGACTTGAAATCAATTCTCCAGTGACCTTTAGGATCAGAGGAACCCACCATAAAAGTTTGAAGTCAATTGGACTTGGTTAGCCCTATCAAATGGGTTAATTAAGCTATTTAGCCAAACTTAAACTTTAAAAATTCATAACTTTCAAAATGCTTTTCAAAAATTCACCAAATTGGTTTTGGAGCCTCTCTGATATCAAGGGAATTTAAGAAAATAAAAATTACAATTTTCTAAAAAAGTTGATTTTTTGCATTATTTTAATATTTTAATAATTAAAAAAATAATAAAAATCACAAAAATAATAAAATTCACCAAAATGTCACATTTTGAATTTTAATCACTCAGGGACAAACCCCATATTTTTCTTAAGTCTCTATGATGAAATATTAAGTTTTAAAGCTCTAAGGTAATTTTAAAATTAAAAAAATGTATTTTCTAGCATTTCCACTAAAATAATTCTAATAAATCAAAGAAAAATCAGAAAATTATAAAAATTGGTTCTCTGGTTTCCTTGATATCAGAGAGATTTTTAAAAAATATATAATTCATTTTTCAACCTTTATTTTATTTTTAACTTAATTAATACTCCAAAACTCAAAATAATTATAATAAAATAAAATATAATTCAAAAATAAATCAAAATTGGTCCAAGTGGTCCTCTGGTCATTAGGAATGTCCCATAATTTTCTTAAGGACAGAAACTTTCTCTTGGTCATGTTATTGAATTTACCTTGAAAATCCCTATTTTCCACCAAAAAAATTACATTAATAAATTAAATACAAAAAAATCACATTTTCTCCTCTAATGTCTTGATTGATATGTGAGTTACGTCACATAAAAATTTCAAATTCATTTGAGCTCAATTTAGTGAGTTATGGAATTAGTAAGTTTAAAGGGCAAAATGGTAATTAAAATTTTAACCTATAATTAAAAATTTTAGGTTTAATTAAAAGGGTGGGTAAAATATTTGATACTAAGTTGATTTTGGATGTTTGAAACTTAGGTAATTAAAGGGTGGAAACCTACCAAACAATTTGAAAATAATTAAAATAAACCTTAATTAAATAATTAATTAAATTTGGAAGAATAATAAAAAAAATTGAAATTATTAAAATAGGAATATTATTAGGAAGAGATTTATTCTTTAATTTAAAAATCCCTAAATTAATCACCTCAATAATATTTAATTGCTAATTAAAATGATAATCCAAACTCAAGATTTAAAATGTTAAAAGACTTAATCATTAAATTAAATTAAAGTTAAAACATTTAAATTAAATCCTCCAAAAATTTCAATTAAATTAATACTTTAACAATTAAATTAAATCATCTTTAAAACATAAAAAAATAAAATATTAAATTAAGATTAAAATTTAAATTAAATTAAAATTAAATTAAATTTAAATTTAAATTAAATTAAATTAAAATTAAATTAAATTAAAACATATTAAGTTAAATTAAATTAAATAAAAAAATAAAATCAAGTTAAAATAAAATTAAAATTAAATTAAAAAAATTAAATTAAATTAAAATTAAAAATAAACCAAATTAAATTAAATTAAAATTAAATTAAATTAAAATTAAATTAAATTAAATTAAATATAACGTCACCTAAGACATAAAGAATTCAAAATAAATCTAAAACAACTTGAACACTATTCCAAACTTAAACCCATTAATTAAAATTAAATTAAATCACAAATCACTTAAACATCAATTTGCTCTCAAAAGCTCTTGTTGTCATAACTCCTAAATGGAGTATTAAGTGAAGTGTTACTTCACTTATAGGATATTCAAATGTCCTAATTCACTAAGCAAGATAACAAAACTTAAACTCCTAGATGATTAATTCACTTGTATAATTAAATTCTCTTGGACTTAAAATAATCCTAGAGGTATTGAAAAAATGTTTAAGACTCGTCTTAAACACTTCCTCTATATGATAGGATATTTATAAGAACAATTGAACTTAATTGTTCTTTGATGAAGAAAATCATCCTTAAAACAAAACATAAGAACTTAGACGTCATAGGAGATGACTAGCTATAGGATTAGGACTTTGGTAGACAACCAAAACCTTTCCCTTAGCCTTACCTAGGTACTTGATGAAACATTTAAATGCTTTAACATGTGTTTTAAGTGCAGCTTGGGATGATGGAAAGACCCTCCAGGTACGCATTTATTTTATTGCAATTTACTTTATTGCAAATGCACTTTACTTTTCTTGCATGATAAATAACTGTTGCATGAAAACCAAAACCTTTAGGATAGTCCCTAAAACTGAAACCAAAACTAAATTAAAAATCATTACAAGATAAAATTCACCGCCACAACATTTCAAAATATAAAATAACTCAAAATTTAATCACCAACAAAACAAAACTACAACTACAACTAAATTAAAACGTCTTGTAGGATGATCGGGAATACCTCAGATGATGTAACCTACGTGTTGCTAACGGGATTTCCCGCGGTCTAAATGAAAGTGTGGAACTCATTTAGTTGAGTTTAGCAAATTCACCTGGACTAAGTGAATCCGATAAAAATAACGATGCCGGAAGGATGGAACCATGGGATCTTAACCGGTGTTGTAATAATCAACTTTAAGATTTGTTTTAATTAAAACATAAAAAACACTTGGAAATTAAGACCTTCTCTAAACCAGAACACGTCTCTCATCTCTTGATTTATGATTTCTAAAACTAAACCCTCAAAGAACAACAAGGAGCTCGAGCATAGTAGTGGGAGCACGGCCATCGTCATCGACAAAACCCGAGTCTAATTCAACAAAACTTTCTTAGAATTAAATAACCAAACCATAGGACTTCGAGGTAGTTCGCTTAAGTGCAACATAAATCCTCAACCTTTTGTTAGAGCATTTGCATTGTAAATTAAGCCCTAACCTGGTCTTAGGATTCCGAGGTAGTCGTCCGATATGACATAAACCCTCACATCTTCGAGGCTATTTGTGTGATCACATCATACGAATATAGGTCCTAATTAATTAAAAAATTGGCAAGATCAAAACATTAAATAAACATTATGGCCTTCCTAAATTCAAGCCAAACAATAGGATAGTGGGGAAATTACCGAAGTTCGCTTCGAATCTGTGATTTCTCCTACCTTTCTTCCTTTGAATTCCCAAAATAAAAATGTTCCAAATTTGAGCCATTCCCTATTGAAATTCCAAAATTCAATCCTCGAAAACTTAAACTTTGAAATTCTTGAGAGTAAAGCTGCCGATTATTATTGAGAGTTTTCTTAGGTGATTGCCGTCACTTAAGATGTAATTAACTATAGGGGCTTGCCCTTATAGAGAATTTTAAGAACCCAGGTAATATAAACCCTGTTTAATGCTTTCATATTAAGCAGAGGAACTTGTTGGCTTATAAAATTGGTTCGCAGACCAAACGGATGTCACAAATCTCCTAGTTTATTTAATCGAGCCCCATCACCAAACAGTGTGTCTATTCTTCGGGATAGATACACGGTTTGTGGTGTGGTGCTCGTTTATATAAACTATTCGGGATGTGAGATCAGTTTGATTTCATTTCTTAAAATTTTCAAATTTAAAATTATTTTCAAAATCAAATACTACTTTTAAAATTATTTATTTAAATTAAATTAAAAATTTGCCGACAATTTCTGTAGGCGACCCCCTTTTCAAAATACAACCACATAACCTAAAAATAAGCCGTACACTAATCAAACTTAAACCTTAAATAGGTCTAAACCATTAGACCTAATTAAACCATTAGACCTTAACTAACTAAGGTTTAATCAAACTTAAACTCTAATTAGGTCTAAACCATTAGACCTTAACTAACTAAGGTTTAATCAAACTCAAACCCTAATTAGGTCTAAACCATTACACCTAATTAAACCATTAGATCTTAACTAACTAAGGTTTAATCAAACTTAAACCTTAATTAGGTTAAACCATTACACCTAATTAAACCATTAGACCTTAACTAACTGAGGTTTAATCAAACTTAAACCCTAATTAGGTCTAAACCATTAGACCTAATTAAACCATTAGACCTTAACTAATTAAGGTTTAATCAAACTCAAACCCTAATTAGGTCTAAACCATTAGACTTAATTAAACCATTAGACCTTAACTAATTAAGTTTTAATCAAACTCAAACCCTAATTAGGCCTAAACCATTAGACCTTAACTAATTAAGGTTTAATCAAACTCAGACCCTAATTAGGTCTAAACCATTAGACCTAACTAAACCATTAGACCTTAACTAACTAAGGTTTAATCAATCTTAAACCCTAATTAGGTCTAAACCATTAGACCTAATTAAACCATTAGACCTTAACTAACTAAGGTTTAATCAAACTTAAACCCTAATTATGTCTAAACCATTAGACCTAATTAAACCATTAGACCTTAACTAAGGTTTAATCAAACACAAATCCTAATTAAGTCTACTACATTAGACTTAATTAATTATTAAACCTTAATCAACTAAGGTTTAATCAGACCCAAATCCAACCTTTTATTCCAAGTCCAACATAACCTAAACCTAAAAATAACCTAACTTGAGTCCAATCTAACTTGAACTCAAGTTAACCTAAACTTTAGGTTCAACCCACATTGAATCTAATTTAAACCTAACCTGACTTGAGTCCAATCTAACTTGAACTCAAGTTAACCTAAACCTTAGGTTCAACCCACATTGAACCTAACTTAAACTTAACCTAACTTGAGTCTAACCTAATTTGAACACAAGTTAACCTAAACCTTAGGTTCAACCCACATTGAACCTAACCTAAACCTAACCTATCTTGAGTCCAACCTAATTTGAACTCAAGTTAACCTAAACCTTAGGTTCAACCCACATTGAACCTAACCTAAGCCTGACCTAACTTGAGTCCAACCTAACTTGAACTCAAGTTAACCTATGCTTTAGGTTCAACCCACATTGAATCTAACTTAACCTAAAACCTTAGGTTCAACGTAACCTGAACTAAACTAAACTTGAATTCAACCTAACTTAAACTCAAATCAAATTTTAAATTAACCCACATTAGACTCAAGTCAAACCAAACTTAGGTTCAACCTGACATGAACCTAACCCAAAAACCTAACTTAAGTCTAACTCATATTAGACGTAAGTCAAACCATACTTAGGTTTAACTTGATATAAACCTAAGTCTAACCTAAGCCTCAGGCTCAACCTAACTTGAATCTAAACTAAAAACTGACTTAAGTTTAATCCTAAGTCTAGGTATAACTTTAAATAAACTTAATTAAAACTTAAGTCTTATCTAAAAGGGACTTAGATGGTCTGCAAATCTAATTGAGTCTAATTTATTAGACTTGATTAACCTTTAAGTCCTATTTAAACAAGACTTAAAACTTAATTAAATATATTCTGAACCAAACCTTTTAACTTAAGTTCAAACAGATATGAACTCAAGTTATATAGATTCAATCAACATTGAATATAACTTAGGTTCAACCAGATATGAACCCAAGTTAATTCAATCAATATTGAATCTAATTTCAAACCTTTTAACTTAAGTTCAAACAGATATGAACTCAAGTTAAATAGATTCAATCAACATCGAATCTAACGTAGGTTCAACTGTGACATGAAGCCAAATTAATTCAATCAATATTGAATCTAATTTCGAACCTTTTAACTTAAGTTCAATCAGACATGAACTCAACTTAAATAAATTCAATCAACATTGAATCTAACTTAGGTTCAACCAGATATGAACCTAAGTTAATTCAATCAATATTGAATCTAATTTCAAACCTTTTAACTTAAGTTCAAACAGATATGAACTCAAGTTAAATAGATTCAATCAACATTGAATCTAACTTAGGTTCAACCAGACATGAACCCAAGTTAATTCAATCAATAATGAATCTAATTTCAAACCTTTTAACTTAAGTTCAAACAGATATGAACTCAAGTTAAATAGATTCAATCAACATTGAATCTAACTTAGGTTCAACCAGACATGATCCCAAGTTAATTCAATCAATATTGAATCTAATTTCAAACCTTTTAACTTAAGTTCAAACAGACATGAACTCAAGTTAAATAGATTCAATCAATATTAAATCTAACTTAGGTTCAACCAGATATGAACCCAAGTTAATTCAATCAATATTAAATCTAATTTCAAACATTTTAACTTATGTTCAAACAGACATGAACTCAAGTTAAATAGATTCAATCAACATTGAATCTAACTTAGGTTCAACCAGATATGAACCCAAGTTAATTTAATCAATATTGAATCTAATTTCAAACCTTTTAACTTAAGTTCAAACAGACATGAACTCAAGTTAAATATATTAAATCAACATTGAATATAACTTAGGTTCAACCAGACATGAACCTAAATTATTTCAATCAATATTGAATCTAACTTCAAACCTTTTAGCTTAAGTTCTAACAGACATGAACTCAAGTTAAATAGATTCAATCAACATTGAATCTAGCTTAAGTTCAACCAGTACATGAACCCAAGTTAATTCAATCAATATTAAATCTAATTTCAAACCTTTTTAACTTAGAGTTCGTACGGACATGAACTCAAGTTAATTCAAAATTTAAGATCAAGATATAAATTCAACATTTTAAGCCAAAACTGACATAATCAACAAAAAAATTGACATTTCAAAATAATTCGACATAAACTGACATCCAAGACATATCCAAATATTTTGTAATGATTCTAACAATGTTTTCTTTGCAGGGTGAAAACAAGAAATTTCGCTTAGATTTTCTTTACATATTATAGGATGTACTAACTCTGTTTTGCAGGACGACATTCTAGGCTAACAAAAAAAACAAAACCAAAACTTTTTGGTTAGACATATAACCTAAAACTTTTAACAGTAAAAACAAAACCAAAACTTTTAGGTTAGACATATAACCTGAAACTTTTAACAGTAAAAACAAAACCAAAACTTTTAGGTTAGACATATATCCTGAAACTTTCCAACAAATCAACAACATTGACAACAAAACCAGAACCTTTAGGTTAGACATAATACCTAAAGTATTCAATAACTTGATATAACAACATTAGGGAGTGATAGTGGGTACATCTCTCCTTAAAATAAATTCTGAGAAAAAAAATGATTAAAATTAATCAGAAGTTTTCTTAAACAATTGAAAATTGTTTAAGATGTAATTAACTATAGAGGATTACCTCTATAAGAGATTTAAAAGAACCCGAAATAGAAATCTCTGGTTTACCATGATTTTCTTAATATGAAAATTCTAGAATATATTATTCTAGAATATCCTCATATAAGAATTTTCATAAGCATCATTTTCTATTATTAGTCCTAAAAATTTTCTAAATCCTTTAGGGGATTTATATGAATAAAACTAGGCTAATATTAGATGGATACTCTTTGACATTGACATGATACAAAAACTGGCGGTGAGACACCACCACCGACACCCAACAACAATTTTAAAATTTTCCAACTACCACCAGCCTCTCAGCATCATCTTGTCTGCCTCGAGATCACGGGCATCAATCTCTAAATAGGCTAGCGTTCGAAGGTTCATTATATTAATTGATGCTCCCGGATCGACTAGTACCCTGGAGAGTGAAATTTCCAATACTGACTGAAATATACAACGGTCGGTTGTGATCTGCTGTTCCAAGTAGTAAATCATCGTCCGTGAAGGTAACACTGCGATGTCCTTTCAATGAGCAAACCTCGTCGAAGGAATTACCAGCCATTTGAGCTAAGCAAATTTCTGGATCAAGCAAGGCCTTGACCAGATATTCTCTCATCTCCTTTGACAGGATCAGAGCATCGTAGATGCTCAGTTTGGCCTGTAGCTTCCTAAGATGGGCTATCACATTATAGTCCATTTTATTACCAGGCTGTTCAATTTCTTCCCGAACTGGCAATTCTTCCGCTGGGGTTGGATCTTCCTGAGCAACCACCTGCTTTCCTTTGTCCTTTGGACCCAATCTCAGAGGTAGGACCTTTCCGCTCCTTAGATTGACTTCATTAATTTCATCTGGATCTACCGATGTCTCCTTTTGGATCGAAGCGACTAGCTCTTCTGAAGTTGCCTCGGCATATGATAGTTATAACTCTATCGTGATCGGAGCTCCTCGGAATTCACAATTAAACTCGTCACTTACTGAACTTTCGTAGTCGTCCTTGTGAACGTCTTCCTCTTCGTTGTGGTTATCTAGGTTTTGTATGATTTGAGAATCGTTATTCGTGTCAAAATTGAGGTCCGGATTAGGTTGGTTGTCGTTACTTACATAATCATTAGAAACAGTCAAAACGTAGCCAACACTAAAACTCTTATCATTATAAGATCCCGCTGGAGCGAGCAAATAATCATATAAAGTCAGAGGTTCGAGGGATTTCTCCCCCAAATCAGAAACAACCATCCTAGGATAAGAAGCCCCTAGTCTAGTCTTCGGAGCGTCAGTCTTCTTTTCTTCTACGATCTTCTCCTCTTCATGGGGCGGTTCTTCAATCACAAGCAATAGTGTCGGCTTAACAGGTTTCAAACTCTGAGTTGAAGCTCACACCAAAGCGGTTTGGATGTGATCCAAAATTTTCTTTGATGACTTCGTCCAAACAGTACTCCATCCATTGTTGGTCGTATACGGGTCGATCGGAACAATAGGCTTTGCCGAGATAACATTGACAAAACCTCCTTTTTTGGGGTTCCTTCATGTATTCCTTCAGGATTGTTATGTTCCCTTGTCAAAGGTTATTCTTGAGCCAATTCTTGAAAGTGAAGCAGTCCTCAATTTTATGTCCGATCATCTGATGATAGGGATAGTAGTTCGGATGATCCTTCTTGTCGACTTCTTCAGGCTTTCTGGGCTTTGGTAATTGAAAGTCAGGCGTCTTCATCAAACTGTGAAACATCTTAGCCACTGTCTCAGTCTTGAAGGGGTATTCTTTGTTCAATAGTTCCTTCAGAGGACGGAGCGGACGAGACTGCTGTTGATCGTACCGCGGTGACTGATAACTCAGTCGAGGCTGAAAACTCTGTTGAGGCTGATAATTCTGTTGAGGCTGATAATTCTGCTGAGGGTGTTGATAAGTCTGTTGCGCTTGTTCGGCCGTATTTGTACTCGGCCGCTTGCCTTTGTCCACTCGCTGCGACGGTCCCGCATTTCTTCTCGAATGCTTTTGCAGTGCTTCGCTTATCGGTGTTATCAGTGAAACTTAGCTGTTTTGTTTCCTCTTTCAAGCTCCTGGCCTTGCTAAGCAACTTTTCGAAAGTCTTAATGGTGAATCCCTTAAGGAGAAATGCTATCGGGCCATGGATACTCTTAAGCAAGATACCGACCGCATGTTGTTCCTGAAGCTGTGGTTCACACTTCATGCTCAGGTTCCTCCATCGAAGTATGTAATCCACCAAAGTTTTATTATGTTTCTGTCGCTCCACCACTAGATCATTGATGGTGATGTGGTGCTGAGCTCCGGCAAACCGCTAACGAAGAGATTTTCTAATTCCGCAAAAGTCTTGATCGATCCATTCGACAATTCTACAAACCGACCGAAGGCGATCCTCGACAAACCGCCGACAACCGGCGAGAAAGTAAAGCGTCCCTCCCACCGGCATTGCAGCAAGAATCGGAATGAAAATATACGACATGTTGTCGGGGGTTTCCCATTCCATCGAAAGTCTTAAACAGAGGTGGTACAAATCCCTTCGGGTATTGGACTGCATCAAATTCTTTAGGATAAGGTCTACCCGTCTGAATAGATGCTCCATTCTTAGATCGAGCTAAGGCTTCCCACACTCGCTCGTTCTACAATGCTCTTAATATCCTTTTCGGTAATCGGGTTCGTGCGTAATCTTTCTTCAGTTAATCATCTTCGTTAACAGATGTAATCTCTTTTCCTCCTTCTGTAATATGGATGACCTCCGGGGGTATCTCTTTCTGAGGCTGGGCCTGACTCTGGAGAGTGGCTAAGGCGGCTGCCATCTCTTCCATCTTTTTCGCCATATGGGAAATTGTATCATCTCTTTCCTGAAGCTATGCTCTCATTAACTCTGGCTCATCTCTTTCTAAAGCTGGCAGAACTCCCTGCGAAACTGACGATGCTCGTGTCTCAACCATGTTAATCTCAACGTACTCTTCATCCATAAATTCTAATGAATTCGCTTTGTCCCTTAATTCTTCTCCTCGTTCTCTTGCTAGCCGTCGGATGTCCATTCTTAGTTGCCTTATGGCATCCTCAAGTGGCCTTTTCTGAGAGATCTCATGGTTGTCGGAGACGACTGTTGAACCTCTCTTTCAGGAGTTACCATTATCGCGGTACTTTCTTCGTATCCGGGATCTTCAGTGAGACTTCTCTTTCCATAACATTGTGTTTATATTGGTTTGGCAATAATAGGTCGCCACACCATCCTTCTTGTAGCAGAAGGCCTAGGACTGGCTGGTCTGTCGGTGGTGCGTAAGTAGGTGGTGTCCTCCCTAATATGGAGACCCGATACAACAACAGGTGATCCTTCCTCGCTAGCTCGTACCTTTTTCTTTGGTCTTTCAGGAACAATAGAAGGCTCTACTCGCGGATCGAGGCGAGACTTAATCGGCACTCGTCCCATTCTTCTCGAATATCCGATACGAGACATCCTTCTTTTCCGGCTAATTTCTCGACTACCGCACGCAATCGGGTGAGCGGTGTAGCCTCGCTCTTCTTCTTCTTATCGTCACCGTAATATGCGGTGCCGGGTAACACGAGGACGATCTTTCTGGCATCTACTTCATTAGATGCAGCAGAGAGAGGGTGGAATCTATTTCTTTCCAACAGTGGTGAGTATTCTAACAGTTATTCCTCTTTCTCTTTGGGGAATTCTTCAAGACAGGCGGCTTCAGCTTCTCTGACCTTCTTGATCTTAGCAAACTTCCTGTTTTTATTCCTCCTCTGTGTCCGGGTTAAGGGCCTATACTTCAAACCGGACCCTATCTCAAAAATAGACGGTATCACAGCGAAGTCTGAACCCTCCACGGTGACGAGATCATAACGGACTCGCACCTCCTTTCCCTTCGCTTGGCGGTGGTCCGGGTAGTGCAAGAATGACCGACCGGTGGGGGTAGAGACGACGCTTCTGGGGTAGCAGTTAACTTTCGTGAATAAGCAGTGTTCCTCTCAACTCGGGGCCCTCCGTAGGGAGGGAATTCTCGAGTCGACTTCGTGTTAAACTCAATCATAGGTTCTTCGGCCTCGAGAACTTTGTTCATCAGTGCGAAAAGAGTAAAATCGGCAAATTTAACGTATGTATTGTCAAAACCTTGTCTGAAGAGGATGATTGCATCACTAGGTAGCTTGTCCTGGTAGACAGCTAAGTCAAGTTCGTTGATGAAAGAGAAGATCAGCTTTGGGGCAGGCATCTTCTGCAAGGCAAGTTCCGACTATCAGTCCTGAATTATGCTTCCTTCGTTAGGACGAAAAAAAATAGAAAAAGAGTCCAAACATAATTTATTTAAGTTTGATTAAAAGAGATTTTGTTTGTTAGGCGGTTAGTTTATTCGTTAAAAAAATGAGAGAAGATTATAGAGGGTAAAGGACCCAATCCAGAACTTAGAAAGGAAGGGAAAATCTCGTAGGATTTCCCAACCCGAAGGACCGCTCCTAAACTAACACCTATTGGGGGTCTACCTCGCCTCTTCGGAGAGGTATCAAAAGGAAGATTTTGGAACCTCTCTGTTTAGGGGTGTCTAAATAGTGGCTCCAAAATCCAAAAGGAGTTGACTATACCCGTTCAAGACAGAAATGAGCGAGGTATGCCAACGGAAGAATGGTAGTCTGATCCACTAGGGGCATGGACTTACTACCGATTTATGCAAGCAAAACCATCCTATCAAAATGGAGAGACGAACTAGTCCCCAACGGAGTCTCCAGAAACATGTCGGCGTATATTTTATTATTATTATTATTTTAGGTTTTTAATTTAAATATATAAATAATTTAGAAAATAGCATTTGATTTTTGAAAATAATTTTAAATTTGAAAACATATAAGATGTGAAATTAAACTGATCTCACATCCCAAGTAGTTTAATGTAAACGAGCACCGCACCACAAACCATATATTTATCCCGAAGAATAGATACATTGCTTGATGATGGGGCTCGATTAAATAAACTAGAAGATTCGTGACATCCATTTGGTTTGCGAACCAATTTTATAAGCCGACAAGTTCCCCTGCTTAATATAAAGGAATTAAGCAGGGTTTATATTACCTGAGTTCTTAAAGTTCCCTATAAGGACAAGCCCCTATAGTTAATTACATCTTAAATGACGAGAATCATTTAAGAAAACACTCGATAATGATCAGTGGTTTTGCTCTCAATAATTTCAAAGTTTAAGGTTTCAAACAAATTGGATTTTGGAAATTTCAATAGGGAATAGCTCAAATTTGGAACAGTTTATTTTGAGAGTCCAAAGGAAGAGAAGTAGGGGATGTTACAGACCCGAAGTGAACTTCGGTGACTTCCCGACTATCCTATTGTTTGGCTTTAATTTGAGAATTTATTTAATATTTCAATCGTGCCAATTTTAATTAATTAGGACTTATATTTGTATGACACAATCATGCAAATACCTCAAAGATGTAAGGGTTTATGTCGTACCAAACGACTACCTCGGAGTCCTAATACCGGTTAGGGCTTAGTCTGCAAAACATGATTATGCAAATGCCTAACGAAAAGGTTGAGGATTTATGTTGCACTAGACAAACTATCTCGAAGTCTTATGGCATGGTTATTTATTTCTAAGGAATGTTTTGCTGAAGTAGACACAAGTTTTACTGAAGAAGATGGCCGTGCTGCCCACTATGCTCCAAGCTCCTTGTTGCTGCAGAGGTTTGGTTTTAGAAGATGAAAATCAAGAGATGAGAAAAGTGTTATGGTTTAAAAATCTTAAAGTCTAAATGAATTTTAGTGTTTTAATTAAAACAAATCTTAAAGTTGTTTAAATAGAACTGATTAAGATCCCACGGTTCCGTCATCCCGGCACTGTTATTTTCATCGAATTCACTTAGTCCAGATGAATTTGCTACACTCAACTGAATGAGTTCCACACTATCATTTAGACTGTGGGAAATCCCGTTAGCAATACGTGGGTTACATCATCCGAGGTATTCCCGATCATTCAACGAGATGTTTTAATTTAGTTAAAGTTGTGGTTTTGTTGTTCTGTTTGTGATTAAATTTTGAGTTGTTTTATGTTTTAAAATATTGTGGCAGTGAATTTTATCTTGTAGAGACTTTAATTTAGTTTTGGTTTCAATTTTGTGGCTATCCTAAAGGTTTTGGTTTTCTTGCAACAATCTTGTTTAACATGCAATAAAAGTAAAGCGCAGTGCATGTAAGTAAATTGCAATAACGTAAAATCGTACCTAGAGAGTCTTCCCGTCATTCCAAGCTACACTTTTAAAAAACATGTTAAGGCATTTAAATATTTCAACAAGTACCTAGGTAAAGACTAAAGGAATGGTTTTGGTTGTCTACCAGAATCCTAATCTATAGTTAGTCATTTCCTATGACGTCTAGGTTCTTGATTTTTAGTTAAGGATGATTTTCTTCATCAAAGAACAATTAAGTTCAATTGTTCTTTAAAACATCTCACCGTATCGAGGAAGTGCTTAGAACGAATTCTAAACATCTTTTCAATACTTCTGAGACTATTTTGAGTCCAAATGAACTTCATTGTACTGGTGAATTGATCATCCAAGGGTTTAGTTAAGTTTTATTCCTTTGCTCAGTGAACTAGGATGTTTGATTATCCTATGAGTGAGGTGACATTTCACTTAAAGCTTCATTTACTAGTTATAATAATTTAAAGCTTTCGAGGGCAAGTTAATTTGTTAAAGATTTTTAATGATTTGAAGTCGAAGTTGATGATTTATTTTAATGTGATTTAATTATGAAATTTTAATCAATGATTTTAAATTTAGAATGGTGTTTGATTCATTTAAGTTAAACCTTTTATAAATGATATCCAAATCTTATTTTAATTTATTTTTTTAGATTAACTTAGGTCAAAAGAGGTGTTCAAATTAATTATTAAATTTTGTTGATTTAATTTGGATTAATAAATTTTTACATTATGTTTTAAGGTAAGTTATATTAAAATTATATAAAATTTGCAAATTTGATTTAAGTTTGTTTTGAAATGATTTTTTTTTAATTAGTTTCAAATATTTTTAATTTACTTTTTAATTACTTAACACTTTAGGTTTTAATCAAATTAAGAATTATTTACTTTTTATCATTTAATTATTAATTCCATTTATCCTCTTAAGTTTAAGAGTTAAATATTATTAAGTGATTTATTTAGGGATTTTTATATTAAGGAATTAATATCCTCTTAAGTTATAGAGTTAAATATTATTAATTGATTTATTTAGGGATTTTTAAATTAAGGAATTAATATCCTCTTAAGTTATATCCCCATTTTAATAATCCAATTTCAATTAATCTTCCAGAATTTAAATTAATTAAGGTTTCATGTTTTAGATTTATTAAAGTGATTAATGGGTTCCTACCATTCAGTTTCCCAAAGTTTCAATCATCTAAGAGAAGATTAAAATCAGATATTTTACCCCCATGTTGATTAAACCTAAAGTTTTAATTAGGGGGTTAAAATCTTTTATTATTTTTGTGCCCCTTTAAGCTTATTTATTTTATAATTCATTAAATTAATCTTAAATGAACTTAAAATTTTTTATGCTACTCCACTCACATGTCAATTAAGACATTAGAGGAGAAAATGTGATTTTTCTGAATTTAATTTATTTATATAATTATTTTTAATGGAAAATAGGGATTTTCAAAGAAAATTCATCAACATGACCAAGGGAAAGTTTCTATCCTTAAGAAAATTATGGGACATTCCTAATGACCAGAGGACCACTTGGACCAATTTTGGTGATTTTTTGAATTATATTTTATTTATTAGAATTATTTTAAGTTTTGGAGTGTTAATTAATTATAAAATAAAATAAAAGTTGAAAAATAGATTTTATATTTTTCAAAAATTCCTCTAACCTCAAGAAAGTTAGAGAAACAAATTTTATATTTTTATGATTTTTCTTTGATTTATTAGAATTAATTTAGTGGAAAGGCTAGAAAATACATTTTTTAATTCAAAAAAATTGTTTTAAGGTTTTGAAATTAAATATCTTAACCTAGAGGCTTAGGAAAAATATCTGATTGGTTCATAAGTGATTAGGGGACCAAATATGACACTTTTATGATTTTTATTATTTTTATGATTATTTTTATTTTTTAATTATTAAAAATATCAAAATATGCTCAAGAATGAAAGTTTTTAGAAAATTCCAATTTTATTTTTCTTAGACTCCTCTGATATCAGAGAAGTCCCAAGACTAATTTGGTGAATTTTTGAAATGTATTTTTGAAGTTATGAATTTTTAAAGCTTAATTTTGATTATGTGGCTTAATTGATCCATTTGGTGGGGTTAAACATTTCCCATTGACTTTAAATCTTTATGTGAGGTTCCCCTGATCCAAAAGATCAGTGGAGAATTGATTTCAAGTTATTTTAATATGTGATTAACTCTAATTAATTAAAGTTTAATTTTGAGTGATTAGGCCAATTAGGATTATTTTTATTGAATTGACTCAAACCATGATTATCCTAGGGTCCTCTAGTCCTAAGGGACTTCACCAAATTTTTTTGGAATTTTCTGAACATGTTAATTTCTAGAATTAAAATGTCAAAAATAGTGACATAAACTTAAAAAATACATAACTTACCACAGGGATGGCCTCTGACCTTGAAAAATTCAGAGAATGTTCCCAAGATCAGAGGTTTCAAAAGCCCTATGGTCTCATGCCATGATGAAATGTATACATGCATGGAGAATTAAAATGCTCAAAACAATATTAAATTAATTAAAAATAAAATACTCAACAAAATAGATTAATTCCTTTTCCACATTATTCTCCTCTGTTCACTGAGCAAGAGGGTATTTTTCTTTTATTTTTATGATTTTTCTATGCAAAGATATCAATTTTTGAAGTTTCAGGTATTTAAAAAAAATAAGAAAAATCGGATTTTCCTACTTAAACCAGTCAGCGTCGTGTCAACCTCGGTGGCTCCGAAGCTCTACGTGTCGTGCTTCCATTTGACGTCGCCACCTGAGTCAGCTGCCACACGTCCCGCGGTCTCGCTCCGTCTTCTAGTCTGACTTGATCTCCCCCGTTCAACGGATACACAATCAATCGGATGGCTCCTGGTCATCGTCTACGACTGGTGCGTCCCGTGAGCCGTCGACCTTCTAACCCTCATATCTCCCTCGATTCTCAATGAATTTTTTAGTTCTTATGCTCTATGGATTCGTCTTGAGAAGATGAACACATCCATTTGGTAAACATGCATTGAAATTGACTTAAATAAAATGAAGAATCGCTGGAAGCTTGGGAGGAAGAAGAGGGCAATACTTTAGCTCTGAGAAGTGAAGCTTCTATCAGAGAGCCTCGGCACGTTCGTTGGAGTCCAAGGAGGCTAGGGATGAAGCCTGGAGCTGTGGTTAAATGGCTAGGCTTGACTTCCACCAGGCCCGATCACAAAGCTTGGAGGCTAGAATAACTGGGTGGTCTAGAGAGGGGGCATTCACTGGGGAACTCCTTCTCTACCTCTGGTGAAGGTGTGGGAAGAGTTAATTTGGATTTGGTGAAGTTTCGAGAGAGTGTCCCGTATCCGGCCCGATTTTTAGCCGAGAAATCGAGCTCGGCTCCGGTGTCGGAGAACAGTGGGGTTCTTCTTCTCTAGGCTGGGAGAAGCTCTGGGAGTGATTTGGTGAGGTTTTGTTGAGAAAAATTTCAACACCCTTCAGCACCTTTCTCATGGCCGAGAAGAGGTGTTTAAATGGGCCGAGCTAGGACTCACTGGTGGGTGGATTCCATCTGCTCGGTGGAGGGCAGAGGAGCTCCAAGGTTTGATTTAGCTGAGGTGGCCAATTGGGTGAATTTGGGTTTGTTTAACTTGGTGGTGGCTCTCGGTTTTGACTCCCTCCGGTGGCTAGGCCGGCCGGCAAGGTCAAGGGAGCTGGCCATGGGTCAGGTCAACCAAGGAGTAGGGTTTAATGGTGAAAAACCAGGCAAGGGGGGATTTGGGGTGAGGCAAAAGGTGGATTTATCCATTTAAGGGAAGAGATCCCTTAAAATGGGGAACCCTTGGTCCATGGCTCACTTAGCTTGGGCTAGGTGGATCTAGGGTGGTTTCTAGGGCTCACTTAGTGGTTGTGGATAGGTTGGTTTAGCCACATTTGGTTCAATTTGGTTTGGTTTGGTCATGGGTTTAAATTAGCTCATTTGGGTTTGGGTTGGGCTAACTTGAGTTTGGATTTGATTTAGACAAAAGTGTCTAGAGTAATTTTGAAGAGATGATTGCCATGAAAAACTTTGATGAAGACAAGAAATGACTGAGTTCAATTGGAAGGTCAATTTGGTGAATTTTGGTATTTTGGTTAATTTAGGGAAGGTTGAATCAACTTGGGTCCAAGTTGGGTTAAGGGGGGGTTTAGAACCAATTGAAATTTTCAAATGGTCTAGGGGAATGTATTGTAGAGTTCCCAACATCAATTCAGAAGAAATTTTAGGGTTTGGCTAATCAATTTGGTAGGTTTAAGGCATATGGTCACTTTAGGCTAAAATGGGGGTATTGGATTTCAAATGGAATTGAACTCAAATGTGAATCAATTTGGACTTGGATTTGGTTTAGATTGATAGTAATGATGTTGAATTAAAATTTAGAATTGAAATTGGGCAAAATTGAGGTCATATGGGTTGGTTTAGTGTGACATTGGGTCCATTTAGGTTAAAAATGGGTCAATTTTGGGATTTTAATAAAAGTGGGTTATTTTGGCAAAATTGGGTTATGGTGTAGTTGAAAAAAATGAAATTGGGAATTTTTGGGATTTTTTAAAATTTTCTGGGATTTTTTGGAATTTTTGGAATTTTGTGCCAAAAGGATATTTAAGGGTATCAAGAGGTTAATTGGAGGGTATTAGGGTATTTTGGTAAATTTAAAAGCTGGGGATTGTTTCAAAATGATTTTTAGGATTTTTGGAAATTTTGGGTAATTTTTGGGGAATTTTAGAAAATTTGGTGCAATTAGGTAATTTTAGGTAGGTTTCAAGGACCCAATGTCACAACTAGGCATTTGGCAAAAGTTGAATTTTGATTATGATGAAACTTAAAGTGAGCCATGGACCAAGAAATGTCGACCCTGAACATCTCATGGGTTGTTTCTAACCCTCTTAGCCAAAGAGCTAGGGGATCGGACTCGACCACATGAGTGCTCCAATGAACCGGGGGAGAATCGGGTAAGGATGGTGTGTGTGAGAGTGCAGTGTGTGTAAGCCAAACCTCACTGTGACTGTGCCACCCAGAGTATTCCTAAGGCTTGAACAATGTTATAGGAGCTCACTATTGGTTCTCCATATGGTGGCCTTAACCTTCTAAGGTGATTTAGAGGTTTGCATCCATCCAAGTGGGATCCCAAGACGAGTCAAGAAGTAGCTAAATTGCTAAAGGGTGGGTCCCAATTCTAGTCCTCTAGGATAGTCAAGGAAAAAACCTATGGCTAGATCCTAAGAAGTACTAAGGAGAGAAAAGGCTTCACCAAAAATGAGGTCAACATATATATATATATATATATATATATATATATATATATATATATATATATATATATATATATATATCTATAAATTTATGTATTTATAATTTATTTAACTATTAAATATTTTTATGATTAAATTATATTTTTCAATAATATACAATACTTAAAATTTTTAAAATAAAAAAATAATTTTAAATGAATATATATATATATATATATATATATATATATATATATATATATATATATATATATATATATATATATATATATATACCTATATCGATATTTTATAAAAAGAAATAATATAAAATAAATATATATATATATATATAAATAAATATATACATATATATATATATATATATATATATATATATATATATATATATATATATATATATATATATAAATTTATATTAATATATACCTATATTTATTTTTATTTAAATTTTATTTTATTATTAAATACTTTTATGATTAAATTATATTTATAAATAATATACTATACTTAAAATATTCAAATTAAAAAATAATATTTTATATATATGTAAATTTATGAATATATATATATATATATATATATATATATATATGTATATATATATATATATATAGGTATTATATAAATAAATAAATAAATATATATATATATATATATATATTTATATTAATATATACTTATATATATTTTTATTTATAATGTATTTAATTATAAAATATTTTTATAATTAAATTATATTTATAAATAATATATCGTTATTAAAAAATTTAAAATAAAAAAATAATTTTACAAAAATATAAATATATATATTTATATATACACTTATATATATATTTATTTATAATTTATTTAACTAATAAATATTTTTATAATTAAATTATATTTATAAATAACATACTATACTTAAAATATTTAAAATAAAAAAATAATATTATAGAAATTTATATATATATATATATACCTTTATATATTAATTTATTTATATTTTATTTAACTATTAAATATTTTTATAATTAAATTATATTTATAAATAATATACTATACTTAAAATACTTAAAATTAAAAAATAATATTATATATATATATATATATATATATATATATATATATATATTTATAATTTTGTTAACTATTAAATATTTTTATAATTAAATTATATTTAAAAATAATATTCTATACTTAAAATATTTAAATTAAAAAAGTAATATTATTAAAATTTATTTATACATATATATGTATATATATATAAATATATATTTATATTTATATATACATATATTTATTTATTAATTTATAATTTATTTACTTATTAAAATTTTTATAATTAAATTTTTTTTATAAATAATATACAATACTTAAAAAATTTTAATTAAAAAATAATATTATATATATATATATATATATATATATATATATATATATATATATATATATATATATATATATATATATATTTATATACATACATATATATATATATATTTATATATTTATATATACACGTATATATTTAATTATTTATAATTTATTTAACAATTAAAAAAATTCATAATTAAATTTTATTTATAAATAATATACAATACTTAAAGTATTCATAATTGAACATTTTCACCGATGTTGACATTTAGGTCATTGTGTCAGAAATTGACCATTTTGACAAAATTTTACTTTTGGTCAAAAGTTGACTTTTTGGGTCAGTGAGGTGCTCATTAGGTCGAAAATTGACTTTTTTTTCAAAAGTTGACCTAATGGGTCAATAATTGGTAATTATGTCAAAATTTACTATTTTGACCAAAATTGACTTTTAGTCAAAAGTCGTTCTATTGGGTCGCTGGTTAGTTATTGGGTCAAGGATCGACAATTATGACTAAAGTTGACTTTTTGGTCAAAGATTTACTTATTGGGTTAATAATTGGTCAATATGTTAAAAATTGTCTATTTTGACAAAAAAGTTGACTTTTTGGTCAAAAGTTGACATATTTGGTTAATGGGGGGTCATTAGGTCAAAATTTGACTATTTTGACCAAAATTGACTTTTTGGTCAAAAGTTGACATATTGGGTCAATGGGTTGGTTATTGGGTCAAGGTTCAACCATTTTGACCAAAGTTGACTTTTTTGTCAAAAGTTAACCTATTGGGTCAATGGGTTGGTCATAGGGTCGGAAATTGACCATTCTAACTAAAGTTGACTTTTTGGTCAAAAGTTCACTTATAAGATCAATGGGTTTGTTATTGGGTCAAAGATTGATTATTTTGATCAAAGTTGACTTTTGGGTCACAGATTGGCTTACTGGGTCAATTATTGGTCATTTGGTCAAAAATTGACTATTTTGACCAAAATTAATTTTTTTGTCAAAAGTTAAACCATTAGGTCAATGGGGTGGTCATTGGATTAGGAATTGTCCATTTTGACCAAAGATGACTTTTTATCAAAAGTTGACCTACTGGGTCAATGGGTTGGTCATTGGGTCAAGGGTAGACCATTTTGAACAAAGTTGACTTTTTGGTCAGAGATTGACTTATCGGGTTAATAATCGGTCATTAGGTCAAAATTAATTATTTTGACCAAAATTGATTTTTTGGTCAAACGTTGACCTACTGGGTCAATGTGTTGGTCGTTGGGTAAAAAATTGATCATTTTGACCAAAGTTGACTTTTTGGTCAAAAGTTTACCTATTGGGTCGATGGGTTGGTCATTGGGTCAAGGATTGATTGACCATAGTTATCTTTTTGGTCGGATATCGACTTATCGGGTCAATCGAGGTAGCATTGGGTCGAAATTGATTATTTTGACCAAAAGTAAATTTTTTGTCAAAAGTTTACCCATTGGGTCAACGGGGTGGCATTGGGTCGAGAATTGACCATTTTGACCAAAGTTGACTTTTTGGTCAAAATTTGACCTATTTGGTCAATAATGAGTTGGTAATTGGGTCACGATTTGACAATTTTGATCGAAGAAAACTTTTTAGTCAAAATTTGATATATCGGGTCAACGGGCAGTCATCGGGTCAAAAATCGACCATTTTGACCAAAGTTGACTTTTTGGTCAAAGTCGATCTATTGGGATAATGGGTGGTCATTAGGTCAAAAATTGATAATTTTGACCAAAATTGACTTTTCGGTCGAAGTTGTCATGTTGGGCCAATGTGTTTGTCATCAGGTGAAGGATCGATTATTTTGACAAAAATTAACTTTTTGGTCGAGATCGACTTATTTGGTCATTTGATTGTCATTAGTCAAAAATTAACTATTAAATTGTCATTAGGTCAAAAATTAACTATTAAATATGTATATATATATATATAAATATATATATATATATATAATATGTATATATATATATATATATATATATATATATATATATATATACTATATATCTATATATATATTTATATATATATCTATATATCTATATACCTATAAATATATTTTTACATTTTATATTTATTTATATATACCTATAAATATATTTTTATTTATAATTTATTTAATTATTAAATATTTTTATAATTAAATTATATTTATAAATAATATACTATACTTTAAACATTTAAAATAAAAAAATAATATTATACATATATATATATATAACTATATATTTTTTTATTTATAATTTATTTAATTATTAAATATTTTTTTAATTAAATTATATTTAGAAATAATATACTATACTTAAAATATTTAAAATTAAAAAAAAATTATTTAAATTTATACATATATATATATATATAAATATATTTATATATACCTTTATATATTTTTTTATTTATATTTTATTTAACTATTATATAAATATTTATATATAAGTATATCTATTTTATTTATAATTTATTTAATTATTAAATTTTTTTATAATTAAATTATATTTAGAAATAATATACTTTACTTAAAATATTTAAAATTAAAAAAATTATTATATAAATTTATACATATATATATATATATATTTATATATACCTTTATATATTTTTTTATTTTTATTTTATTTAACTATTTAATATTTTTATAATTAAATTATATTTATAAATAATATACTATACTTAAAATATTTAAAATAAAAAAATAAATTTATATTAATTTATATATATATATATATATTTATTTATTTATATATACACCTATATATGTATATTTATTTATAATTTATTTAATTATTAAATATTTTTATAATTAAATTATATTCATAAATAATATACTATACTTAAAATATTTAAATTAAAAAATATATTATATATTGTTGACCTCATTTTTGATGAGGTCTTTTGCTCTCTCTTTAGTACTTAGGATCTAGCCTTGGCTTTTCCTCTGACTAATCTTAGAGGAATAGAAGTGGTTCTAGCCTTTGCTTCTCTCTTTAGTACTTAGGTACCTAAATTCCAGTTCTCTTCGCAATCCCGAGTTTGAAACCCATGTTTCAATTCTTATTTCAAATCCAAATTTCAAATTCAAAATTTCCTTAAATTGATTTTAAATTAAACTTCAATCAAAATCGAGACTCGTAACAAATCGAAATCCAAACTCACACATCGAAACTTGAAATTTAAAAGTAAAATGAGATCTAAATCGAATTCCCAGCATCTTGCGATTTCGAGTTCACCTCCTTTTCCATTCCCTAGCCGAGAGTTCGAGAATCTCCAGCCTTGGAAATATACCCGATACTCCCCAACGAAAATCCTTCTACTTCGTCCTAAGTTTGTCACTTGAACATCTCGTGTTGGTTTTGTTGATCTCTTCGGTCAACGCCAATACGCGCGTGTGCTTGGTAAACACACCACACCTATCGGGGTCCATTTGTCGACCTCATTTTCGATGAGGTCTTTTGCTTCTCTCTTTAGTACTTAGGATCTAGCCTTAGGCTTTTCCTTTCGACTAATATTAGAGGACTAGAAATGGGACCCACCCTTTAGAAATTTAAACACTTCGACTCCTCGCAAACCCCACAAGCTTGATCGTAGACCCCTAATCACCTGGAGGGTCGAAATCAAATGTGGAGGTTTAAGGGAGGAGTTCCCTATAGGACTTTTTGGCCTTAAGAATACCCTGGGTGGCCTGGTCTGGTGAGGGTTGACTTGCACATGCACTACATTCTCACACACATTCCAAGTCCTAAAACCACACTCTCACCCAACTTGACTTCCTGACTCATGTATGTAATTCATATGGATGATCCTTAACCCCTAAACCATCTTTGGCCAAAAATACAAAAATTTCTAAAAATACCCCTAAACCCTCCCAAAATTACCAAAATACCCTTTTACCCCAAAAATCTAAAAAATTCAAAAAATTCCCAAAAATCCCAAATATTCTCAATTTCATTTTGTTCAACTACATCATGGGCCAATTTGGCCAATTTACCCCACTTTTACCAAATCCCCCAATTCGACCCATTTTTAACCCAAGTGAACCCAATGTCAAACCAAACCGCCCCAATCGACCTCAATTCCGGTCCAATTCAATTCTAAACTTCAATTCAATATCCTCAACATCAATTTAGACCAAATCCAAGTCCAATTTGATTGACATTCGAGCCCAATTTCAATTTGAAGTCTAAGGCCCAATTTTGACCCATGACCTAAACCTAGCCCAAACCAACCCAATTCAATCCCAATTGGCCCCAAATTTTTCTAAAGCCTTCCTAACACCCCGATAAACAAAAAACGAACTTTATTTGCCCAAAATTTGAACATAAACTCCACCCAAACCTAACCCAAAACTAAAATCCCTTAAATCGACCTAAGCCCAAACTTAACCCAAATGGGCCCAAATCCCAAAATCAAAGCCCAACCAAAGTTGAAAACTCTTTGTGAGACTCCCACAAACATTTCTCAACATTAATTTTACATCAAATCCAACTTTAGCCCAACCTTAGACCAAGTTAGCCCAATTTGACCCACTTTGGCCCCTTTACTAAAAGACCCACATTAAACCCAATTCAATTCAAAATCACTTCAAATTTGTTCCAAATCACTCATGACACATCCCTAAACTAAATTCAACATTTATTTGGCATGGTCCTTCAAAAAATTTTCATCCAAAAGCCCATTTTAAAATCTAAAAAGCCCACTTCCATAAAGCCTTTAAAAGCCCATTTTCACCAAAATTCAAAAGCCCAAAAATCCATTCCAAAGCCCACAAGAGATTTCCTCTCATCATCCATTTGATAAAATCCCCCCAAACTTTTATTTCATCATTTAAATAAACCAAATGTGGCCCCATGGAAAATTTCCATCAAAATGTCTAAAAATTCAAAACCTTTTTTCATGTAAATGAGCCAAGCCATCCCTAAGCCAAATGGAGTCCTCGGAGCCATGCACAAGCCACATGAAAGTCATGAGAGCTTTGAATTATCACCACTCCCTAAATGGAAAAAAGAGGAAACCCTTTAATGATTCCCTTACGAGTGATTAAACATTCCCTCGTATCCCCTAATCTTGCTTAAGCCTAATTGTACTTGGATTGTGACTTGACCCCACTAATCAAGCCGACCCAAGTGACTTTCTCTTCAGCCCAAACCAGCCTTGGTGAGGTGCACCTAGCCTAAACCATGACTCGACCAAATTGAATCCAAAATGGCCTCTCCCCCATACCATTTAAATCAAACCTCTTTACACATGGCCAATACCCATTGCTTGCACCAACTTCCAGCCCTAACCCCACTGAATCAGATGGTGACCCATTCCTGGCCGGCCAGCCACCACAGCCTCCAGAAAACACTAGGCCGAGAGCCTTATTTGGCTTCAAAAAATTCATACCCACTGGCTGAGCTGTCCCAACCCAAATGGACACCATGGCTGTTCTTCTCTTCCCCTGAGCAGCTGATCCCAGCCTCCAATTGCCCCTGGGAAGCCCTCCAGCCACCTCTATTTAAACACCTCCACCTCTCGGCCAATGAAGGTGTTGAACCAAACCTTAACAAAACTCTACCAAAATCACTCCAGATCCCTCTCCAGACATAGAGAACTTGATCCCCACTGAAATCCAGTCCTGAAACCCTCTCTGTGAGCTCAATTTCTGAGTTGAAAGTCCACCAAAAAAATAGGACACTTCACCACAGTGAGCCAATCTTCAAATTGATTAAACCTACACCTTCAAATTGATTTTTCTTTGAAAACCCCTATTTTCTACTAAAAATAATTATATAAATAATTTAAATCCAAAAATATCACATTTTCTCCTCAAATGTCTTAATTGACATGTGAGTGAGGTGACATAAAAATTTTAAATTCATTTGAGCTCAATTTAGTGAGTTATGAAATAAATAAGCTTAAAAGTACATAAAGGTAATTAAAAATTTTAACCCTTAATTAAAACTTTAGGTTTAATCAAAATGGAGGGTAAAATATTCGATTTTAACTTTCTCTGATGATTGAAACTTAGGGAAATTAAGGGGTAGAAGCCCATTAAACACTTTGAAAATATTAAAATGAAACATTAATTAATTAAATAATTTAAATTTTGGAAAGAATATATTTAAAATTTGGATTGTTAAAATAGGGATATTATTAAAAGGATATTTATTCTTTAATTTAAAAATCCCTAAATAATTCACTTTAATAATATTTAGTTCTTAATTAAAAAAATTAAAATGATAATCCAAATTAACAATTAAAACTAAAATTAAATTAAATTAAATTTAAAATATTTAAACTAAAACTAAATTAAAATTAAATAAATTTAAAATTAAATTAAATTAAATTAAATTAAATCAAATTAAATTAAATTAAATTAAATTAGAATCACTTAACAACAAACCTAAATGAAATCATTAAGAGTTAAATCAAAATATATCAATAATTTCAACACCTCTTTCTATCTAAGTAAATTTAAAACATGAACATCAACTTGAAATACCAAGATAATTAAAAATGTAAAGATTTAAATTAAATATAAAAATAACTTGAACACTATTCCAAATTTAAAATTATTAATTAAAACTCATAATTAAATTAAAACATTTTAAATCATTAACTCAAACTTTAAATTAAGGATGATTAAAATTCTCAATAAACCAACTCGCCCTTAAAGGCTTTAATTATTATAACTCTTAAATAAAGTATTAAGTGAAATGTCACTTCATTCATCGGGTAATCAAATACCCAAGTTCACCGAGCAAGAGACAAAGTTTAACTAAACTCCCGGATGATTAATTCACTTCGTGCAACTAAATTTACTTGGACTCAAAATGATCTCGGAAATATTGAAATGATGTTTAGGACTCGTCCTAAGCACTTTCTCAATATGATGAGATGTTTTAGAAGAATAATTGAATTTAATTGTTCTTTGATGAAGAATATCATCCTTAAACCAAAACACAAGAACCTAGACGTCATAGGAGATGACTAGCAATAGGATTAGGAATTTGGTAGACAACCAAAACCATTCCCTTAGCTTTACCTAGGTACTTGTTGAAATATTTAAATGCCTTAACATGTGTTTTAAGTGCAGCTTGGGATGACGGGAAGACCCTCCATGTACCCTTTTATTTTATTGCAATTTACTTTATTTTAATTTACTTACATGCATTGTATTTTACTTTTCATGCATGATAAACAAGACTGTTGCATGAAAACCAAAACCTTTAGGATAGTCCCTGAACTGAAACCAAAACTAAATTAAAAGTCACCACAAGATAAAACTCACCGCCACAACATTCAAAATATAAAACAACCCAAAATTTAATCACAAATAGAATAACAAAACTACAATTGCAACTAAATTAAAACATCTCGTTGAATGATCAGGAATACCTCGGATGATGTAACCCACGTGTTGAAAACGAGATTTTCCACGGTCTAAATGAAAGTGTGGAACTCATTCAGTTGAGTTTAGCAAATTTATCTGGACTAAGTGAATTTAATGAAAATAACAGTGTCGGGAAGACTGAACCGTAGGATCTTAATCGGTTCTGTTTAAACAACTTTAAGATTTGTTTTAATTAAAATATTAAAAACAGTTGGATTTTAAGATTTTCTCTAAACCAAAACACTTCTCTCATCTCCTGATTTATGACTTCTAAAACTAAACCTCTGCAACAACAAGGAGCTCGGAGCATGGTGGGCAGCAAGGCCATCGTCATCAGCAAAACACAGATCTACTTCAGTAAAACTTTCTTAGAATTAAATAACCAAGCCATAGGATTTCGAGGTAGTTTTCCTGGTGCGACATAAATCCTCAACTTCTCGTTAGGCATCTGTATAATCATGTTATGCAAATTAAGCCCTAACCGGTCTTAGGACTCCGAGGTAGTCGGTCGGTACGACATAAATTCTCATATCTTCGAGGCTATTTGTATGATCATATTATACAAATATAAGTCCTAATTAATTAAAATTGGCAGGATTGCAATATTAAATAAATTCCTAAATCGAAGCCAAACAATAGGATAGTTTAGGAAGTTGCCAAGATTCCTCTTGGATCCTCAAGCATCTCCTACTTTTCTTCCTTTGATTTCCTGAAACAAACTGTTCCGAATTTGAGCCATTCCCTATTGAAATTTCCAAAATTCAATACCTTGAAACCTTAAACTTTGAAATTCTTGAGAGCAAAACCACTAATCATTATCAAGAGTTTTCTTAAATGATTCCCGTCATTTAAGATGGGGCTTGCCCTTATAGGGAACTTTAAGAACCCAGGTAATATAAACCCTGCTTAATTCCTTTGTATTAAGCAGGGGAACTTGTCGGCTTATAAAATTAGTTCGCAGACAAAACGGATGTCACAAATTTTCTAGTTTATTTAATCAAGCCCCATCGTCAAGCAGTGTGTCTATTTTTCGGGATAGATACACGGTTTGTGATGTGGTGCTCGTTTATATAAACTATTTGGGATGTGAGATCGGTTTGATTTTTCATATCTTAAAAATTTTCTAACTTAAAATTATTTTCAAAAATCAAATATTACTTTTCAAATTATATATTTAAATTAAATTAAAAATCCGCCGACAACTTCTGTAAGCGACCTCCTTTTCAAAATACAACACAAATCTAAAAATATGCCAATAATTTTTAGCTACTCTGTTGGGGATTAGTTTCTCTCTCCATTTTTGATTAGGTGGTTTTGCTTTCATAAATCGGTGGTGTATCCATATCCCTAATGGACCAAAACTACCATTCTTCAGTTGGGATACCCCGTTCATTTCTATCTTGAACGAGTATAGCCAACTCCTTTTACCTCTTTTCTGAGGTAGGGTGGACCCCCAATAGGTGTTAGTTTAGGAGCGGTCCTTCGAGTCGGTAAGTCTTGCATAAGACTTTCTTTTTCTTTCCAATTCTAAATCAGGCTCGTTACCTTTTCTATAACCTTTTTCCTTCAATCGTTTTGTTTCTAACGAACGAACCCGCTAATAAATAACCTCCTAATAAACAATCTCTTTTAAAAATCACAAATACACTAAGATAAACGAAAATGTGTTCGGACTCTTTCTTTTTTGTCCTAAACTTTACGATGAAAAGAAGCATAATTCGGGACTGACATTCGGAATCTGCCCTGTAGAAAATGACTGCCCCAAAGTTAAGCTTCTCCTTCACCAATGGAATGGACTTCGCCATTTACAAAGATGAGCTGCCCGACAATGGGATCATCCGTTTTGGATAAGGATTCGGCAACACAGATATTAAGTTCGCTGATGTCACTCTCTTCACACTAATGGACAAAGTGTCAGAAATTGAAGAGCACGTGATTGAATTCAACCTGAAATTGACTCAAGAATTCCCTCCCCTACAAAGGGTTCCAGCTGAAAGAAGTACTACTGTTCGTAGGAGGACTGTTGTCTCTACCCCCACTGGTCTAGTCATCTCTGCACCTACCCCGACTTCTGCCAAACCGAAGGGGAAGGAAATCCAAGTCCGCGATGAGCTCGTCACCGTGGATGGTACGGATTTTGCTACAATACCATCTCTTTTTTAGATTAGGTCCAGCTCAAGAGTTGCACCCCTAACTCGAACTCAAAGAAGAAATAGAAGCGTAAAGATCGCCATGATCGAGAAAGCCGTAGCCGCCGAAGTTGCTTTTCTAGAAGAAATCCTTAAGGAAAAAAGAAGAACCGTCCGAGTATATACCTTCGTTGGAAGGGAGCATATTTCACCCTCTCTCCGCCGCATCGGATGAAGAAAATGTCCATAGGATCGCCGCCGCATTACCCCGACCTACGTACTACAAGCAATTACAATAGGAAAAGGGATAAGACCGCGCCTCGCTCGACTACAAGCTGTAATAGAAAGATTGGAAAAGAAAGAAAGATGTCATGTGTCAGAAATCTTAAGAAGGATAGGACAGGTGCCAACTAAATCCCGCCTCAGACCGCGAATAGAGCCTGTTGCTACCATAGAGAAACCAAAGAAGAAGATAAAAGCCAGTTCACCTGTTGTTGTATCGGGTCTACAAATTAGGGAGGATACCACCTTACAGTATATAGCGGATGCATCATCGGGTCCTAGGCTTCCAAACTGCAAGAAGGATGGTATGGCGACCTACTACTGGCGAGCTAAGACCAAAACAATGTTCTGAGAAGAAAAGTCTCGTCAGGAGACTTAAATCAGAAGAAAGTGCTAATGCAAGATAAGGGACTCCAGGAAAGGAAGTTCAACAACCGTCACGAGACAACTGCGAGACCATGCAGAAAAGGCCACTAGAGGATGCCATGGACAAGTTACAGACCGACATCCGACGGTTAGCAAAAGAAAGAGAAGAAAAACTAGTAGATGAAGTTGACTCATCAGAGTTCATGGATGAGGAGTATGCCGAGATAAACATGGTTGAAACGCGAGCATCATCCACTTCACAAGGTGCTCCGAAGAACTAGCAGAAGAGATGAACCAGAAGTGATGAGGGCACAACTTCGGGAAATAGATGACACAATTTCCCAGATGGCAAAGAGGATGGAAGATATGGCTGTTGCCTTAGCCACTCTCCAGAGTCAGGTACAACCTCAGAAAGATATACCCCCATAAATTTTTCATATTGCAGATGGAGGAAAAGAGATCACATCCGTCAATGGAGACGAACAACCAAAGAAAGATCCTGCACAAAGCATGATTCCAGAAAAGGACATTAAGAGCATGGTAGAACAACAAGTGCGAGAAGCCCTAAGCACAATCTAAGAGTAGAGCATCTATTCAGACGGGTAGACCTTACCCCGAAGAGTTCGATGCTGTCCAATACCCGAAAGGCTTCCTACCACCTCTGTTTAAGACTTTTGATGGAATGGGAAACCCTCGACAGCATGTCGAACATTTTCATGCTAGTTGATGTAATGCCGGTGGAAGTGATGCTATACTCTTCTGCCAGTTCGTCTGCAGTTTGTCAGGGATTGCCTTCGACTGGTACGTGGAATTGCCAAACTGTTCAGTAAAGACCTTTTCAGAACTAGAGAATCTCTTTGTTAAGTGGTTTGCCGGAGCTCAGCACCACATCACTATCGGTGATCTCGTGGTGGAGCAACAAAAGCTGAACGAGAATTTAGTGGATTACATACTTCGATGGAGAAACTTAAGCATGAAGTGTGAACCACAGCTTCAAGATCAACATGCAGTCGGCATTTTACTTAAAAGTATCCATGGCCCAATAGCACTTCTCCTTAAAGGATTTACAATCAAGACTTTCGAGAAGTTGCTTAGCAAGGTCTGGAGCTTACAAGAAGAGGCAAAGCAGTTAAGTTTCGTGGACAAGAACGATAACCAGAAGCCTGTGAAAACATTCGAAAAGAAATCTGAAATCGTCGCGGCAGTAGATAAGGGCAAGCAGCCTGTTCAGATACAGTCAGAGAGGCCACAACCTAGTTATGAACCACCACAACGGACTTATGAGCAACCTTAGCAGGGCTATCAGCAACCTCAACAGGGGTATCAGCAACCTCGTCCGAGCTATCAGTCGTCTTAGCATTATGAACAACCACCTCGTTCATCGCGTACCTTAAGAGAACTTCTAAATAAAGAATATCCATTCAAAACTGAAGCAGTAGTGAAGATGTTCAGCAGTTTAATGAAGACACCGGATTTTCAGCTGCCAGAGCCTAAGAAGCCAGAGGAAGTCAATAAGAAAGATCATCCGAACTAATGCCCTTACCACCAAATGCTCGGACACAAGATAGAGGATTGCATCAATTTCAAGAGTTGTCTTGATGACAATCTCTGGAAAGGGAACATAACGATTCCAAAGGAATACATGAAGGAACCCCGTAAAGGAGGTTCCGTCAATTTTATTTCAACGGATCCCATTGTTCCGATAAACCCGTACGCGACCGATGATGGATGGAATACCGTCCGGATAAGATCATCGAAGAAAATTTTGGATCACATCCGGACCGCTTCGGTACGCGCTTCAACTCGCAGTTTAAAACCCGGAGAGCCAAGCACTATCACTCGCGATCGAAGAACCGCCCCGAAGGAGGAGAAGATCGTGGAAGAAAAGAAGACCGAGGCTCCGAAGGGTAGACTAGGGGCCGCTTATCCTAGGTTGGTTGTTTCTGATTCGGGGGAGAAATCCCTCAAACTCCTGACTCTGTATGATTATCTGCTCACCCCGGCGGGATCTTATAATGATAAGGGTTATGGCGTTGGCTACGTTTTGACTGTTTTTAACGATTACGTAACTAACGAAAACCAACCTAATAAAGATCTCGATTCCGATATAAATAACGATTCTCAAATCATACACAACCTCGATGACCACGACGAAGAAGATGATCACAAAGGAGGCTACGAAAGCTCGACAAGCAACGAGTCCAATTGTGAATTCTAAGGATCTCCGACCATCAGACACCGAAGCAACTTCAGAAGAGCCAGTTGTTCCGATTCAAGAGGAGACACCGGTAAATTTAGAAGAGATAACAGAGGTCAATCTAAGAAGCGAAAAAGTTCTACCCCCGAGAATGGGTCCAAAGGATAAAGGAAAACAGGTGGTTGCTCAGAGCCAACCCCAGCAGAGGAATTGCCCATTCGGGAAGAAACCGAGGAACATGGTAATAAAGTGGACTATAACGTGCTAGCCCATCTTAGGAAGCTACCAGCCAAACTAAGCATATACGACGCTCTGATCCTGTCAAAGGAGATAAGGGAGGCTCTGATCAAGGCTTTACTTGATCCAGAGATTTATTTAACTCAAATGGCCGGTAATTCCTTCGATGAGGTTTGCTCGTTAAGAGAACAATGAGGTGTTACCTTCACGGACAATGATCTATTACTAGGAACAGCTGATCACAACCGACCGTTATACATTTCAGTCTCTATTGGAAAGTTTATGCTCTCCAGAGTGTTAGTTGATCTAGGAGCATCAATCAACATAATGAATCTTCGGACGCTAGCATATTTGGAATTGATGCTCGTGAGCTTGAAGCAGACAAGATGCTATTAAGAGGCTTCAATCAAAAAGAAGAAAGAGCTCTTAGATCGATAACACTACTAATGAAGACCGGTGATTTAGCAAAGACAACTGCAAATTCCACATAATTGATTCTGGGACATCGTTCAATGCTCTACTGGGTCGGTCTGTTGGCATATTTTTAGGTTGAATGTTGTATTTTAAAAAGGGGTCGCCTACAGAAATTGTCTGCGAATTTTAGATTTTAAATTTGATTTATATATATATATATATATATATATATATATATATATATATATATAAAATTTAGAAAGTAGTATTTAATTTTTAAAATAATTTTAAGTTTGAAAATTTTAAGATACGAAATCAAACTGATCTCACATCCCAAGTAGTTTATATAAACAAGCACCACACCATAAACCGTGTATCTTTCCCGAAGAATAGACACACTGCTTGACGATGGGGCTCGATTAAATAAACTAGAAGATTTGTGACATCCGTTTGGTCTGCGAACCAATTTTATAAGGCGATAAGTTCCCCTACTTAATATAAATGAATTAAGCAGGGTTTATTTTACCTGGGTTCTTAAAGTTCCCTATAAGGGCAAGCCCCTATAGTTAATTACATCTTAAATGAAAGGAATCATTTAAGAAAACTCTCGATAATTACTAGTGGTTTTGCTCTCAAGAATTTCAAAGTTTAAGGTTTTCAAAGGATTTGAGTTTTGAAAATTTCAATAGGGAATTGATCAAATTTGGAACAATTTATTTTAAGAGTCCAAAGAAAGGGAAGTAGGAGAAGCTGAGGATCCAAGAAGAATCTTGGCAACTTCTCATACTATCCTATTGTTCGCTTCAATTCGAGGATTTATTTAATGTTGCAATCCTCGCCAATCTTATTTAATTCGTACTTATATTCGTATGACACAATCATACAAATAGCCTCAAAGATGTGAGGGTTTATGGCGTATCACACGACTACCTCGGAATCCTAAGACCGGTTAGGACTTAATTTACATGACATGATCATGCAAATACCTAACGAAGGGTTAAGGATTTATGTTGCACTAGGCAAACTACCTAGAAGTCCTATGGCTTTGTTATTTAATTCTAAGAAAGGTTTTGCTGAAGTAGACCCGAGTTTTGCTGATCAAGATGGCCGAGCTGCCCATCATACTCCGAGCTCCTTGTTGTGTCAGAGGTTTAGTTTTAGAAGTCATAAATCAGGAGACAAGAGAAGTGTTTTGGTTTAGAGAAAATCTTAAAATCCAAGTGTTTTTTAATATTTTAATTAAAACAAATCTTAAAGTTAATTAAACATAACCGATTAAGATCCCACGGTTCCGTCAACCCGGCACCGCGACTTTCATCGAATTCACTTAGTCCGGATGAATTTGCTAAACTCAACCGAATGAGTTCCACACTTTCATTTAGACCGTGGAAATCCCGTTAGCAACACGTGGGTTACATCATCCGAGGTATTTCCGATCATTTAACGAGATGTTTTAATTTAGTCGCAATTGTTGTTTTATTGTTCTGTTTGTGATTAAATTTTGAGTTGTTTTATATTTTGAAATGTTGTGGTGGTGAATTTTATCTTGCAATGACTTTTAATTTTTTTTTTGTTTCAGTTCAGGGACTACCCTAAATGTTTCAGTTTTCATGCAGGGTGTCAATCTTGTTTAACATGCAAGAAACGTAAAGTGCAGTGTAGGTAAGTAAATTGCAATAAAATAAAAGCGTACCTGGAGGGTCTTCCCGTCATCCCAAGCTGCACTTAAAACACATATTAAGGCATTTAAATATTTATAACAAGTACCTAGGTAAAGCTAAGGGACAGGTTTTGGTTGTCTACCAAGATCCTAGTCTTATTGCTAGTCATCTCCTATGACGTCTCATGTTCTTGTATTTTATGGTCGATTTTCTTCATCAAAGAACAATTAAATTCAATTGTTCTTCTAAAACATCTCGTCATATTGAGTAAGTGCTTAGGACGAGTCCTAAACATCTTTTCAATACTTCCGAGATTATTTTGAGTCCAAGTAAATTTAGTTGCACGTGTGAATTAATCATCCAGGAGTTCGGCTCAGCTTTGTCTCTTGCTCGAGTGAACTTGGGTATTTGATTACCTAATGAATGAAATGAAATCTCACTTAACACTCTATTTAAGAGTTATAATAATTAAAGCCTTTAAGTGGCAAGTTGGTTTGTTGAGAATTTTAATCATTCTTAATTTGAAGTTTGAGTTAATGGTTTAAAGTGATTTAGTTTAATTATGAGGTTTTAATTAATAATTTTAAGTTTGGAATAGTGTTCAAATTATTTTAGATTTGATTCAAATCTTTACATTTTCAATTATCTTAGTATTTCAAGTTGATGTTCATGTTTTAAATTTACTTAGATAGAAAGAGGTGTTGAAATTATTGATATGTTTTGATTTAACTCTTAATGATTTCACTTAGGTTTGTTGTTAAACGATTTTAATTTAATTTAATTCAATTTAATTTAATTTTAATTTAATTTTAATTTAATTTAATTTAATTTTAGTTTAACTTAAATTTAGTTTAATTTAAATTTTGTTTAATTTTAATTTAATTTTAATTTAATTTTAATTTAATTTAATTTTAATTTTAGTTTTAATTGTTAATTTGGATTATTATTTTAATTTTAATTAAGAACTAAATATTATTAAAGTGACTTATTTAGGGATTTTTAAATTAAAGAATAAATATCCTCTTAATAATATCCCTATTTTAATAATCCAAATTTAAATATATTATTTCCAAATTTTAAATTATTTAATTAAATAAAGTTTCATTTTGATATTTTCAAAGTGTTTAATGGGTTGCTACCCCTTAATTTCCCTAAGTTTCAATCATCCAAGAGAAAGTTAAAATCAAATATTTTACCCCCCATTTTGATTAAACCTAAAGTTTTAATTAAGGGTTAAAATTTATAATTACCTTTATGCCCTTTTAGGCTTATTTATTTCATAACTCACTAAATTGAGCTCAAATGAATTTGAAATTTTTATGTCACCTCACTCACATGTCAATTAAGACATTAGAGGAGGAAATGTGATTTTTCTGGATTTAATTTATTTATATATTTATTTTTAGTAGAAAATAGGAGTTTTCAAAGAAAATTCAACAACATGACCAAGGAAAGGTTTCTATCCTCGAAAAAATTATGGGATGTTGCTAATGACTCAGAGATCACTTGAACCAATTTTGGTGATTTTTTGAATTATATTTTAATTATTATAATTATTTTGAGTTTTAGAGTATTAATTAATTTTAAAATAAAATAAAAGTTAGTGAAAAGGTCCAGAGAAACAAATTTTACGGGGCATTATGAAAATAGAGTCCAGAGAAAAGGTTAGTAAAAAGTTAGTAAATAGATTTTATATTTTTCTTAAATTTCTCTAACCTCAAAGAGTCCAGAGAAACAAATTTTATAATTTTCTAATTTTTCTTTGATTTATTGGAATTAATTTAGTGAAAAGGTTGGAAAATATATTTTTTTAATATTAAAAGTTGTTTTAAGCATTTGAAATTCAATATCTTTACTTTGAGACTTGGGAAAAATATTTAATTTGTTCCTAAGTGATTAGGAGTCAAAATATGACATTTTTATGATTTTTAATATTTTAATGATTTTTATTATTTTTTAATTATTTAAAATATTAAAATATGATTAAAAATAAAAAAAATTAGAAAATTCCAATTTTAATTTTTATAGACTTCTCTCGATATCAGAGAGCCCACAAAACCAATTCAGTCAATTTTTTAAATGTATTTTTGGAGTTATGAATTTTCAAAGTTTAATTTTGGTTATGTGACTTAATTAATTCATTTAGTGGGGCTAAACATTTTCAATTGATATCAAATTTTTATATGAGGTTCTTCTGATCCTAAAGTTCAGTGGAGAATTATTTTTAAGTTATTTAGATGTGTGGTTAATCTTAATTAATTAAAATTCCATTTTAAGGTTTTGGTCAAATTAGAGTTTGTTTGATTGAAATAAATCATGAGATAATTTTCTAATGTTTCCCTGGTCAAAGGGAACATACTCTAATTTTTTTAGATTTTTCTAAGTAACATGATAATTTTTTTAATTATTTTAGGAAAACTGAAGCATAATATTGAAAAATAGATATCTCATCATGGAAATCTTTTCTAACTTTGGAAAAATCAGGAAATATCAACCATTATGCATAGAATAACATATAAAAATTTCAAGTTATGGTGAAGCTCCTACATGCATGAAGAATTAAAATATTGAAAACACTATTTAATTAATTAAAAATAAAATATGCATTAAATAAAAATAAAATTATTTTCACATCATTCTCCTCATTTTCATGAGGAAGAGGGTATTTTAATTTTAATTTTTGGAGTTTTCTAGGCAAAGTTATGATTTTTTGAAGTTTTGTGTCAAAAATAAATCCAAAAAATCCATTTCCCGCTCAATCCACGTGTCGCTCTCCTATTGGCCAGCGTGGTTCTGTATGGCACCTGTTCACGGATGAAGATCCGTCCGACTGCATCAGGGCCGTCAGTCAAATACACACCTGATCGGACGGTTGCTGCTCCTCTCTCCTAGTGTTATTAACCTTAAACCGTCCACCTTCAAACCTTGATATCTCACTCGTTTCTCAACGAAATTGAATGAAATTTTTTTTTAAAATGATCATCTAATCGAGTAGCACACATCTATGCGGTGATGATATACTTAAAGTATGTGAATATTTACAGAAATTTAAAATAAGCTCGGTTGGAGGAGAAAAAATTTGATACCTTTGTCCAAGAGGTGAGGCCTCAATTGGAAATGGTTTGATTGAACTTAGAAATGCTTGGAGAAGCTTTGGGAACAATTTGGCATGGTCTCCCCAAGGTAAATCTTGCATCTCCTCCTCTTGGCCATAGAGGTGGGGTTTAAATAAGGAAGGTTATGGTGGAGCTTTGGGTGGCCATAGGGGTTGATTAGTGGGTTCAAAATATGTGTTTAGGTTGAGGGGAGGTCGAGTTTGATTTTGGTGCAATCAATTTGTGATTTCCATGTGTAAAGTCAAGGAATTAAATGACATGGGTGTAAGGAGCATTTTTGGTCCAATTTGGGTCAATTGATAGTTTTGGCTTGGTTCACTCACCAAGGCTTGATTTGGGCTGATGTGAGATCATTTGGGTCAGCCTCACATGTGTAGGGAAGTCCCCATCCAAGGTGAGGTGGCCAATTTTGGTTAAAGTGTATCATTGATGGGGTTAAAAAAGGTTTAGTGAAGGCTTAGGAAAGGCTCCCCTCTTCTTGCCATAAGTGGAATGGTGATGTAGAAAGGGCTCCTCATGGCTTGCATATGGCTGTCGGCATATTTTTAGGTTATATGTTGGATTTTAAAAAAAGGGGTCGCCTACAGAAATTGTCGGTGAATTTTTAATTTAATTTAAATAAATAATTTGAAAAGTAGTATTTGATTTTGAAAAAAATTTTAAATTTGAAAATTTTAAGATGTGAAATTAAACCGATCTCACATCCTAAATAGTTTATATAAACGAGCACTGCACCACAAACCGTGTATTTATTCCGAAGAATAGACACACTGCTTGATGATGAGGCTCGATTAAATAAAGTAGAAGATTTGTGACATCCGTTTGGTCTGCGAACCAATTTTATAAGCCGATAAGTTCCCCTGCTTAATATAAAGGAATTAAGCAGGGTTTATATTACCTGGGTTCTTAAAGTTCCCTATAAGGGCAAGCCCCTAGAGTTAATTACATCCTAACTGATGGGAATCACTTAAGAAAACTCTCGATAATGATCAGTAGTTTTGCTCTCAAGAATTTCAAAGCTTAAGGTTTTCAAAGGATTGGATTTTGAAAATTTCAAAAGGGAATGGATCAAATTTGGAACAGTTTATTTCAGGAGTCCAAAGGAAGAAAAGTAGGAGGAGCTGAGGATCCAAGAAGAATCTTGGCAACTTCCCAAACTATCCTATTGTTTAGCTTCAATTTAGGAATTTATTTACTGTTGCAATCCTGCCAATTTTATTTATTTAGGTCTTATATTTGTATGACATAATCACACAAATAGCCTTGAAGATGTGAGGGTTTATGTCGTACCAAACAACCACCTCGGAATCCTAAGACCGGTTAGGGCTTAATTTACATAACATGATTATGCAAATGCCTAACAAAAGGGTTGAGGATTTATATTGCACTAGGCTAACTACCTCGAAATCCTACGGTTTGGTTGTTTAATTCTAGGAATGTTTAGCTGATGTAGAGTTGTTTTGCTGATAAAGATGGTTGTGCTGCCCACCGTGCTCCAAGCTCCTTGTTGTTGCAGAGGTTTAGTTGTAGAAGGTGAAAATCAAGAGATGAGAAAAGTGTTTTGGTTTAAAAAAAATCTTAAAATCCAAATGCATTTATTGTTTTAATTAAAACAAATCTTAAAGTTGGTTAAACAGAACCGATTAAGATCCCATGGTTCCGTCATCCCAGCACCATTATTTTCATCAAATTCACTTAGTCCAAATGAATTTGCTAAACTCAACTGAATGAGTTCCACACTTTCATTTAGACCGTGCGAAATCCCGTTAGCAAAATGTGGGTTACATCATCCGAGGTATTCCCGATCATTCAATGAGACGTTTTAATTTAGTTAAAGTTGTAGTTTTGTTGTTCTGTTTGTGATTAAATTTTGAGTTGTTTTATATTTTGAAATGTTGTGGCAGTGATTTTATCTTGTAATGACTTTTAATTTAGTTTTGGTTTTAGTTCAAGGACTATCATAAAGGTTTTAGTTTTCATGCAACAGTTGTTTATCATGCAAGAAAAGTAAAGTACAGTGCATGTAAGTAAATTGCAATAAAGTAAATTGCAATAAAATAAAAGCGTACCTAGAGGGTCTTCCCATCATCCCAAGCTGCACTTAAAACACATGTTAAGACATTTAAATGTTTCAACAAGTACTCAGTAAAGCTAAGGGAAAGGTTTTTGTTGTCTACCAAAGTCCTAATCCTATAGCTAGTCATCTCCTATGACGTCTAGGTTCTTGAGTTTTGGTTTAAGGATGATTTTCTTCACCAAAGAACAATTAAGTTCAATTGTTCTTATAAACATCCCATCATATTGAGGAATTGCTTAAGACGAGTCTTAAACATCTTTTCAATACCTCTAGGATTGTTTTAAGTCCAAGAGAATTTAATTATACAAGTGAATTAATCATCTATGAGTTCAAGTTTGGTTCTATTGCTCAGTGAACTAGGACATTTGAATATCCTATAAGTGAAGAAACACTTTACTTGATACCTCATTTAAGAGTTATAATAATAAGAGCTTTAAAAGTGCATATCAACTTATTAAGTATTTTAATGATTTAAACTTAATGATTTAATTTTAATTTTGACTTAATTATAAAAGAAAAGTTTATGTTTGGAAGAGTGTTCAAGTTATTTTAGATTTAATTCTTAATGATTTCATTTAGGTTTGTTGTTAAATGATTTTAATTTAATTTAATTCAATTTAATTTTCATTCAATTTAATTTAATTTTAATTTAATTTGATTTTAATTTAATTTAATTTAATTTATTTTTAATCTTAATTTAATTTAATTTAGTTTTAATTTTAATTTAATTTAGTTTAATTTTAATTTAATTTTAATTTAATTTTAATTTTAATTTAATTTATTTTAATTTTAGTTTTAATTATTAATTGAGATTATTCTTTTAATTTTTTTTAATTAAGAATTAAGTATTGTTGAAGTGATTTATTTAGGGATTTTTAAATTAAAGAATAAATGTCCTCTTAATAATATCCCTACTTTAATAATTCCAATTTTTATTATTCTTCCAAAATTTCAAATAATTAATTAATTAAAGTTTTATTTTAATTATGTTTGTAATGGTTAGTAGGTTTCTACCGTCAATCTTTTAAGTTTCAATCATCCAAAATCAGTTTAAAATCAAATACTTTACCCTCCCCTTTTTGATTAATCCTAAAATTTTAATTAAGGGTTGAAATTTTTAATTACCCTTTTGCCCTTCAAGCTTAAAATTCTATAACTCATTAAACTAAGCTCAAATGAACTTGAAATTTTTATGTAACCTCACTCACTTGTCAATTAAGACATTAGAGGAGAAAATGTGATTTTTCTGTATTTAATTTATTTATGTAATTATTTCTAATGGAAAATAGGGGTTTTCAAGGAAAATTCAATAACATGACCAAGGAAATGTTTATGTCCTTAAGAAAATTATGGGATGTCCCTAATGACCAAAGGACCACTTGGACCAATTTTGGTGATTTTTTGAATTATATTTTATTTACTAGAATTATTTTTATTTTTGGAGTATTAATTAATTTAAAAAAGAAATAAAAGTTGAAAAATGGATTTTATATTTTTTTAAAAATCTCTCTGACATCAGGGAAATTAGAGCAAAAAAAATTTATATTTTCCTGATTTTTCTTTGATTTATTAGAATTAATTTAATGGAAATGTTAAAGAAAATCATTTTTTTTTAATTCAAAAATTGTTTTAAGCCTTTAAAATTCAATATCTTACCCTAGAGACTTAGGAAAAATATTTTGTTTATTCCCAAATGATTAGAATTCAAAATTTGACATTTTGGTGATTTTTAATATTTTTATGATTTTTATTATTTTTTAATTATTAAAATATTAAAATAATGGTAAAAATCAATATTTTTAGAAAATTCCAATTTTAATTTTCCCTGAACTCCCCGATATCGAGAAGCTCTAAAATTATTTTTGTGAATTTTTGAAAAGTATTTTTAGAGTTATGAATTTTTAAAGTTTCATCTTGCTTATGAGGCTTAATCAACCCATTTGATGAGGTTAATCAAATCCAATTGACCTCAAATTTTTATGTGATGTTCCTATAATCCTAAAGATCAATGGAGAATTGTTTTCAAGTTAATTTAATGTGTAGTTAACCCTAATTAATTAAAGTTTAATTTTGGGTGGTTAGGCCAATTAGTGTTGTTCCAAGTGAATTAACTCAAGAACTATTTTTCCTAGGTTCCTCTGGTCATAAGAAACATCACCAAATTTTCCTAGAATTTATTTCTCAACATACTAATTATTGGAATTAAAATACTAAAAACAGTGACATACAATTGAAAAATCAATAACTTCTCATAGGGATGGCCTCTGACCTTGGAAAATTTAGGGAATGTTCCCTAGATCGGAGGCTTCAAAAGCCCTATGATCTCATGCCATGGTGAATTGTCTATGCAAATGGAGAATTAAAATACCACAGAGAGTAAATAAATCTTTAAAAATAAAATGCTTGATGAAATGACTTGATTTCTTTTCCACATTATTCTCCTCTGTTCACTGAGCAAGAGGGCATTTTTATTTTATTTTTAGGATATTTCTACACAAAGTTATGCATTTTTGAAGCTCTGGGTATTTAATAAATAATAAAATTCTCTATTTATCTACTTATCCACGCGGCTCCGCGTCAACCTTAGCCTCCCCGAACGGCCACGCGGCGTCTTCTGGTTCGGCGTCGCCATCTGACTGGGATGCCACACGGTGTTGACCTCATTTTTGATGAGGTCTTCTCTTCTTCTCTTTAGTACTTAGGATCTAGCCTTAGGCTTTTCCTTTGACTATCTTTGAGGACTAGAATTGAGACCCACCTTCTAGAATTTCAAACCACTTCTTAACTCCCTGCAAACTCCACAAACTTGACTGTAGACGCCTAATCACCTAGAGGGTTGAAATGAAATGTGAAAGTTTAAAGGATGAGTTCCTATAGGACTCTTTGGCCTTAGGACTGCCCTGGGTGGCCTGGTCTGGTGAAGGTGCTGATTTACACACACACTACACTCATACACTACACTTTCACACACCTATACCTGACTTGACCTCCTGACTCATGTAGGTGATTCACATGGATGGTCCTTAACCCCTAAGCCCTTGGCTAAGAGGGTTAGGAACAACATAGTGGATGCCTCAAATGAGTCCCTTCATGGCTCATGTGGGCTTGATGTGGCTTCATGGCTCAACCAAAATGATTTCATTCCACTTATATTCACCCAATCTTCAATTTTCCAAATTTTCAATTTTCCAAATTTTCAATTTTTGACCCCCGGGACCCTACACCCGCCTAACCTACCCAAAGCCCTTGAAATTACCCAAAATTTTCAAAATTTCCAAATCACCCAAAATTCCCCAAAATCAATCCCAAACATTTCCACATCACTTAAATTGATCATCCATACCCAAAAATACCAAAAATTTCAAAAATACCTCCCAATACCCTCCAAATACCCAAAATACCCCTCTTGACCCAAAATCCCAAAAATTCAGAAAATTCCCAGAAAATTCTAGAAAATCCCAAATATTCCCAATTTTATTTTGTCCAACTACACCATGGGACAATTTTGTCAATTTACCCTACTTTTGTCCAAACCCCTAATTTGGCCCATTTTAACCCAAAGTGAACCCAATGTCAAACCAAGCCTACCCAATTGACCCAAATTCTAGTACAATTCAATTCTAAACTTCAATTCAACATTCCCAATACCAATATAGACTAAATCCAAGTCCAATTTGATTGACATTTGGATCCAATTTCACTTTTGGCCTTAAAGCCCAATTTGGACCCATGACCCAAACCTAACCCAAACTCACCCAATTCAACTCCAATTAACCCCAAATCTTTATATAAAAAATATTTAAAATAAAAAAATAATATTATAGAAATTTATATATATATATATATATATACCTTTATATATTAATTTATTTATATTTTATTTAACTATTAAATATTTTTATAATTAAATTATATTTATAAATAATATACTATACTTAAAATACTTAAAATTAAAAAATAATATTAAATATATATATATATATATATATTTATAATTTTGTTAACTATTAAATATTTTTATAATTAAATTATATTTTAAAATAATATACTATACTTAAAATATTTAAATTAAAAAGTAATATTATTAAAATTTATTTATACATATATATGTATATATATATAAATATATATTTATATTTATATATACATATATTTATTTATTAATTTATAATTTATTTACTTATTAAAATTTTTATAATTAAATTTTATTTATAAATAATATACAATACTTAAAAAATTTTAATTAAAAAATAATATTATATAAATATATATATATATATATATATTTATATACATACATATATATATATATATTTATATATTTATATATACACGTATATATTTAATTATTTATAATTTATTTAACAATTAAAGAAATTCATAATTAAATTTTATTTATAAATAATATCTTATACTTAAAGTATTTAAAATAAATAATATACAATACTTAAAGTATTCATAATTGAACATTTTCACCGATGTTGACATTTAGGTCATTGTGTCAGAAATTGACCATTTTGACAAAATTTGACTTTTGGTCAAAAGTTGACCTTTTGGGTCAGTGAGGTGCTCATTAGTTCGAAAATTAACTTTTTTTTCAAAAGTTGACCTAATGGGTCAATAATTGGTAATTATGTCAAAATTTACTATTTTGACCAAAATTGACTTTTAATCAAACGTCGTTCTATTGGGTCAGTGGGTTAGTTATTGGGTAAAGGATTGACAATTATGACTAAAGTTGACTTTTTGGTCAAAGATTTACTTATTGGGTTAATAATTGGTCAATATGTTAAAAATTGTCTATTTTGACAAAAAAGTTGACTTTTTGGTCAAAAGTTGACATATTTGGTTAATGGGGGGTCATTAGGTCAAATTTGACTATTTTGACCAAAATTGACTTTTGGTCAAAAGTTGACATATTGGGTCAATGGGTTGGTTATTGGGTCGAGGTTCAACCATTTTGACCAAAGTTGACTTTTTTGTCAAAAGTTAACCTATTGGGTCAATGAGTTGGTCATAGGGTCGGAAATTGACCATTCTAACTAAAGTTGACTTTTTGGTCAAAAGTTCACCTATAAGATCAATGGGTTTGTTATTGGGTCAAAGATTGACCATTTTGATCAAAGTTGACTTTTGGGTCACAGATTGGCTTACTGGGTCAATTATTGGTCATTTGGTCAAAAATTGACTATTTTGACCAAAATTAATTTTTTTGTCAAAAGTTAAACCATTAGGTCAATGGGGTGGTCATTGGATTAGGAATTGTCCATTTTGACCAAAGATGACTTTTTATCAAAAGTTGACCTACTGGGTCAATGGGTTGGTCATTGGGTCAAGGGTAGACCATTTTGAACAAAGTTAACTTTTTGTTCAGAGATTGGCTTACTGGGTTAATAATTGATCATTAGGTCAAAAATTGACTATTTTGACCAAAATTGATTTTTTGGTCAAACGTTGACTCTATCGAGTCAATGTGTTGGTCGTTGGGTAAAAAATTGATCATTTTGACCAAAGTTGACTTTTTGGTCAAAAGTTTACCTATTGGGTCGATGGGTTGGTCATTGGGTCAAGGATTGATTGACCATAGTTATCTTTTTGGTTAGATATTGACTTATTGGGTCGACGGGGTGGCATTGGGTCAGAAATTGATTATTTTGACCAAAAGTAAATTTTTTGTCAAAAGTTTACCCATTGGGTCAACGGGGTGGCATTGGGTCAGAAATTGACCATTTTGACCAAAGTTGACTTTTTGGTCAAAATTTGACCTATTTGGTCAATAATGAGTTGGTAATTGGGTCACGATTTGACAATTTTGACTGAAGAAAACTTTTTGGTCAAAATTTGATATATTGGGTTAACGGGTTGGTCATTGGGTCAAAAATTGACCATTTTGACCAAAGTTGACTTTTTGGTCAAAGTTGACCTATTGGGATAATGGGTGGTCATTAGGTCAAAAATTGATAATTTTGACCAAAATTGACTTTTTGGTCAGAAGTTGTCATGTTGGGCCAATGTGTTTGTCATTGGGTGAAGGATTGATTATTTTGACAAAAATTAACTTTTTGGTCAGAGATTGACTTATTTGGTCATTTGATTGTCATTAGATCAAAAATTAACTATTAAATTGTCATTAGGTCAAAATTAACTATTAAATATGTATATATATATAAATATATATATATATGTATATATATATATATATATATATATATATATATATGTATATATCTATATATATATTTATATGTATATATCTATATATATATATATATATCTATATATCTATATATATATTTATATATATATCTATATATCTATATACCTATAAATATATTTTTACATTTTATATTTATTTATATATACCTATAAATATATTTTTATTTATAATTTATTTAATTATTAAATATTTTTATAATTAAATTATATTTATAAATAATATACTATACTTTAAACATTTAAAATAAAAAAATAATATTATACATATATATATATAACTATATATTTTTTTATTTATAATTTATTTAATTATTAAATATTTTTTTAATTAAATTATATTTAGAAATAATATACTATACTTAAAATATTTAAAATTAAAAAAAATTATTTAAATTTATACATACATATATATATATATATATAAATATATTTATATATACCTTTATATATTTTTTATTTATATTTTATTTAACTATTATATAAATATTTATATATAAGTATATCTATTTTTATTTATAATTTATTTAATTATTAAATTTTTTTATAATTAAATTATATTTAGAAATAATATACTTTACTTAAAATATTTAAAATTAAAAAAATTATTATATAAATTTATACATATATATATATATATATATTTATATATACCTTTATATATTTTTTTATTTTTATTTTATTTAACTATTAAATATTTTTATAATTAAATTATAGTTATAAATAATATACTATACTTAAAATATTTACAATAAAAAAATAAATTTATATTAATTTCTATATATATATATATATTTATTTATATATACACCTATATATGTATATTTATTTATAATTTATTTAATTATTAAATATTTTTATAATTAAATTATATTCATAAATAATATACTATACTTAAAATATTTAAATTAAAAAATATATTATATATTGTTGACCTCATTTTTGATGAGGTCTTTTGCTTCTCTCTTTAGTACTTAGGATCTAGCCTTAGGCTTTTCCTCTGACTAATCTTAGAGGAATAGAAGTGGTTCTAGCCTTTGCTTCTCTCTTTAGTACTTAGGTACCTAAATTCCAGTTCTCTTCTCAATCCCGAGGTTGAAACCCATGTTTCAATTCTTATTTCAAATCCAAATTTCAAATTCAAAATTTCCTTAAATTGATTTTAAATTAAACTTCAATCAAAATTGAGACTCGTAACAAATCGAAATCCAAACTCACACATTGAAACTTGAAATTTAAAAGTAAAATGAGATCTAAATCGAATTCCCCAGATCTTGTGATTTGGAGTTCACCTCCTTTTCCATTCCCCAGTGAGAGTTCGAGAATCTCCAGTCTTGGAAATATACCTGATACTCCCCAGCGAAAATCCTTCTACTTCGTCCTAAGTTTGTCACTTGAACATCTGTGTTGGTTTTGTTGATCTCTTCGGTCAACGCCAATACGAGCGGTGTGCTTGGTTAACACACCACACCTATTGGGGGTCCATTTGTTGACCTCATTTTTGATGAGGTCTTTTGCTTCTCTCTTTAGTACTTAGGATCTAGCCTTAGGCTTTTCCTTTGACTAATATTAGAGGACTAGAAATGGGACCCACCCTTTAGAAATTTAAACACTTCTTGACTCCCTGCAAACCCCACAAGCTTGATTGTAGACCCCTAATCACCTAGAGGGTTGAAATCAAATGTGGAGGTTTAAGGGAGGAGTTCCCTATAGGACTTTTTGGCCTTAAGAATACCCTGGGTGGCCTGGTCTGGTGAGGGTTGACTTGCACATGCACTACATTCTCACACACATTCCAAGTCCTAAAACCACACTCTCACCCAACTTGACTTCCTGACTCATGTATGTAATTCATACGGATGATCCTTAACCCCTAAACCATCTTTGGCCAAAATTACAAAAATTTCTAAAAATACCCCTAAACCCTCCCAAAATTACCAAAATACCCTTTTACCCCAAAAATCCAAAAAATTCAAAAAATTCCCAAAAATCCCAAATATTCTCAATTTCATTTTGTTCAACTACATCATGGGCCAATTTGGCCAATTTACCCCACTTTTACCAAATCCCCCAATTTGACCCATTTTTAACCCAAGTGAACCCAATGTCAAACCAAACCGCCCCAATTGACCTCAATTCTGGTCCAATTCAATTCTAAACTTCAATTCAATATCCTCAACATCAATTTAGACCAAATCCAAGTCCAATTTGATTGACATTTGAGCCCAATTTCAATTTGAAGTCTAAGGCCCAATTTTGACCCATGACCTAAACCTAGCCCAAACCAACCCAATTCAATCCCAATTGGCCCCAAATTTTTCTAAAGCCTTCCTAACACCCCGATAAACAAAAAACGAACTTTATTTGCCCAAAATTTGAACATAAACTCCACCCAAACCTAACCCAAAACTAAAATCCCTTAAATTGACCTAAGCCCAAACTTAACCCAAATGGGCCCAAATCCCAAAATCAAAGCCCAACCAAAGTTGAAAACTCTTTGTGAGACTCCCACAAACATTTCTCAACATTAATTTTACATCAAATCCAACTTTAGCCCAACCTTAGACCAAGTTAGCCCAATTTGACCCACTTTGGCCCCTTTACTAAAAGACCCACATTAAACCCAATTCAATTCAAAATCACTTCAAATTTGTTCCAAATCACTCATGACACATCCCTAAACTAAATTCAACATTTATTTGGCATGGTCCTTCAAAAAATTTTCATCCAAAAGCCCATTTTAAAATCTAAAAAGCCCACTTCCATAAAGCCTTTAAAAGCCCATTTTCACCAAAATTCAAAAGCCCAAAAATCCATTCCAAAGCCCACAAGAGATTTCCTCTCATCATCCATTTGATAAAATCCCCCCAAACTTTTATTTCATCATTTAAATAAACCAAATGTGGCCCCATGGAAAATTTCCATCAAAATGTCTAAAAATTCAAAACCTTTTTTCATGTAAATGAGCCAAGCCATCCCTAAGCCAAATGGAGTCCTTGGAGCCATGCACAAGCCACATGAAAGTCATGAGAGCTTTGAATTATCACCACTCCCTAAATGGAAAAAAGAGGAAACCCTTTAATGATTCCCTTACGAGTGATTAAACATTCCCTTGTATCCCCTAATCTTGCTTAAGCCTAATTGTACTTGGATTGTGACTTGACCCCACTAATCAAGCTGACCCAAGTGACTTTCTCTTCAGCCCAAACCAGCCTTGGTGAGGTGCACCTAGCCTAAACCATGACTTGACCAAATTGAATCCAAAATAGCCTCTCCCCCATACCATTTAAATCAAACATCTTTACACATGGCCAATACCCATTGCTTGCACCAACTTCCAGCCCTAACCCCACTGAGTCAGATGATGACCCATTCTGGCCGGCCAGCCACCACGGCCTCCGAGAAAACACTAGGTCGAGAGCCTTATTCGGCTTCGAAAAATTCATACCCACCGGTTGAGGCTGTCCCAACCCAAATGGACACCATGGCTATTCTTCTCTTCCCCGAGCGAGTGATCCCGGCCTCCAATTGCCCCTGGGAAGCCCTCCAGCCACCTCTATTTAAACACCTCCACCTCTCGGCCAAAGAAGGTGTTGAACCAAACCTTAACAAAACTCTGCCAAAATCACTCCAGATCCCTCTCCAGACATAGAGAACTTGATCCCCACTGAAATCCAGTCCTGAAACCCTCTCTGTGAGCTCAATTTCTGAGTTGAAAGTCCACCAAAAAAATAGGACACTTCACCACAGTGAGCCAATCTTCAAATTGATTAAACCTACACCTTCAAATTGATTTTTCTTTGAAAACCCCTATTTTCTACTAAAAATAATTATATAAATAATTTAAATCCAAAAATATCACATTTTCTCCTCTAATGTCTTAATTGACATGTGAGTGAGGTGACATAAAAATTTTAAATTCATTTGAGCTCAATTTAGTGAGTTATGAAATAAATAAGCTTAAAAGTACATAAAGGTAATTAAAAATTTTAACCCTTAATTAAAACTTTAGGTTTAATCAAAATGGGGGGTAAAATATTTGATTTTAACTTTCTCTTGGATGATTGAAACTTAGGGAAATTAAGGGGTAGAAACCCATTAAACACTTTGAAAATATTAAAATGAAACATTAATTAATTAAATAATTTAAATTTTGGAAAGAATATATTTAAAATTTGGATTGTTAAAATAGGGATATTATTAAGAGGATATTTATTCTTTAATTTAAAAATCCCTAAATAATTCACTTTAATAATATTTAGTTCTTAATTAAAAAAATTAAAATGATAATCCAAATTAACAATTAAAACTAAAATTAAATTAAATTAAATTTAAAATATTTAAACTAAAACTAAATTAAAATTAAATAAATTTAAAATTAAATTAAATTAAATTAAATTAAATCAAATTAAATTAAATTAAATTAAATTAGAATCACTTAACAATAAACCTAAATGAAATCATTAAGAGTTAAATCAAAATATATCAATAATTTCAACACCTCTTTCTATCTAAGTAAATTTAAAACATGAACATCAACTTGAAATACCAAGATAATTAAAAATGTAAAGATTTAAATTAAATATAAAAATAACTTGAACACTATTCCAAATTTAAAATTATTAATTAAAACTCATAATTAAATTAAAACATTTTAAATCATTAACTCAAACTTTAAATTAAGGATGATTAAAATTCTCAATAAACCAACTTGCCCTTAAAGGCTTTAATTATTATAACTCTTAAATAAAGTATTAAGTGAAATGTCACTTCATTCATCAGGTAATCAAATACCCAAGTTCACTGAGCAAGAGACAAAGTTTAACTAAACTCCTGGATGATTAATTCACTCAGTGCAACTAAATTTACTTGGACTCAAAATGATCTCGGAAATATTGAAATGATGTTTAGGACTCGTCCTAAGCACTTTCTCAATATGATGAGATGTTTTAGAAGAATAATTGAATTTAATTGTTCTTTGATGAAGAATATCATCCTTAAGCTAAAACACAAGAACCTAGACGTCATAGGAGATGACTAGCGAATAGGATTAGGAATTTGGTAGACAACCAAAACCATTCCCTTAGCTTTACCTAGGTACTTGTTGAAATATTTAAATGCCTTAACATGTGTTTTAAGTGCAGCTTGGGATGACGGGAAGACCCTCCATGTACCCTTTTATTTTATTGCAATTTACTTTATTTTAATTTACTTACATGCATTGTATTTTACTTTTCATGCATGATAAACAAGACTGTGGCATGAAAACCAAAACCTTTAGGATAGTCCCTTAACTGAAACCAAAACTAAATTAAAAGTCACCACAAGATAAAACTCACCGCCACAACATTCAAAATATAAAACAACCCAAAATTTAATCACAAACAGAATAACAAAACTACAATTGCAACTAAATTAAAACATCTCGTTGAATGATCAGGAATACCTCGGATGATGTAACCGACGTGTTGAAAACGGGATTTTCCACGGTCTAAATGAAAGTGTGGAACTCATTCAGTTGAGTTTAGCAAATTTATCTGGACTAAGTGAATTCAATGAAAATAACGGTGTCGGGATGACTGAACCGTAGGATCTTAATTGGTTCTGTTTAAACAACTTTAAGATTTGTTTTAATTAAAATATTAAAAACAGTTGGATTTTAAGATTTTCTCTAAACCAAAACACTTCTCTCATCTCCTGATTTATGACTTCTAAAACTAAACCTCTGCAACAACAAGGAGCTCGGAGCATGGTGGGCAGCAAGGCCATCGTCATCAGCAAAACACAGATCTACTTCAGTAAAACTTTCTTAGAATTAAAAAACCAAGCCATAGGATTTCGAGGTAGTTTTCCTGGTGCGACATAAATCCTCAACTTCTCGTTAGGCATCTGTATAATCATGTTATGCAAATTAAGCCCTAACCGGTCTTAGGACTCCGAGGTAGTCGGTCGGTACGACATAAATCCTCATATCTTCGAGGCTATTTGTATGATCATATTATACAAATATAAGTCCTAATTAACTAAAATTGGCAGGATTGCAATATTAAATAAATTCCTAAATTGAAGCCAAACAATAGGATAGTTTAGGAAGTTGCCAAGATTCCTCTTGGATCCTCAGCTTCTCCTACTTTTCTTCCTTTGATTTCCTGAAACAAACTGTTCCGAATTTGAGCCATTCCCTATTGAAATTTCCAAAATTCAATACCTTGAAACCTTAAACTTTGAAATTCTTGAGAGCAAAACCACTAATCATTATCAAGAGTTTTCTTAAATGATTCCGTCATTTAAGATGGGGCTTGCCCTTATAGGGAACTTTAAGAACCCAGGTAATATAAACCCTGCTTAATTCCTTTGTATTAAGCAGGGGAACTTGTCGGCTTATAAAATTAGTTCGCAGACAAAACGGATGTCACAAATTTTCTAGTTTATTTAATCAAGCCCCATCGTCAGCGATGTAGTATCTATTTTTCGGGATAGATACACGGTTTGTGATGTGGTGCTCGTTTATATAAACTATTTGGGATGTGAGATCGGTTTGATTTTTCATATCTTAAAAATTTTCTAACTTAAAATTATTTTCAAAAATCAAATATTACTTTTCAAATTATATATTTAAATTAAATTAAAAATCCGCCGACAACTTCTGTAAGCGACCTCCTTTTCAAAATACAACACAAATCTAAAAATATGCCAATAATTTTTGGCTACTCTGTTGGGGATTAGTTTCTCTCTCCATTTTTGATTAGGTGGTTTTGCTTTCATAAATCGATGGTGTATCCATATCCCTAATGGACCAAAACTACCATTCTTCCGTTGGGATACCCCGTTCATTTCTATCTTGAACGAGTATAGCCAACTCCTTTTACCTCTTTTCTGAGGTAGGGTGGACCCCCAATAGGTGTTAGTTTAGGAGCATTCCTTCGAGTCGGTAAGTCTTGCATAAGACTTTCTTTTTCTTTCCAATTCTAAATCGGGCCCGTTACCTTTTCTATAACCTTTTTCCTTCAATCGTTTTGTTTCTAACGAACGAACCCGCTAATAAATAACCTCCTAATAAACAATCTCTTTTAAAAATCACAAATACACTAAGATAAATGAAAATGTGTTCGGACTCTTTCTTTTTTGTCCTAAACTTTACGATGAAAAGAAGCATAATTCGGGACTGACATTCGGAATCTGCCTCGTAGAAAATGATCGCCCCAAAGTTAAGCTTCTCCTTCACCAATGGAATGGACTTCGCCATTTACAAAGATGAGCTGCCCGACAATGGGATCATCCGTTTTGGATAAGGATTCGGCAACACAGATATTAAGTTCGCTGATGTCACTCTCTTCACACTAATGGACAAAGTGTCAGAAATTGAAGAGCACGTGATTGAATTCAACCTGAAATTGACTCAAGAATTCCCTCCCCTACAAAGGGTTCCAGCTGAAAGAAGTACTACTCGTTCGTAGGAGGACCGTTGTCTCTACCCCACCTGGTCTAGTCATCTCCGCACCTACCCCGACTTCACGCAAGCCGAAGGGGAAGGAAATCCAAGTCTGTGATGAGCCTGTCACCGTGGATGGTACAGATTTTGCTACAATACCATCTCTTTTTTAGATTAGGTCCAGTTCAAGAGTTGCACCCCTAACTCGGACTCAAAGAAGAAATAGAAGCAGAAAGATCGCCATGATCGAGAAAGCCAGAGCTGCTGAAGTTGCTTTTCTAGAAGAAATCCTTAAGGAAAAAAGAAGAACTGTCCGAGTATATACCTCTATTGGAAGGGAGCATATTTCACCCTCTCTCTGCCGCATCAGATGAAGAGAATGTCCATAGGATCGCCGCTGCATTACCCCGACCTACGTACTACAGCAATTACAATAGGAAAAGGTATAAGACTGCGCCATTTGCTCGACTACAAGCTGTAATAGAAAGATTGGAAAAGAAAGAAAGATGTCATGTGTCAGAAATCTTAAGAAGGATAGGACAGGTGCCAACTAAATCCCGCCTCAGACCGCGAATAGAGCCTGTTGCTACCATAGAGAAACCAAAGAAGAAGATAAAAGCCAGTTCACCTGTTGTTGTATCGGGTCTACAAATTAGGGAGGATACCACCTTACAGTATATAGCAGACAGATCATCAGGTCCTAGGCTTCCAGCTGCAAGAAGGATGGTATGGCGACCTACTACTGGCGAGCTAAGACCAAAACAATGTTCTGAGAAGAAAAGTCTCGTCAGGAGACTTAAATCAGAAGAAAGTGCTAATGCAAGATAAGGGACTCCAGGAAAGGAAGTTCAACAACCGTCACGAGACAAGCTGCGAGACCATGCGAGAAAGGCCATTAGAGGATGCCATGGACAAGTTACAGACCGACATCCGACGGTTAGCAAAAGAAAGAGAAGAAAAACTAGTAGATGAAGTTGACTCATCAGAGTTCATGGATGAGGAGTATGCCGAGATCAACATGGTTGAAACGCGAGCATCATCCACTTCACAAGGTGCTCCAGCAGCTGCAGAAAGAGATGAACCAGAAGTGATGAGGGCACAACTTCGGGAAATAGATGACACAATTTCCCAGATGGCAAAGAGGATGGAAGATATGGCTGCTGCCTTAGCCACTCTCCAGAGTCAGGTACAACCTCAGAAAGAGATACCCCCAGAAATTTTTCATATTGCAGATGGAGGAAAAGAGATCACATCCGTCAATGGAGACGAACAACCAAAGAAAGATCCTGCACAAAGCATGATTCCAGAAAAGGACATTAAGAGCATGGTAGAACAGCAGGTGCGAGAAGCCCTAGCACAATCTAAGAGTAGAGCATCTATTCAGACGGGTAGACCTTACCCCGAAGAGTTCGATGCTGTCCAATACCCGAAAGGCTTCCTACCACCTCTGTTTAAGACTTTTGATGGAATGGGAAACCCTCGACAGCATGTCGAACATTTTCGTGCTAGTTGCTGTAATGCCGGTGGAAGTGATGCTATACTCTTCTGCCAGTTCGTCTGCAGTTTGTCAGGGATTGCCTTCGACTGGTACGCGGAATTGCCAAACTGTTCAGTAAAGACCTTTTCAGAACTAGAGAATCTCTTTGTTAAGTGGTTTGCCGGAGCTCAGCACCACATCACTATCGGTGATCTCGTGGTGGAGCAACAAAAGCTGAACGAGAATTTAGTGGATTACATACTTCGATGGAGAAACTTAAGCATGAAGTGTGAACCACAGCTTCAAGATCAACATGCAGTCGGCATCTTACTTAAAAGTATCCATGGCCCAATAGCACTTCTCCTTAAAGGATTTACAATCAAGACTTTCGAGAAGTTGCTTAGCAAGGTCTGGAGCTTACAAGAAGAGGCAAAGCAGTTAAGTTTCGTGGACAAGAACGATAAGCAGAAGCCTGTGAAAACATTCGAAAAGAAATCTGAAATCGTCGCGGTAGTAGATAAGGGCAAGCAGCCTGTTCAGATACAGTCAAAGAGGCCACAACCTAGTTATGAACCACCACAACGGACTTATCAGCAACCTCAGCAGGGCTATCAGCAACCTCAGCAGGGGTATCAGCAACCTCGTCCGAGCTATCAGTCGTCTTAGCATTATGAACAACCACCTCGTTGATCGCGTACCTTAAGAGAACTTCTAAATAAAGAATATCCATTCAAAACTGAAGCAGTAGTGAAGATGTTCCGCAGTTTAATGAAGACACCGGATTTTCAGCTGCCAGAGCCTAAGAAGTCAGAGGAAGTCAATAAGAAAGATCATCCGAACTATTGCCCTTACCACCAAATGCTCGGACACAAGATAGAGGATTGCATCAATTTCAAGAGTTGTCTTGATGACAATCTCTGGAAAGGGAACATAACGATTCCAAAGGAATACATGAAGGAACCCCAGAAAGGAGGTTCCGTCAATTTTATTTCAACGGATCCCATTGTTCCGATAAACCCGTACGCGACTGATGATGGATGGAATACTGTCTGGATAAGATCATCGAAGAAAATTTTGGATCACATCCAGACCGCTTCGGTGCGCGCTTCAACTCAGAGTTTAAAACCTGTCGAGCCGGCACTATCACTTGCGATTGAAGAACCGCCCCAGAAGGAGGAGAAGATCGTGGAAGAAAAGAAGACCGAGGCTCCGAAGGGTAGACTAGGGGGTGCTTATCCTAGGTTGGTTGTTTCTGATTCGGGGGAGAAATCCCTCAAACTCTTGACTCTATATGATTATCTGCTCGCCCCGGCGGGATCTTATAATGATAAGGGTTATGGTGTTGGCTACGTTTTGACTGTTTTTAACGATTACATAACTAACGAAAACCAACCTAATAAAGATCTCGATTCCGATATAAATAACGATTCTCAAATCATACACAACCTCGATGACCACGACGAAGAAGATGATCACAAAGGAGGCTACGAAAGCTCGACAAGCAACGAGTCCAATTGTGAATTCTAAGGATCTCCGACCATCAGACACCGAAGCAACTTCAGAAGAGCCGGTTGTTCCAATTCAAGAGGAGACACCGGTAAATTTAGAAGAGATAACAGAGGTCAATCTAAGAAGCGAAAAAGTTCTACCCCCGAGAATGGGTCTAAAGGATAAAGGAAAACAGGTGGTTGCTCAGAGCCAACCCCAGCAGAGGAATTGCCCATTCAGGAAGAAACTGAGGAACATGGTAAAAAAGTGGACTATAACGTGCTAGCCCATCTTAGGAAGCTACCAGCCAAACTAAGCATATACGATGCTCTGATCCTGTCAAAGGAGATAAGGGAGGCTCTGATCAAGGCTTTACTTGATCCAGAGATTTGTTTAACTCAAATGGCCGGTAATTCCTTCGATGAGGTTTGCTCATTAAGAGAACAATGAGGTGTTACCTTCACGGACAATGATCTATTACTAGGAACAGCTGATCACAACCGACCGTTATACATTTCAGTCACTATTGGAAAGTTTATGCTCTCCAGAGTGTTAGTTGATCTGGGAGCATCAATCAACATAATGAATCTTCGGACGCTAGCATATTTGGAATTGATGCTCGTGAGCTTGAAGCGAGACAAGATGCTATTAAGAGGCTTCGATCAAAAAGAAGAAAGAGCTCTTAGATCGATAACACTACTAATGAAGACCGGTGATTTAGCAAAGACAACTGCAAATTCCACATAATTGATTCTGGGACATCGTTCAATGCTCTACTGGGTCGGTCTGTTGGCATATTTTTAGGTTGAATGTTGTATTTTAAAAAGGGGTCGCCTACAGAAATTGTCGGCGAATTTTAGATTTTAAATTTGATATATATATATATATATATATAATTTAGAAAGTAGTTTTTAATTTTTAAAATAATTTTGAGTTTGAAAATTTTAAGATACGAAATCTAACTGATCTCACATCCCAAGTAGTTTATATAAACAAGCACCACACCATAAACCGTGTATCTATCCCGAAGAATAGACACACTGCTTGACGATGGGGCTCGATTAAATAAACTAGAAGATTTGTGACATCCGTTTGGTCTGCGAACCAATTTCATAAGCCGATAAGTTCCCCTACTTAATATAAATGAATTAAGCAGGGTTTATTTTACCTGGGTTCTTAAAGTTCCCTATAAGGGCAAGCCCCTATAGTTAATTACATCTTAAATGAAAGGAATCATTTAAGAAAACTCTCGATAATTACTAGTGGTTTTGCTCTCAAGAATTTCAAAGTTTAAGGTTTTCAAAGGATTTGAGTTTTGAAAATTTCAATAGGGAATTGATCAAATTTGGAACAATTTATTTTAAGAGTCCAAAGAAAGGGAAGTAGGAGAAGCTGAGGATCCAAGAAGAATCTTGGCAACTTCTCATACTATCCTATTGTTTGGCTTCAATTTGAGGATTTATTTAATGTTGCAATCCTGCCAATCTTATTTAATTCGGACTTATATTCGTATGACACAATCATACAAATAGCCTCAAAGATGTGAGGGTTTATGGCGTATCACACGACTACCTCGGAGTCCTAAGACCGGTTAGGACTTAATTTACATGACATGATCATGCAAATACCTAACGAAGGGTTAAGGATTTATGTTGCACTAGTCAAACTACCTAGAAGTCCTATGGCTTTGTTATTTAATTCTAAGAAAGGTTTTGCTGAAGTAGACCCGAGTTTCTTGATCAAGATGGCCGAGCTGCCCATCATACTCCGAGCTCCTTGTTGTGTCAGAGGTTTAGTTTTAGAATTCATAAATCAGGAGACAAGAGAAGTGTTTTGGTTTAGAGAAAATCTTAAAATCCAAGTGTTTTTTAATATTTTAATTAAAACAAATCTTAAAGTTAATTAAACATAACCGATTAAGATCCCACGGTTCCGTCAACCTGGCACCGTGACTTTCATCGAATTCACTTAGTCCAGATGAATTTGCTAAACTCAACTGAATGAGTTCCACACTTTCATTTAGACCGTGGGAAATCTCGTTAGCAACACGTGGGTTACATCATCAGAGGTATTTCCGATCATTTAACGAGATGTTTTAATTTAGTTGCAATTGTTGTTTTATTGTTCTGTTTGTGATTAAATTTTGAGTTGTTTTATATTTTGAAATGTTGTGGCGGTGAATTTTATCTTGCAATGACTTTTAATTTTTTTTTTTGTTTCAGTTCAGGGACTACCCAAAATGTTTCAGTTTTCATGCAGGGTGTCAATCTTGTTTAACATGCAAGAAACATAAAGTGCAGTGTAGGTAAGTAAATTAAATAAAAGCGTACCTGGAGGGTCTTCCCGTCATCCCAAGCTGCACTTAAAACACATATTAAGGCATTTAAATATTTATAACAAGTACCTAGGTAAAGCTAAGGGACAGGTTTTGGTTGTCTACCAAGATCCTAGTCCTATTGCTAGTCATCTCCTATGACGTCTATGTTCTTGTATTTTATGGTTGATTTTCTTCATCAAAGAACAATTAAATTCAATTGTTCTTCTAAAACATCTCGTCATATTGAGTAAGTGCTTAGGACGAGTCCTAAACATCTTTTCAATACTTCCGAGATTATTTTGAGTCCAAGTAAATTTAGTTGCACAGGTGAATTAATCATCCAGGAGTTCAGTTCAGCTTTGTCTCTTGCTCAGTGAACTTGGGTATTTGATTACCTAATGAATGAAATGAAATCTCACTTAATACTCTATTTAAGAGTTATAATAATTAAAGCCTTTAAGGGCAAGTTGGTTTGTTGAGAATTTTAATCATTCTTAATTTGAAGTTTGAGTTAATGGTTTAAAGTGATTTAGTTTAATTATGAGGTTTTAATTAATAATTTTAAGTTTGGAATAGTGTTCAAATTATTTTAGATTTGATTCAAATCTTTACATTTTCAATTATCTTAGTATTTCAAGTTGATGTTCATGTTTTAAATTTACTTAGATAGAAAGAGGTGTTGAAATTATTGATATGTTTTGATTTAACTCTTAATGATTTCACTTAGGTTTGTTGTTAAACGATTTTAATTTAATTTAATTCAATTTAATTTAATTTTAATTTAATTTTAATTTAATTTTAATATAATTTTAATTTAATTTAATTTAATTTTAGTTTAACTTAAATTTAGTTTAATTTAAATTTTGTTTAATTTTAATTTAATTTTAATTTAATTTTAATTTAATTTAATTTTAATTTTAGTTTTAATTGTTAATTTGGATTATTATTTTAATTTTAATTAAGAACTAAATATTATTAAAGTGACTTATTTAGGGATTTTTAAATTAAAGAATAAATATCCTCTTAATAATATCCCTATTTTAATAATCCAAATTTAAATATATTATTTCCAAATTTTAAATTATTTAATTAATTAAAGTTTCATTTTGATATTTTCAAAGTGTTTAATGGGTTGCTACCCCTTAATTTCCCTAAGTTTCAATCATCCAAGAGAAAGTTAAAATCAAATATTTTACCCCCCATTTTGATTAAACCTAAAGTTTTAATTAAGGGTTAAAATTTATAATTACCTTTATGCCCTTTTAGGCTTATTTATTTCATAACTCACTAAATTGAGCTCAAATGAATTTGAAATTTTTATGTCACCTCACTCACATGTCAATTAAGACATTAGAGGAGGAAATGTGATTTTTCTGGATTTAATTTATTTATATATTTATTTTTAGTAGAAAATAGGAGTTTTCAAAGAAGATTCAACAACATGACCAAGGAAAGGTTTCTATCCTTGAAAAAATTATGGGATGTTGCTAATGACTAGAGGATCACTTGAACCAATTTTGGTGATTTTTTGAATTATATTTTATTTATTATAATTATTTTGAGTTTTAGAGTATTAATTAATTTTAAAATAAAATAAAAGTTAGTGAAAAGGTCCGAGAGAAACAAATTTTACGGGGCATTATGAAAATAGAGTCCAGAGAAAAGGTTAGTAAAAAGTTAGTAAATAGATTTTATATTTTTCTTAAATTTCTCTAACCTCAAAGAGTCCGGAGAAACAAATTTTATAATTTTCTAATTTTTCTTTAATTTATTGGAATTAATTTAGTGAAAAGGTTGGAAAATATATTTTTTAATATTAAAAGTTGTTTTAAGCATTTGAAATTCAATATCTTTACTTTGAGACTTGGGAAAAATATTTAATTTGTTCCTAAGTGATTAGGAGTCAAAATATGACATTTTTATGATTTTTAATATTTTAATGATTTTTATTATTTTTTAATTATTTAAAATATTAAAATATGATTAAAAATAAAAAAAATTAGAAAATTCCAATTTTAATTTTTATAGACTTCTCTGATATCAGAGAGCCCACAAAACCAATTTGGTCAATTTTTTAAATGTATTTTTGGAGTTATGAATTTTCAAAGTTTAATTTTGGTTATGTGACTTAATTAATTCATTTAGTGGGGCTAAACATTTCCAATTGATATCAAATTTTTATATGAGGTTCTTCTGATCCTAAAGTTCAGTGGAGAATTATTTTTAAGTTATTTAGATGTGTGGTTAATCTTAATTAATTAAAATTCCATTTTAAGGTTTTAGTCAAATTAGAGTTTGTTTGATTGAAATAAATCATGAGATAATTTTCTAATGTTTCCCCGGTCAAAGGGAACATACTCTAATTTTTTTAGATTTTTCTAAGTAACATGATAATTTTTTTTAATTATTTTAGGAAAACTGAAGCATAATATTGAAAAATAGATATCTCATCATGGAAATCTTTTCTAACTTTGGAAAAATCAAGAAATATCAACCATTATGCATAGAATAACATATAAAAATTTCAAGTTATGGTGAAGCTCCTACATGCATGAAGAATTAAAATATTGAAAACACTATTTAATTAATTAAAAATAAAATATGCATTAAATAAAAATAAAATTATTTTCACATCATTCTCCTCATTTTCATGAGGAAGAGGGTATTTTTATTTTAATTTTTGGAGTTTTCTAGGCAAAGTTATGATTTTTTGAAGTTTTGTGTCAAAAATAAATCCAAAAAATCCATTTCCCGCTCAATCCACGTGTCACTCTCCTATTGGCCAGCGTGGTTCTGTATGGCACATGTTCACGGATGAAGATCCGTCTGACTGCATCAGGGCCGTCAGTCAAATACACACCTGATCGGACGGTTGCTGCTCCTCTCTCCTAGTGTTATTAACCCAAAACCGTCCACCTTCAAACCTTGATATCTCACTCGTTTCTCAACGAAATTGAATGAAATTTTTTTTAAAAATGATCATCTAATCGAGTAGCACACATCTATGTGGTGATGATATACTTAAAGTATGTGAATATTTACAGAAATTTAAAATAAGCTCGGTTGGAGGAGAAGAAATTTGATACCTTTGTCCAAGCGGTGAGGCCTCAATTGGAAATGGTTTGATTGAACTTAGAAATGCTTGGAGAAGCTTTGGGAACAATTTGGCATGGTCTCCCCAAAGTAAATCTTGCATCTCCTCCTCTTGGCCATAGATGTGGGGTTTAAATAAGGAAGGTTATGGTGGAGCTTTGGGTGGCCATAGGGGTTGATTAGTGGGTTCAAAATATGTGTTTAGGTGGAGGGGAGGTCAGAGTTTGATTTTGGTGCAATCAATTTGTGATTTCCATGTGTAAAGTCAAGGATTTAAATGACATGGGTGTAAGGAGCATTTTTGGTCCAATTTGGGTCAATTGATAGTTTTGGCTTGGTTCACTCACCAAGGCTTGATTTGGGCTGATGTGAGATCATTTGGGTCAGCCTCACATGTGTAGGGAAGTCCCCATCCAAGGTGAGGTGGCCAATTTTGGTTAAAGTGTATCATTGATGGGGTTAAAAAAGGTTTAGTGAAGGCTTAGGAAAGGCTCCCCTCTTCTTGCCATAAGTGGCATGGTGATGTAGAAAGGGCTCCTCATGGCTTGCATATGGCTGTCGGCATATTTTTAGGTTATATGTTGGATTTTAAAAAAAGGGGTCGCCTACAGAAATTGTCGGTGAATTTTTAATTTAATTTAAATAAATAATTTGAAAAGTAGTATTTGATTTTGAAAATAATTTTAAATTTGAAAATTTTAAGATGTGAAATTAAACCGATCTCACATCCCAAATAGTTTATATAAACGAAGCACTGCACCACAAACCGTGTATTTATTCTGAAGAATAGACACACTGCTTGATGATGAGGCTCGATTAAATAAAGTAGAAGATTTGTGACATCCGTTTGGTCTGCGAACCAATTTTATAAGCCGATAAGTTCCCCTGCTTAATATGTTCCCCTGCTTAATATAAAGGAATTAAGCAGGGTTTATATTACCTGGGTTCTTAAAGTTCCCTATAAGGGCAAGCCCCTATAGTTAATTACATCCTAACTGATGGGAATCACTTAAGAAAACTCTCGATAATGATCAGTAGTTTTGCTCTCAAGAATTTCAAAGCTTAAGGTTTTCGAAGGATTGGATTTTGGAAATTTCAAAAGGGAATGGATCAAATTTGGAACAGTTTATTTCGGGAGTTCAATGGAAGAAAAGTAGGAGGAGCTGAGGATCAAGAAGAATCTTGGCAACTTCCCGAACTATCCTATTGTTTAGCTTCAATTTAGGAATTTATTTCTTGTTGCAATCCTGCCAATTTTATTTATTTAGGTCTTATATTTGTATGACATAATCACACAAATAGCCTTGAAGATGTGAGGGTTTATGTCGTACCAAACAACCACCTCGGAATCCTAAGACCGGTTAGGGCTTAATTTACATAACATGATTATGCAAGTGCCTAACAAAAGGGTTGAGGATTTATATTGCACTAGGCAAACTACCTCGAAATCCTACGGTTTGGTTGTTTAATTCTAGGAATGTTTAGGCGATGTAGAGTTGTTTCTTTGATAAAGATGGTTGTCTTGCCCACCGTGCTCCAAGCTCCTTATTGTTGCAGAGGTTTAGTTGTAGAAGGTGAAAATCAAGAGATGAGAAAAGTGTTTTGGTTTAAAAAAAATCTTAAAATCCAAATGCATTTATTGTTTTAATTAAAACAAATCTTAAAGTTGGTTAAACAGAACCGATTAAGATCCCATGGTTCCGTCATCCCGGCACCATTATTTTCATCAAATTCACTTAGTCCAAATGAATTTGCTAAACTCAACTGAATGAGTTCCACACTTTCATTTAGACCGTGCTAAATCCCGTTAGCAAAATGTGGGTTACATCATCCGAGGTATTCCCGATCATTCAATGAGACGTTTTAATTTAGTTAAAGTTGTAGTTTTGTTGTTCTGTTTGTGATTAAATTTTGAGTTGTTTTATATTTTGAAATGTTGTGGCAGTGATTTTTATCTTGTAATGACTTTTAATTTAGTTTTGGTTTTAGTTCAAGGACAATCATAAAGGTTTTAGTTTTCATGCAACAGTTGTTTATCATGCAAGAAAAGTAAAGTACAGTGCATGTAAGTAAATTGCAATAAAGTAAATTGCAATAAAATAAAAGCGTACCTAGAGGGTCTTCCCGTCATCCCAAGCTGCACTTAAAACACATGTTAAGACATTTAAATGTTTCAACAAGTACCTAGGTAAAGCTAAGGGAAAGGTTTTTGTTGTCTACCAAAGTCCTAATCCTATAGCTAGTCATCTCCTATGACGTCTAGGTTCTTGAGTTTTGGTTTAAGGATGATTTTCTTCACCAAAGAACAATTAAGTTCAATTGTTCTAATAAACATCCCATCATATTGAGGAATTGCTTAAGACGAGTCTTAAACATCTTTTCAATACCTCTAGGATTGTTTTAAGTCCAAGAGAATTTAATTATACAAGTGAATTAATCATCTATGAGTTCAAGTTTGGTTCTATTGCTCAGTGAACTAGGACATTTGAATATCCTATAAGTGAAGAAACACTTTACTTGATACGTCATTTAAGAGTTATAATAATAAGAGCTTTAAAAGTGCAGATCAACTTATTAAGTATTTTAATGATTTAAACTTAATGATTTAATTTTAATTTTGACTTAATTATAAAAGAAAAGTTTATGTTTGGAAGAGTGTTCAAGTTATTTTAGATTTAATTCTTAATGATTTCATTTAGGTTTGTTGTTAAATGATTTTAATTTAATTTAATTCAATTTAATTTTCATTCAATTTAATTTAATTTTAATTTAATTTGATTTTAATTTAATTTAATTTAATTTATTTTTAATCTTAATTTAATTTAATTTAGTTTTAATTTTAATTTAATTTAGTTTAATTTTAATTTAATTTTAATTTAATTTTAATTTTAATTTAATTTTAATTTAATTTAATTTAATTTTAGTTTTAATTATTAATTGAGATTATTCTTTTAATTTTTTTTAATTAAGAATTAAGTATTGTTGAAGTGATTTATTTAGGGATTTTTAAATTAAAGAATAAATGTCCTCTTAATAATATCCCTACTTTAATAATTCCAATTTTTATTATTCTTCCAAAATTTCAAATAATTAATTAATTAAAGTTTTATTTTAATTATATTTGAAATGGTTAGTAGGTTTCTACCGTCAATCTTTTAAGTTTCAATCATCCAAAATCAGTTTAAAATCAAATACTTTACCCTCCCCTTTTTGATTAATCCTAAAATTTTAATTAAGGGTTGAAATTTTTAATTACCCTTTTGCCCTTCAAGCTTAAAATTCTATAACTCATTAAACTAAGCTCAAATGAACTTGAAATTTTTATGTAACCTCACTCACTTGTCAATTAAGACATTAGAGGAGAAAATGTGATTTTTCTGTATTTAATTTATTTATGTAATTATTTCTAATGGAAAATAGGGGTTTTCAAGGAAAATTCAATAACATGACCAAGGAAATGTTTATGTCCTTAAGAAAATTATGGGATGTCCCTAATGACCAAAGGACCACTTGGACCAATTTTGGTGATTTTTTGAATTATATTTTATTTACTAGAATTATTTTTATTTTTGGAGTATTAATTAATTTAAAAAAGAAATAAAAGTTGAAAAATGGATTTTATATTTTTTTAAAAATCTCTCTGACATCAGGGAAATTAGAGCAAAAAAAATTTATATTTTTCTGATTTTTCTTTGATTTATTAGAATTAATTTAATGGAAATGTTAAAGAAAATCATTTTTTTTTAATTCGAAAATTGTTTTAAGCCTTTAAAATTCAATATCTTACCCTAGAGACTTAGGAAAAATATTTTGTTTATTCCCAAATGATTAGAATTCAAAATTTGACATTTTGGTGATTTTTAATATTTTTATGATTTTTATTATTTTTTAATTATTAAAATATTAAAATAATGGTAAAAATCAATATTTTTAGAAAATTCCAATTTTAATTTTCCTGAACTCCCCTGATATCAGAGAAGCTCTAAAATTATTTTTGTGAATTTTTGAAAAGTATTTTTAGAGTTATGAATTTTTAAAGTTTCATCTTGCTTATGAGGCTTAATCAACCCATTTGATGAGGTTAATCAAATCCAATTGACCTCAAATTTTTATGTGATGTTCCTATAATCCTAAAGATCAATGGAGAATTGTTTTCAAGTTAATTTAATGTGTAGTTAACCCTAATTAATTAAAGTTTAATTTTGGGTGGTTAGGCCAATTAGGGTTGTTCCGAGTGAATTAACTCGAAGCTATTTTTCCTAGGTTCCTACTGGTCATAAGAAACATCACCAAATTTTCCTAGAATTTATTTCTCAACATACTAATTATTGGAATTAAAATACTAAAAACAGTGACATACAATTGAAAAATCAATAACTTCTCATAGGGATGGCCTCTGACCTTGGAAAATTTAGGGAATGTTTACTAGATCAGAGGCTTCAAAAGCCCTATGATCTCATGCCTTGGTGAATTGTCTATGCAAATGGAGAATTAAAATACCACAGAGAGTAAATAAATCTTTAAAAATAAAATGCTTGATGAAATGACTTGATTTCTTTTCCACATTATTCTCCTCTGTTCACTGAGCAAGAGGGAATTTTTATTTTATTTTTAGGATATTTCTACACAAAGTTATGCATTTTTGAAGCTGCGGGTATTTAATAAATAATAAAATTCTCTATTTATCTACTTATCCACGCGGCTCCGCGTCAACCTTAGCCTCCCCGAACGGCCACGTGGCGTCTTCTGGTTCGGCGTCGCCATCTGACAGGGATGCCACACGGTGTTGACCTCATTTTTGATGAGGTCTTCTCTTCTTCTCTTTAGTACTTAGGATCTAGCCTTAGGCTTTTCCTTTGACTATCTTTGAGGACTAGAATTGAGACCCACCTTCTAGAATTTCAAACCACTTCTTAACTCCCTGCAAACTCCACAAACTTGACTGTAGACGCCTAATCACCTAGAGGGTTGAAATCAAATGTGGAAGTTTAAAGGATGAGTTCCTATAGGACTCTTTGGCCTTAGGGCCGCCTACAGGTGGCTCGGTCTAGTGAAGGGGCTGATTTACACACACACTACACTCATACACTACACTTTCACACACCTATACCTGACTTGACCTCCTGACTCATGTAGGTGATTCACATGGATGGTCCTTAACCCCTAAGCCCTTGGCTAAGAGGGTTAGGAACAACATAGTGGATGCCTCAAATGAGTCCCTTCATGGCTCATATGGGCTTGATGTGGCTTCATGGCTCAACCAAAATGGTTTCATTCCACTTATATTCACCCAATATTCAATTTTCCAAATTTTCGATTTTGACCCCGGGACCCTACACTCGTCTAACCTACCCAAAGCCCTTGAAATTACCCAAATTTTTCAAAATTTCCAAATCACCCAAAATTCCTCAAAATCAATCCCAAACTTTTTCACATCACTTAAATTGATCATCCATACCCAAAAATACCAAAAATTCCAAAAATACCTCCCAATACCCTCCAAATACCCAAAATACCCCTCTTGACCCAAAATCCCAAAAATTCAGAAAATTCCTAGAAAATTTCAGAAAATCCCAAATATTTCCAATTTCATTTTGTCCAACTACACCATGGGACAATTTTGTCAATTTACCCTACTTTTGTCAAAACCCCGAATTTGGCCCATTTTAACCCAAAGTGAACCCAATGTCAAACCAAGCCTACCCAATTGACCCAAATTCTGGTACAATTTAATTCTAAACTTCAATTCAACATTCCCAATACCAATATAGACTAAATCCAAGTCCAATTTGATTGACATTTGGATCCAATTTCACTTTTGGCCTTAAAGCCCAATTTGGACCCATGACCCGAACCTAACCCGAACTCACCCAATTCAACTCCAATTAACCCCAAATCTTTTCTAAATCTTCCATAGCATCCCCACAAGCAAAACACTAACATGATTTGCCCAAAATTTAGACCCAAACCCCACTCAAATTCAACCCAAAGCTAAAAGGCCCAATTTTGACCTAAACCCAGAACCTAACCCAAATGAGCCCAAACCCCAAAATCAAAGCCCGACCAAAGTCAAAACCTCTTTGAAACACTCCCATAAACATTTCTCAACATTAATTTTACATCAATTTCAACCCTAGCCCAACATTGGCCCAAGTTAGCCCACTTTGACCTAGATTGGCCCATTCACCTAAAGAGCCCAAATTCAACCCAATTCAAACCCAAATCACCCCCAATTTGCTTCAAGACACTCATGACACATCTATGAGCTAAACCCAACAATTATTTGGCCCAAGCCTTTACCAAAATTTCATCCCAAAATCCATTTTAAAATTCAAAAGCCCACTTTCCTAAACCATCTTAAAAGTCCATCTAAAACCATTTCAAAAAAAGCCCAAAATCCACCCTAAAGCCCACATGACATCTCCATTTGCCATCCACTTAATTAAATCCATTACCTAAGTCCTAAATTCATCATCAAATAATTCCAAATCAAGCCTCATGCCAAATCACCCCTAAATACCAAAATTTTTCTTAAATCCATTTCCATGAAATTGACTCCACTTTTCCCAAGCCAAAGGTGAGCCATGCAAGCCATGGACAAGCCACATGAAGCCATGGAAGTCTTGACATGTGATCAAGCCACTAATGGCAAAAGGAGGAGCCTCTTTTAAGCCCCCTTAAAAAGGTTTTAACCCTTTTAATGCTTCACCTTAATCCATGTTTAATCAAAATATTCATGGATGGTGACTTCTCCACCCTTTCCTAGCTGATCCATCCGATCTTCCCTCAGCCCAAATCGGCCATGGGGAGGTGAACCAAGCCCAAAGGTGGGTTGACCCATTTGGACCCAAAATGAGCTCATCCCCATTCCATTTCAATTCAACTCCTTTACACATGTCCATGGCCAATTGATCGCACAAACCTCCAGCCACGACCTCCACGACCTTGAGGGTGACCCGACCACTGGCCGGCCGACCACCACAGCCGCCGAAACCACCGAGCCGAGAGCTCACATGTGAGCCCAACTTGGAATTCTCACCTGCTGAGCTGCCCCATCCACGGTGGCCATTGGAGCTGTTCTTCTCTTGCCGAGAGCAGCCGATCCCAAGCCCTAACTCTCCCGGGAGGCCCTCCACCCTCTCCTATTTAAACACCACCCCTCTCGGCTATGAGAGGTGCTTTGAAACAAACCTTAAGGAAACTCCGCCAAAATTGTTCCGGACTACTCCCCATACACGAGCACTTGATCCCCATCGAAATCCTCCTGCCATTTCTTCTCTGCGAGCTCGATTTCGAGTTGAAATCCAAGCCCAAAACCGGGACACTTCTCTACGGTGAGCCAATCCCCAAATTGATTGGTTCTACACCTTCACCATACCAAGGGAAGGTGTCCACCGGCAAAGTCCCATCTCCGAGCTACCCGGTTGCTCCGACCTCCAAGCTTTGTGATCGGGCTTAGTCGAAATCACACCTGGACAATTCACCGGACCGGGAGACTTCATGCGGAGCTTGCGGGATCCGATCGAAGGTGCAACAACCCTCGGATCGAAGCCACACTTCTGCGAGCAAAGGTATGGCCTCACTCTTCTTCCCGAGCTTCGAACATTCTCCATTTCTATTGCGTAAATTTCATCCCACATAAACCGTATAGATGTATTCGTCTTCTCAAGACGAATCCATAGAGCATAAGAACATGAAAATCCATTGAGTATCGAGTGAGATCTTAAGGATTTAGTGTGGACGGCTCTCGGGTGAGGACGCTCGGGGACGATGAACGGATGCCGTCCATTCAATACACGTGCGGACGGACGGCTCAGATGGCGTCGGACCAGGAGACGGTACGAGAACTGCGGGGCCCGGAGCGCTGAGTCAGATGGCGGCGTCGAATGGGAGCGCGACGCGTGTGCGTTCGGAGCTGCCGAGGTTGACGCGGCGCCGCGTGGATAAATAGAAAATTAGGGGTATTTTCTATTTATTTAATTCCCTAAACTTCAAAAATTCATAACTTTGTATAGAAAAATCAGAAAAATAAAATAAAAATACTCTCTTGCTCAGTGAACAGAGGAAAATAATGTGGAAAAGAAATTATTTAATTTCATCAAGTATTTTATTTTTAATAATTTATTTACTCTCTGTATATTTTTAATTCTCCATGCATGTATACAATTCACCATAGCATGAGACCATAGGGCTTTTGAAGCCTCTGAATTTGGGGACATTCCTTGAATTTTCCAAAGTCAGAGGCCATCCCTATGAAAAGTTATTGATTTTTCAAATTCATGTTACTGTTTTGAGTATTTTAATTCCAATAAATATCATGTTGTGAAATAAATTCTAGGAAAATTTGGTGATGTTCCTTATGACCGAGAGGACCCTAGGAAAAATAGGTTTTGAGTTAGTTCATTTAAAACAACCCTAATTGGCTTAAACACCCAAAATGGATCTCTAATTAATTAGAGCTAACCATACATCAAATTGACTTGAAATCAATTATCCACTGACCTTTAGGATAAATGAGAGCGGAATGTAGGTACTAGTCCCGGAAATTTTGAATTGAAATGTAGGTATCAATTCGGATGAGAATCAAAATGTAGGGAATCGATCTGAAATGAGAGCTGTAGTGTAGGTACCGGCCTCGAAAATTTTGAATTGAAATGTAGGTATCAGTCGGATGAGAATACGAAAATATAGGTATCGATCTCAAAATGAGAAGCTGAATGTAGGTACCAGTCTCGAAGTTTGAATTGAAATGTAGGTATCAATTCGGTTGAGAATCGATATGTAGGTATCGATCTCGAAATGAGAGCTAAGGATATCGGTACCAGTCTCGATTTTGAATTGAAATGTAGGTATCAATTGGATGAGAATCGAAATGTAGGTATATATCTCGAAATAAGAAGCTGGAGATAGGTACCAGTCTCAGAGATTTTTGAATTGAAATGTAGGTATCAATTCAGATGAGAATCGAAATGTAGGTATCGACCTCGAAATGAGGAAGCTGGAATGTAGGCACCGGTCCTGAAGGTACGAATTAGTGTCTTTGTGGAGATTTGGATTTAGCGGGAGATTGAAATGATTTGAAAGTGTTCCATCCGCGAGTGATCAAAGTTTGATTATTTGAAGAGGTATGAATCCATGCCATCGAACCAAATCCAAAAATTTTTAAGTGGATTACGAAATCATCCCGAGAGAGAGGAGCCTCGAAAGGGTACGAAGTTGATCTTGATTTAAAGAAGAATTGGAGGATTTGAAAAGATGGATTTAGACTGGAATTCAATTTGAGATTTAGATTCATTTTTGTTTGTCCTTTAACGATTCCATTTTTTTATTTCTTGTTTATTTAGTGTTCAGGTGAATTTGAAGTTCATTTTACTATTTAGATTTTTAGGAAAAGTTCTCATTTATTTTCTTTTCTCTTGTTCTTCGTTCGAAAGTTCATTTTAACTCCTAATAGCGTTTCCCCGATCAATTTGCACAAAAAGAGGTGAAGGCAAAATATGACGTAGTCATTTCATTCAACTTCTTGAGAGTACATCATGCTACTTGATCTAGTCATGATGACATTTCCTCGGAAATTTAATGTCTCATATAATCCATGTAAATCTAAAACGAATCATGTAAGTTTCTTGTTGATCGAAGTAAAGTCTATAAAAAATCCATGTGCGAATAGTAAGAAACATGGGTAATAACATCACCTTCAAACCACCCTTGGTAGGAATGCCACATGGATGTGCATTGGAGGTGTGCTATTTCCCATGTAACTCTTGACTCGTAGGGCCGAGAACTTCTCCGATTACGAGATACATTTGAGTGATAAGGCGCCTTTGTCGTCCATCCTTCTAAAAATGACGGAGATCCGCTCCCGCGCACTCTAGGTATACAATGTTTTGCGATGTACGCTCCATTTCTTTTAATATCATGACGGAACCTGCCGGAAGTGGTATCTCCTTTGGGCCTCGGAACTTACGCGGGCACCAGCATCCGGTCAGATCCGAACATGATATTGTATTGGTTGACGAACGAAACCGTGCGAGAAGGTCGACAAAGTCGTGGTGGTCTATGTGTGTGGAGATATACGATCACCCTTAAATCAAATGTTGATGATGCGGCAGTAGATGCGATCTGCTGACGGTACCGTCCACGTTAGCATTCTTTCACCATTCTTTTAATTATCCTCGGCATTGGATCCACCTCACTATGACGGAGTATCTGATGGATTTCCTTTCCTATCCTCTGCCCGAAGTTATAGCAACATCCCCATTGTATTGTGACTCTTCCTTTCCACGACATCCATCTCTAGGGTTACGAAGAAGTCTTTTCCCTCGAACGGCCTGCTACGACCGCCCTCTTTAAAGTTAGATGCAATCCACGATGCCTTTGCTCGTACTGCGAAATACACCTGTGTGTAACTCGAGGCCTTCCAAAATGTTGATTCTCTTGCCTCTAATCCTTTCCAAGTATTCGAAAGTCTTCTTCTCAAAATTTTGCATTCTTTCTAGTTCATATTACGGGATGATGCGCAGAGTGACGAGGGCTAGTAACGTCTTTGCGGGATGTGGCTCAATCCGTCGTTCTCTGCCTTGGCTCCTCGGGGATTGTCTGCGTCGGGACATCCTACGGGGTTGCTTCTGCAACAAGGTTCTTGAATCTGGTATCTGCAATCGGCGTCGAGACGCGAGCGTATTCTGTTCTTCTTGGCACTTCTTCGATTTGTTTCGATTTTCTTGGCGTTGACTTTCTTCTTTATATTTCTGACGAACTGGGTATCTTTGAGTGTGTGTCGGCAGCGGTTGTTTTCTCGTGTTGATCTGCTAGTTTTGGTGACATCTTGTGGATACGGAGATTCTTATTCCTTCTTTGGGTAGCGGTGAGGAGTAGCTCCTCCTTACCCCTTGAATTTGCGGGCGTGGAGGCCGCGCTGAGCCTGCCCTGTTGTGGTAACTACGGACTTGATTTTCTTGCCTTCCTCGATGTTTGTCTTTCTTTTCTTGTTCTTTGGATTGGTGGCTTTGGGCCATCCATGCTTCATTCTTGTCTGTTTGTGAAGCTCTTGTAGGTCTGCGGGACCCCGATCATTTTCTTCGTACGTAAGGGTGGTGGTGTGAAGTCGGGAATCCAATTTCTGTCTTGCTCCATCCTTCACCCTCTTTTCATCGAATGAGACTCACGCCATTTTTAAAGTTTAGGACCAATCGCCCGTGGAGACATTTTCCACCAACGGAAAGATAGGGAAAGGATCGAGAATTTGTGCTAAGAACAAGAACATTAGGAAAATATTTATCACTAAAGATTCTTATTCACTTATTTTAATTTTTAAGGAAAGTAGGAAAAGATGAAGAAAGATCGGGGAACAAGATTTGATTTGAACGGAAGGGTAAAACATCATTATTATGATTTCACATATTTCATTTTTAGTACATATTTTTTGTTAATGATTTTTCTTTTGTCATCCATTTTTATGTTTTTTGGCTTCGGACCCGGTCGCAAGTGGTTACTTCACATGATGTTTCTAGGATGAGAATTCATTCCTTTGGAAACATCGGGTAAACGTAGTACTTCTTCAAATATCGTCCGTTGATTGGAAGCATTTATCGTTCTCCTTGGCAATTCACAAGTTGGTAGGAGCCTGCGGAAGGTAAATCATCTCGACCACAACTGACCGTTCCCGGGTCGGTTCAAATTTACCTCCTATCTTGCGGTGTGCGAGAATAGGTCTCTTGAGGACAAGAGCTAAGTCACCAACTTTGAAAGTTCTTAGGCGGACTAATTTATCATGAGCTTTGGATCATTTTGGCTTGATACGAGTTCCAAATCTTGTTGCGCTGCAAGTCTTTTCCTTCAAGCTTTCCGTTCTTCCGGTCGTAATCTGGCATTTCTTCGTAGTAATCTTGTTTGCGATTGCGATTACGTGTGATGGAAGTTGTACTTCCAATGAGTAACAGCACTTGTGGACCCGTACCTAAAGCATAAGGCGTGGGCGGGTAGGGTCACAAAGGTTGTCTGTGGGCGGCAGAGCTTCTAACGACTGCAGGTGCCAGTTTCTCTTGTTGACGTCTAAAGTTTTCTTTAGGATTTAAACGAGTTTTATTAAAAGCCTCAGCCAATGCCGTTTGCTCTTGGATAGTAGATGGATGAGTATCGTCATTCGATTCCATGTCTTTTGATAAAATTGTTGATTTTATTATTACCGAATGCGGACCCATTATACGAAATGATTACGGCGATACCCCGAAATGGTAGACAACTTGGTTCTTGAAAAAGAAGCTGGCAACGTGGTGTGCCTTCACTTCCACTACAAAGTGGTATAGCTTCTACCCGTTTAGAAAAGTAGTCATGTTGCAAGGATGAAGCGATCTCCTCTTGAAGAAGGTGAACTACCATCGGACCCATTATGCATACGTGCCCCAACACTCGAGCAACCACGACACGATTGTTGGATGTAGCACATTTGGAGGTTGATGTCGGTACTCCGTGCACTTAATGAGTGGTGTCAACTTTTGGCAACTTTCATACGAGTCGGTCATCATTGAGGACGATTAGTACCTAGTCTTTTAATCTTCATTTTCATTTTTGAACCCATTGATGAGCGCCACAAAGTCTGAGTGTACCTCTTTGACAATTTCACGAGCCTCGGACCCGCTCAGGCATCTTAACCACATCGATCAAAAGACCTTCTGTATAATGTATTGTTTATTAATGCGTAAGACAAAAGTTCTTTTCTTGATTTGATGAGCTAATGATTATCGTCGAGTAATTTCTTTGTTGAGTGATACGTAGTGGTTGACGCTAATCTTACGTGTTTATGTTATTGCTGCAACTGAATCCTCTAATTTTTGTTCATCATATCCATGTCGAGCTGTGATAGGACACATCGTCCACTGACGACACTTCAACGACTCATCTTGTAAGCAGGAAAATTCTTTTGCAAGGTGAGCTAGCGCATCGGCGAGCATTTTCTTTTTGGGAATCTTGTAGTTGTTACATTTTGGAATTTGTTTCCAACAATTTCATGGCATCTTTTGAAAGTACTACTGAGTCTTGGCTTTAAAATTCTGTATTGTCCGGCTTTGTTGAATGATCAACTAAGAATCTCCATAGATGTTGATATCACATTATTCCCATTTGAATGGTTAGTTACGAGTCTGTTATGAGGGCTTCGTATTATGCCTGTTGTTGTAAATGGCTCTGTTAAGTGTGTGATATCTTAACATCCCCACTAGGTGTTATAAAGATTGGTCGATTCCTGCCTTATCGGGCATATCATTTGCAATTCTTTGTTCTTACGTATTTGAGGGCATACGTAGTATAGTTCCCAATGTCGATCATCAAAGGTCTTCTAGGTTCATTATACGCTCGTCGGGTAAGTCGTCATCGAGGTGAATCTGGAGGTAAAAGGGGTGTGCTGCAAGGAAATCAGCTAGTACTTGTCCCTTTACGGCGCGAGAGGAACGAAGTTATGTCAAATTGCAATAGTATGTTTATCGACCACTGGCAAGTACGGAAAGTATCGATCGGATCATAAGGAAAATATTGCAATGGATTAACTCTCGAAATAGAGTTGACCATATGAGAAAGCATGTAATGCACGAGCTTTTGTGCGGCGAAGATGGGGGCAAGTAATGCTTCTCAATTGGAGGATACTTCACTTCGTCGAAGGTCGGCAGCGGCAAGTAGTAGAGAGGCATTTTCTTTTCCCTCATCATTGACACAGGCTAGCGGGGCTCCAAAGTCGATGCAAAGCCATAGTATAAAGTATCAACGGTCTACCGAGGCCAGGGCTGCTAAGACGGGAGGTGTCATTAAGTATCGTTTGATGTCATCGAAGGCATGTTGGCATTTGAAGTCCCCGTCTAAACTTAGCGTCCCTTCTTAACGAAACGGAAAAAGAGGCTGACACCTTCACGACAAATTTGATATAAAGCGTCAAAGATATGCCAATTTTCCTTGAAAGGATCGCGGTTGTTTGGAGTTTTTAGGAGGTGGCATTTCTAAGATAGCCTTTATCTTTTCAGGATCAATTTCAGTTCAACGATGTCGGACGACAAATCTAAGAATTTTACACGGAGGTGACGCCTAAGGCACATTTTAAAGGATTCATCTTAATGTTGTATTGTCTTAGTCGCTCGAAAACAATTCTTAAATCATACAGGTGATCTCCCCTTCGAGTTTGTTATTGATGTCCACATCATCCCGTAGCACTCGACTTGGTTGCTGAATGAGATCATCAAAAATCTTTGTCATTGCTCTTTGGTATGTTGCTCTTTGCGTTCTTTAGTACGAATGGCATTCTTTATTGTAGCAATACACTACGATCGGCGTTACGAATGCCGTGAGCACTAGATCTTGGTGCCATCTTTATGCCAGTTTGGCAACTAGGTGATCCATCCATGAATGAAGATATTTCACGTGTTGAAGCCGTGTCGATCATTAGTTCTAGTTGGTAGTGGAAATTCATCTTTTGGACATGCTTTATTTAAATCTGCGAAGTCTATGCAGTTACGATCGAGCTGTTCTTCTTTACGACTGGTACCACATTGGCTAACCAAGTAGGAGTATTGTTCTTCACGGACAAATTTAGCGTCTATTAGCTTCTTAACTTCGGGCTATTACTTGTTGCTCGATTTCTAGACGCATTCTTAAGGAGCTTGTCGGCGGAACAAAAGTAAGATCTACTCCTAGCAGCAGAGCTGAACACGGAGCTAATCTTGGCATTTCGTCATAACTCCAAGCAAATGAATCCTTGAATTCCATTAGTAGCTTGATTATTTTCCTCGAATCTTCTTTGTGATAAGGAGCTAACGAGGTTGGCTGAGCTCTTGACCCAGTACCAAAGTTAATTTCCATTAACTCGTATTGTAGATTTGATTTCTTCTTCGAATTACGAGTGGAGCATCTCCGATTGGTAGATCTTCGAGATCTCTCGAAGCTTAGCGATCTTCATTAGGTTACTTAAGTAAACTTGAAAGCAAGCAAATCCGTATGTCCAGTGAACCCTCACGTACCAAATACGAGACCATGTTTTGAATTGGGAGGTCAATGGCATTATTCCATAACCTTTCGAAGCATTGTGATGGTCCTTTTGTCCATTGTCGGTAGAAACCACGTTAGATTAATTTAAACACGGAAGTACCACTCGAAAGGTAATTACATTAATTCGGAAGAAGTAACATCTTGGTGTACATCTTTTCGGTATTGGAAGAAGAAGCACTGCAGTAAAACTTGATTTATTTAGTACCACCACCATATACTTCCTTGACCACCATACCCTCGATCTTATTAGAATGGATCGGGGGTCGGGGGTCATAAACCATGCACATGATGGTTAAATCCTCTAAAATGCATTGATTTATATTCTTCATTCTTTTCATCTTCTAGCGAGATCTTGTTGGGGTTTCTTTTGACTTATTATCGATACTTCTTTCTTGATTTCTTCTCCTTCTTTAGAAGTGTTCTCCCAATCAACATCGATGACCGGTTTCTTCGTCCAGAAATTTGTTCTAACATTTCTTCCACGTCCTGCGTCCGGCCTCGACCTTGGGTGCTAGTTAAGGAGAAATCTTTACCATCTGTTTGTAAGGGAGTGGTGATATTATTGAACTAAACTAGGTTCGGATAAATCTCGAATTTCTTTTGCTTCATTCGGTATAGTATTTACGGAAAAGATTGTTTTCTTAGAGACGCGCTAATCCGCATCTTCATGAATTCCAATCTCGTATCTGAGAGAATGGTTGCAAGTCACCTTTGATGCAATGTTCCCCTCCTTCGTAATACTTCCTTTGCTTCCAGTGCGAGAGACGATAGTACCATCCATTTTCATGGATCCACGGTCGACCAATTAGAGCATTGAACGATGTTTCAGAATCGATTATGTGGAATTTTACGGTTGTTTTGCTAAATCACCGGTCTTCATTGATAGTGTTATCGATCAAAGGCTCTTTCTCCTTTTTGATTAAAGCTTCTTAATAGCATTTTATGCCTTGAGTTGTGAGCATTGATTTCTGAAATATGCTGACGTCCGAAGATTCATTATGTTGATTGATGCTCCGGATCGACCAACACTCTGGAAGACGTAAACTTATTGTTAGTGAAATGTATAACGGTCGGTTGTGATGTTTATTCAGGTAATAGATCATTGTCCGTGAAGGTAACACCTCGGCCCCATTCTTTTAACGAGCAAACCTCATCAAAGGAATTACCGGCCATTTGAGCTAAACGGATCTCTTGATTAAGTAAAGCCTTGATCGAGCCTCCCTCATCTCCTTTGGCAGGATCGGAGCGTCGTATATCTTTAGTTTGGCTGGTAGCTTCCTAAGATGAGCTAGCACATTGTAGTACTTTATTACCATGTTCGTTGGTTTCTTATGGGCGGTTCCTGCTGCTGAGGTTGGCTCTTCTGGCTCCACATAGCCTTTATCCTTTGGACCCATTCTCGGGTGTAGAACTTTTCACTTCTTAAATTTACTTTGAATTTATCTCTTCTGAATTTAGTGCTCGAAATCTCTTAGGTGTATCCCTTGAATTGGAACCATTGGCTTTGAAGTTTCTTCGGTATGCGGTAGTTCTAATTTTATCGTGATCGGAGCCTAGATTCACGAATGGACTCGTTGCTTGTCGAGCTTTCGTAGCCTCCCTTGTGAACATCTTATTTCTGTCGTGGTCATCGAAGTTGCGTATGATTTGAGGCTCTCGTTATTTGTATTCGAATCGGGATCCAGTTAAGTCGGTTGTCGCTAGTTACGTAATTGTTAGAAACAATCAAACGTAACAGCGCCATAACCCTTATCATTATAAGATCCCACCGGGGCGAGCAAATAATCATGCAGTGTCGGAAGTTTGAGGGATTTTCCCCACGAATCGGAAACGACCATCCCCAGGATAAGCGGTCCTAGTCTACCTTCGGAACCTCGGTCTTCTTTTCTTCCACTATCTTCTCCTCCTTCTGGGCAGTTCTTCAATCTCAAGTGATAGCGCCGGCTCGACGGAGTCTGAGCTCTGAGTTGAAGCACGTACCGAGCGGCTTGGATGTGATCCAAAATTTTCTTCGATGATTTTGTCCAAAACGTGCTCCATCCATCATCGGTCGTGTAAGGGTCTATCGGGCAATGATAGGATCTGTTGAAATAACATTGATGGAACCTCCTTAAGGGGTTCCTTCATGTATTCCCTTTGGGATGCGTTATGTTCCCTTTGCGAGAGATTGTCATCGAGCTGACTCATGAATGTGATGCAATCTTCTATCTTGTGTTGAGCATGCGGTGGTGGGGCAATAGTTCGGGTGATGCCTTTATTGAATTCTTAAACTTCTTAGGCTCTGGCAGTGAAAAGCCAGTGTCTTCATTAAGGCTGCAGAACATCTTAGCTACTACTTCGGTTTTGAATGGCTATTCTTTATTTAGAAGTTCTCTTAATGTACGCGATGAACGAGGGGGTTGTTCATAATGCGGGCAGTGATAGCTGCGGACGAGGTTCTTTGGTAATACACAAGGGTTGTCGATAAGTTTGTGGTGATTGATAACTGAGGTACATGCATTTGCTGCGACTACATGCGAGAGCAGTTTGCTTGCCATGCTCTACTGCCGCGTGATTCCGGATTTCTTTTCGAATGTTTTCACAGTTTGACTTATCGTTCTTATCATGAAACTTAACTGTTTTACTCACTGCGCAGCTCCCGGCCTTGCTAAGCAACTTCTCAAAAGTCTTGATTGTAAATCCTTTGGGAGGAGTCTTTATCGGGCCATGTGGATACTTTTAAGCGGGATACATTGCATGTTGTTCTTGAAGGTAGTAGTTCGCACTTCATACTTAAGTTTCTCCATCGAAATATATAATCCACTAAAGTCTCGTTACCTTTTGCTGCTCCACCACTAGATCACCAATAGTGATGTAGTGCGCCGAAGCTCAGCAGATCGTTTAACAAAGAGATTCTCCGGGATTGAAAAGTGTGCCCAGGCGAGTTCGGCAGTGCAGGCGTACCGGTCGAAGGCGATCCGCTCGCTGGCGACGGGCGGGTGGAAGAGTAAGCGTCGCTCCCACCGCATTGTAGCAATAGCACGAAAATTTGCAACATGGTGTCGGGGTTTCTGTTCATCAAAGTCTTAAACGAGTGAGTACGAAGCCTTTCGAGGTATTGGAACATCGAACTCCTCGAGGTAAGGTCTATCGGTGCGGAATAGATGCTCCATTCTTGGATTGTGCTAAAGCTTCTACTTTGCTGTTCTACAATATTTTTTATCCTTTTAAAGTGTACTTTATGTATAATCCTTCCTTTGGTTGCTCGTCCGGGTGACGGATGTGATTTCTTTTCCTCCCGTACGCAATGTGGATGATCTCAAAGTGCTCTCTTTTTACGATGCGGAACGCTGACTGCGGAGGTGGCTAGTGCGGCCATCTCTTCATCCTCTTTACTCATATGGGAAATTGTATCATCTCTTTCCGAAGGTGTGCTCTTAACATTCCGGTTCATCTCTTCCACCAACGACGGCGGAGCACCTTGCGAAGTGACGATGCTCGTGTTTCAACCATGTTGATCTCGGCATACTCTTCATCCATGAATTCAATGATCAACTTCATTTCTAGTTCTTCTTCTCTTTCTTTTGCCTTGTCGGATGTCGGTCCTTAGCTTTATACTTGGCATCCTCCGGTGGCCCTTTTAGCACGGTCTCGCGGTTGTCTAAATCACGGTTGTTGAAATTCATGCTAGGAGTCACTGTGCCGGTAGCACTTTCTTGATTCGAGTCACGGCAGAGACTTTTCTTCTCAGGGCATTGCTTCGGTCTTAACTCGCCGGTAGTAGGTCCATACCATCCTTCTTGGCGGAAGCTGGGACTGGATGGTGTTTGTCGGCTAGATGGTGGATGGTGTTATCCTCCTAATCGCCAGACCCGATACAACAACGGGGCGGATGGCTTTCATCTTCTTCTTTTGTTCTTTGTGGCAGCAACGGAGTTCTATTCGCGGTCCTAGGCGGGATTTGGGCGGCACGATCATCCTTCTTAAGATCCCTACGATACGGGGCATCCTTTCTTTCTTTGCCCGATTTCTATTATAGCTTGCAGCCGAGTCAGCGGCGTAGTCTTATCCCTTTTCTTCTTGTAATTGTTGTAGTTTGCGGGTCGGGGTAACGCGGTGACGATCCTACAAATATGTTATATGATGCGGCGAAAGGGGGTGAAACCTGCTCCCTTCCAACGGAGGTACATACTCGGGCAGTTTTTTTCTTCTTCGAGAATTTCCTCTAGAAAAGCGACTTCAGCGGCTCTAGCTTTCTTAGTGATCTTCTGCTTCCTGTATTTCTCATGGAGTCCGACTTAGGTGCAACTCTTGAGGCCCGAACCCAATCTCGAAAACAGATGGTATTGTAGCAAAGTCTGCACCCACCTCCGCGTGACGGAGCTCATGTGAGACTTGGATTTCCTTCCCCTTTCGATTTGGCAAAGTCGGGGTAGGTCTTGAGATGACTAGACCTATGGGGGTAGAGACAACGGATTCTCCTACGAACGGTGGTACTCTTATCGGGTGGAACCTTTGCGGGGAATTCTTGAGTTGATTTCAGATTGAACTCCAATCGCGGGCTCTTCGGTTACGACACTTCGGGTCGTGTGTGAAGGGGCAGCGCTGACCGAACTTGACATCTGTGTTGCCCAGTCCTTGTCTAAAACGGATGATCCCATTGTCGGGCGCTCATCCTTGCTGACAAAGTCAATCCATTGGTGAAAGAGAAGATTTGCTTTGGGGCAGTCATTTACGGGCGATTCGGAATATCGATCCTAGAATTATGCTTCTTTTCGTTGTAAGAAGTTTAGGACGAAAAAGAAAGAGTCCGAACACATTTTCGTTTATCTTAGTGTTTTTGTGATTTTAAAAGGATTTATTCACTCGAAAGAGTTGTTTATTAGAGGATTTGTTTATTAGGAATGGAATATTTAAGGATATAGAAAAGGTAAAGTTCGATTTAAAATGCGAAAGGAAGAGAAAGTCTTATACAAGACTTCTCGACTCGAGACCGCTTCACTAAACTAACACCTAGTGAGGTCCACCCCACCTCGAAAAAGAGGTAAAAGGATCTCGGAACCTCTCGTTTAGGGGTGTCCTAGCGGTGGCTCACAAATCCGAGAGGAGTTGGCTATGCTGAGTTCAAGACGGAAATGAATAGTGTATTCCGATGAAATGGCGTTTGGTCCACTAGAGGGCATGGACTTTCCTCTGATTTATGAAAGCAAAATCATGTCAAAATGGAGAAGGAAGCTTATTCACCGACGGAGTACGCCGAAGTTATCGGCATATTTTTAGGTTATATGTTGGATTTTAAAAAAAGTCCTTTAAATTGTTGGCGAATTTTTAATTTAATTTAAATAAATAATTTGAAAAGTAGTAATTGATTTTGATAAAAATTTTAAATTTGAAAATTTTAAGATGTGAAATTAAACGATCTCACATCCCGAATAGTTTATATAGCTTGAGCACCGCACCTGAGCCATGCATACATTCCGAAGAATAGACACAGCGATGATGAGGCTCGATTAAATAAACTAGAAGATTTGTGACATCAGATTTGATGCAGACAATTTTATAAGCCAACAAGTTCCTGGCAATATAAAAGGAATTAAGTAGGTTTATATTACGTTCTTAAAGTTCACTATAAGAATGACCTATGGTTAATTACATCTGAAAGTGACGGGAATCATGAAAACTCTCGATAATGATCGGTGGTTTTGCTCTACGAGAATTTAAAGCTTAAGGTTTTCAAAGGATTGGATTTTGGAAATTCCAAAGGAATGGATCAAATTTTGGAACGGTTGTTGGGAGTCAAAGGAAGAAAAGTAGGAGGAGCTTAGGATCAAGAATCTTGGCAACTTCCCAGGCTATCACATTGTTTGGCTTCAGTTAAGAATTTATTTAATGTTGCAATTCTGCCAATTTTGTTATTTAGGTCATATATTTTTTATTGACATAATCACCTGAGAATAGCCTTGAAGATGTGAGGGTTTATGTCGTACCAAACAACCACCTCGGAATCTAAGACCGGTTAGGGCAATTTACATATTTATGATTATACGAATGCACAATAAAAGGGTTAAGGATTTATGTTGCACTAGGAAAACTACCTCAAAATCCTACGGTTTTGGTTGTTTAATTCTAGGAATGTTTATTTTGATGTAGAGTTGTTTCTTGTGAAGATGGTCGTGCTGCCCACCGTGCTCAAGCTCCTTGTTGTTGCGGAGGTTTAGTTGTAGAAGGTGAAAATCGAGAGATGAGAAAAGTGCTTTGGTTTAAAAAATCTTAAAATCCAAAGGCATTTTAATGTTTTAATTAAAACAAATCTTAAAGTTGGTTAAAAAGAACCGATTAAGATCCGCGGTTCCGTCATCCCGGCACCGTTATTTTCATCGAATTCGCTTAATCCGGATAGTTAGCTAAACACAACTGAATGAGTTCCACACTTTCATTTAGACGAGTAGAAATTTATTGTAACCGTGGGTTATATCATCAGAGGTATTCCCGATCATTCGATGAGACATTTAATTTAGTTAATGTTGTAGTTTTGTTGTTGTTTGTGATTAAATTTTGAGTTGTTTTATATTTTGAAATGTTGTGGGCGGTGATTTTTATCTTGTAATAACTTTTAATTTAGTTTTGGTTTTAGTTAAAGGACTATCATAAAGGTTTTGGTTTTCATGCAACGGTTGTTTATCATGCAAGAAAAGTAAAGTACAGTGCATGTAAGTAAATTGCAATAAAGTAAGTGCAATAAAATAACGGCGATACCTGGAGGGTCTTCCCGTCATCCCAATTTGCACTTAAAACACATGTTAAGACATTTAAATGTTTTAACAAGTTCTAGGTAAAGCTAAGGGAAAGGTTTCGAATTTATTTTCAAGTCTAATCCTATAGCTAGTCATCTCCTATGACGTACGGGATTTCTTGTGTTTTGGTTTAAGGATGATGTTCTTCACCCGAAGAACAATTAAGTTGACCTTTCATATAAACATCCCATCATATTGAGGAAGTGCTTAAAACTGAGTCTTAAATTTTTTTTTGATACCTCTGGGATTATTTTTAAGTCCAAGAAATTCCAAATTATACAAGTGAATTAATCATCTGAAGTTGAGTTTTGTTCTCTTGCTCGGTGGCCAGAGACATTTTGATGTCTATAAGTGAAGTAACACTTTACTTGATACCTCATTTAGTTATAATAATAAGAGCTTTAAAAGTGTAGATCGACTTATTAAGTATTTTAATGATTTAAACTTAATGATTTAATTTTAATTTTGACTTAATTATAAAAAAAAGTTTAAGGATTTGGAATAGTGTTCAAGTTATTTTAGATTTAATTCTTAATGATTTCATTTAGGTTTATTGTTAAAAGATTTTAATTTAATTTAATTCAATTTAATTTTAATTCAATTTAATTTAATTTTAATTTAATTTGATTTGATTTTAATTTAATTTAATTTAATTTATTTTAATCTTAATTTAATTTAATTTAGTTTTAATTTAAATTCTTAATTTTAATTTAACTTTAATTTACTTTAATTTAATTTAGTTTAATTTCATTTAATTTTAATTTAATTTTAATTTTAATTGTTAATTTAGTTTAATTATTAATTGAGATTATTCTTTTATTTTTTAATTAAAAAAATTAAATATTATTGAAGTGATTTATTTAGGGATTTTCAAATTAAAGAATAAATGTCCTCTTAATAATATCCCTACTTTAATAATTCAATTTTTTATTATTCTTCCAAAATTTCAATTAATTAATTAATTAAAGTTTTATTTTAATTATTGAAATGGTTAGTAAGTTCTACCCTCAATCGTTAAGTTTCAATCTCATCCAAAATCAGTTTAAAATCAAATATTTACCCTCCCTTTTTGATTAATCCACAAAATTTTAATTAAGGGTTGAAATTTTTAATTACCCTTTTATCCTTCAAGCTTAATAATTCTATAACTCATTAAACTAAGCTCAAATGAACTTGAAATTTTATGCCTTCTCACTCACATGTCAATTAAGACATTAGAGGAAAAAATGTGATTTTTACGGCGATTAATTTATTTATCTAATTATTTCTAATGGAAAATGAGGTTTTCAGGAAAAATTCAATAACATGACAAATGTTTCATGTGTCCAGAAAATTATAGGATGTCCCTAATGACCAGTGGACCACTTGGACCAATTTTGGTGATTTTTTGAATTATATTTTATTTATTATAATTATTTTGAGTTTTGGAGTATTAATTAATTTAAAAAATCAAAGTTGAAAAATAGATTTTATATTTTTTAAAAATCTCTCTGACATCAGGGAAATCAGAGAACAAAAATTTATGTTTTCTTTTTTCTTTGATTTATTAGAATTAATTTAGTGGAAATGTTAAAAATGTTTTTTAATTCAAAAATTGTTTTTTTTTAAACCTTTAAAATTCAATATCTTACCCTAGAGACTTAGAAATAATATTTAGTTTTTATTCCAAAATGATTAGAATTCAAAATGTGACATTTTGTTGATTTTTAATATTTTTATGATTTTTTATTATTTTAATTATTAAAATATTAAAATAATGGTAAAAATCAACTTTTTTTAGAAAATTCCAATTTAATTTTCTGAACTCCACACGATATCGGAAGAAGCTCCAAAACCATTTGCTGAATTTTTTGAAAGTATTTTTAGAGTATGAATTTTTAAAGTTCCATATTGCTTAAGGCTTAAGCTCCAGGCTACATTTGATGAGTTAAATCGAATCCCGATTGACCTCGAATTTTATTTGATGTTCCTCTAAACACAAATCAGTAAGAATTATTTTCAAGTTAATTTAATGTGTAGTTAACCCTAATTAATTAAAGTTCAATTTTGGGTATTTGAAGCTGATGCGTTTGTTTCCGTGAATTAACTAAGAACTATTTTCCTAGGTTCTCACAGTCATAAGTATCCACAGAATTTTCCTAGAATTTATTTCTCAACATGCTAATTATTGGAATTAAAATACTCAAAACAGTGACATACAATTGAAAAATCAAAAACTTCTCATAGGTGGCTATGATCTTGGAAAATTCCAGAAGGTATTTCCTAGATCGGAAAACCCAAAGCCTTATGGTCATGCCATGGTGAATTGTCTATGCAAATGGAGAATTAAAATACCACGGAAGTAAATAAATCATTAAAAATAAAATACTTAATGAAATGACTTGATTTCTTTTCCACATTATTCTCCTCTGTTCCTTTGAGTAGAGGTATTTTATTTTATTTTTTGGAATTTTCTACACAAAGTTATGCATTTTTTGAAGTTAAGGTATTTAATAAATAAGAAAATTCCCTATTTATCTACTTATCCACGCGTGTGCGTCAGCATAGCCTCCCCGAGCCGGCCACGCGACGTCTTCGTTCAGCCTCTGCTCCCGGCGGGATGCCATGCGACGTGTATCGTCGTCTCCTCGTACGGCTCGATACGGGCCGTCCGCATGTGTATCGAATGGGCCGACGCTCATTCATCGTCCCAAACCTCTGACGAGAACCGTCCATCTTTCAGGCTTAATATCTCCATCGATGCTTCCAGTTTCTACGTTCTTATGCTCTATGGATTTGTCTTGAAGAGATGAACACATCCATATGATTTATGTGGCATTAAATTAAGGCAATAGAGGCAAATTCATGAAAGCTCGGAAGAAGAGAGAGAGGCTTTCATTACCTTTGCTTTAGGAGAAGTGTGGCTTTGATCTGAGAGTTGTGTCACCTTTGATTGAGTCTAAGTAAGCTCGAGATGAAGTCTGTACAGGGAATTGCTAGACTTGATTTCCACAGGACCGATCACAACCTTTGGAGGCCAGAATAGATGAGTGGCTTGAAGAGGGGCTTTCACTGGGGAACTCCTTCTCTTGGTCTTGTGCGGGTGTGGGTGAGTTTAATTTGATTTTGGTGGAGAATTGGGAGATATCCTGATTTTGGGTGAAATTTTAGTGAGAAATTGGGCTACGGTAGTGAGGATTAGGGCAAATTATCACTTTGGAATCCAATTTCTCTGTAAGTGTGAGATGATGCGGAACAATTTTGGTAGAGTTTCTGTATGGTTTGTGCAACTCCTTTATCGCCAAGAGGTGAGGGGTTTAAATAGAGCTAGGCGGGAGGGCTTCCCGGGGGAGGGGTTGAAGGCTTGGATCGGTAGCAAGATCGGAAGAACGACCATAGCGGCCATTAGACATGGGGCAGCTCAGCAAGATGGAACTGATGTTTGGCTCCTTCCCGAGTCTCAGCCATGGTGTTTTACGTGACTGTGGTGGTGATGGCAGGGCATAGGTCTACATCTTGACCGGGGAAGTCGATCTTTGGGGTTTGGTGAAGTGGGTGGCTTCGGACATGTAAAGGAGTTGGCTCTAAGTGGTATAGGATAAGGCCATTTTAGGCTTGATTTGGTGAAGCTCACATCCGAATGGATTGGGTTCACTCTCCCATAACACCGATTTTGGTGCAGGCAATCGGTTAGGTCGACCTCCCATGTGTGGTGAGTCTCCATCGAAGTTAGGTGGCAAAACATGGTTTAGTGAGTGACATAGATATGGCTAAAAAAGCTTAATGAAGGATTAGGAAAAGGGGTCACTCATTTTGCCATTAATAGTTCCAATTACATGTGAAACCCTCTTATGCCTTCACATGGGGCTTAAGGATGGCTTCATGGCTCTTATATGGCTTGGAAAAGTTGGCTTGGTTTCATGAAAATGGGTTTAAGAAATTTTGGTAAATTGGTGTAAAAATTTGGATGGTTTGTCATATGGCTTTGTTTAGAAAGGTTTAATTGCTGATTTAGGACTTAGGAATGATTTTAATTAAGTGAGGATGAGATGAGATTGTAATGTGGGCTTTAGGATGAGCTTGGGCTTTTGAGTTTGGTTAGGATTGGGCTTTTGAATGTCTTTTGGAAGTGGGCTTTTAGATGAAAATTTTGCGAAGGGCCATACTTTAATAAATGTTGGGTTAGTTTAAGGATGTGTAAATGAGTAATTTGGATCAAACTTGAGGTAGTTTGGAATTGAATTGGGTCAATTGGGTCTCTTTAGTGATAGGGTCAAAATAGGTCAAAATGGACTAACTTGGGCTAAAGGTTGGGCTAATGTTGAAATTGATGTAAAATTAACATTAAAAGAAGTCTTTATGGGAGTGTTTGAGGTTTCATCTTTGGGTGGGTTTTGATTTTGGGATTTGTGCTGTTGTTGGGTTAGGTTCGGGTGTAGGCTCATTTATGGGATTTTGGGTTTGGGTTGAATTTGAGTAGGTCCAAATTTTGGGTAAATTATGAAATTTTTGTTTTTGGGGATCTTTGGGAAGGTTTTGAAAAGATTTGGGTCAAATTGGGATTGAATTGGGTTGGTTTGGGCTAGGTTTGGGTCATGGGTCAAGGTGGAGCTTTAAGCTTAAATGAAAATGGATTCATATGCAGTCAGGTGGGCTTAGATTTGGTCTAGATTGATATTGATGATATTGAATTGAAGTTTAGAATAGAATTGGACAAAATTGGGGTCAATTGGGGAGGTTTGGTTTGAAGCATTGGGTTACTTTGAGTTAAAATGGAGTCAGGTGGGGTTTTGATAAAAGTAGTGTAAGTCAAGCAAAATTAACCCATGGTGTAGTTGAACAAAACGAAATTGGGAATATTTGGGATTTTGGAAATTTTATGGGAATTTTGGAATTTTTGGATTTTGGAGTCGAAGGCATTTTGGTAATTTGGAGGGTATTGGGGGGTATTTTGGAAATTTTGGTATTTTTGACTATGAAATGATCAATTTGATTGGTGGGGAAATGTTTAAGGTTAATTTTGGGAAATTAGGTGATTTGAAATTTTGGAGGTCTTGGGTAATTTGAGGACTTTTGGTAGATCAGTGTGTTCGGGGCCACAGGGGTCAAAATTGAAATTTTGGAAAAATAAGTGTGCGAGTGTAAGTGAAATAGAATCACTTTGGTTGAGCCATGAAGCCATATTAAGCCCATAGGAGCCATGAGGAGGACTCATTTGAGGCATTCGGCCCCATGTGTTCCCAACCCTCTTGGCCAGGGGCTTAGGGGTTAAGGACCATTCATATGAATTGCCCGCGCAGGTCGAGGAAGTCAACCTAGGCATGAACAGATTTAGGATTTGGAATGTGTGTGAAAGTGTAATGTTTGTGCGGTCGGACCTCACCGGACCAGGCCACCCAGGGTGATCCTAAGGCCAAAGTCCTATAAGGAACTCGTCGCACAAGCCTGCGTGCAGTCTCGGCCACTCACAGGTGATTAGTGGTTTACAATCGAGCTTGTGGGGTTTGCGAGTTAAGAAGTGGTTGAGTTTCTAAAGGGGTAGGTTCCATCTCTAGTCCTCTAAGATAGTCGAAAGGAAAAGCCTAAGGCTAGATCTAGAAATCTTAAAGAGAGAAGAGAAGACCTCATCAAAATGACGTGACAATGGCTTATCCATGGCTCGTGGCTTCATTTGGCTTGCTCATGGCTTAGGAAAGGTTGAGCTCACTTGCATGGAAAAGGGTTATTTGGAATTTTGAAAACTTTGGATTCCTTTGATGGGATTTGTCATGATGCTACAAATGGGTTGATTTCATGATGGTTTAAGACTTTGAGTGAATAGGATTATGAGAATGATGAAGAAAAGGTTTCATGTGGGCTTGGGGATGGATTTTGGGCTTTTGAATTTGATGGAAAGTGGGCATTTAAAGGCTTTATGGAAGTGGGCTTTCAAGTTGAAAACAAATTAGTGGATGTAGATTTTGTGAAAGATTAGGATAAATAAATGTTGGGTTTAGTTTAAGGAGTGTGGCATGAGTGATTTGGAGAAGGTTTGGTGTCATTTGGAATTGAAATAGGTTTAATTCGAGGCCTTTTTGGTAATGGGGCCCAAAATGGGAAAAATTGGGCTAACATTGGCTATCTTGGGTTAATGTTGGTTTAAGATTGGATTTGATGTAAAATAAATGTTTATAAATGTTTAGGGGAGTGTTATAAAGGTTTTGACTTTGGTTGGGCTTTGATTTTGAGATTTGGGCTTATTTGGCTTAGGTTTTGAGTTTGAAGCGATTTAGGTTAGACTTCAAATTGAAATTGGATCCAAATTTCAATCAGATACTTGGGCTTGGATTTGGTCTAAATTGACATTGGGTATATTGAATTGAAGTTTAGAATTGAATTGGACCAAAATTGAAGATCAATTAGAGGGTAGTTTGGTTTAACATTGGGCTGGCTAGGTTTAAAATGAATCAAATTGGGGATTTTGAAGTAAAAGTGGGTTAAATTGACAAAATTGTCTCATGGTGTAGTTGAACAAAATGAAATTGAAAATATTTGGGATTTTCTGGAATTTTTTGGGAATTTTTGGAATTTATGGAATTTTTAGGTTAAGAAGGGCATTTTTGGGTATTTGGAGGTATTGGGGGTATTTTTGGAAATTTTGGTATATTTGGCTATGGATGATCAATTTGAGTGGGTCTAAATGTTTAGGATTGATTTTGAATTTGAGTAATTTAGGTGATTTTGCAAATTTTAGGTAGTTTTAAGCTCATTTGGTAGGTTTAGTGGGTGTAGGGCCCAGGAGTAAAAAATTGAAATTTTGGAAAAATGATGATTGATAAAATTTGAGTAGAATGGAATCACTTTGGTTGAGCCATGAAGCCATATCAAGCAAAAGAGTCTGTGATAGGACTCATTTGAGGCATTCCTTATGTTGTTCCCAATACTCTTAGCGAGGGCCTAGGGGTTAAGGTCCATTCGTATGAATTACCTACATGAGTCGGGAAGTCGAGCCCCTATGATATGAATGGTTTTAGGATTTGGAATGTGTGTGAAAGTGTAATGTGTGCAAAGCTAGACCTCACCATTCCAGACCATCCTGAGGAGCCTCCTAAGGCCAAAGAGTCTATAGGAAACTCATCCTTTAAACCTCACATAGTGGTCTTAACCCTCAGTGAATTAGGGGTTTACAATCGGGCATGTGGGGTTTACGGGGGTGATAGATGTGTTTAAATTTTTAAATGGTGGGTGCCATCTACAATCCTCAGGATAGTCAGGAAAGCCTAAGGCTAGATCCTAAGTACTAAGGAGAGAAAAGACCTCACCAAAAATGGAGTCGTACAGTCATGGATCCATGAAAATCGGATGGTACCGTCATCCTATTACTTTTGAGTGTAAAGTATTATGAAGGGAAGAACGAGTGTATCAAAAGGTGACTTGCAAGCATTCTCCGTACATGAGATTGGAATTCATGAAGATACGACCTACTACGCACCTCGAAGAAAACAATCTTTCCAGAGAAATACCATACCGAATGCAACAAAAGAAATTGAGACGATGAAGAACACAAGGGTTCTAGGAGTCAACGATTACTCAACACTCCCGTACGGCGAGATGGTGAAGATTTCTCCCGAACTCGCACCCGAGGTCGAGGCCGGGGGACGAGGACGTGGCGAGAAAAGTTGGAACAGTTGGACGGGAAAACCGGTCATCGATGTTGATTGGGAGAATAACTCGAAGAAGAAGAAGAAGAAATCGAAAAGAAGCATAGCAAAAGTTTGTTGACCTCATTTTTGATGAGGTCTTCTCCTCTCTCTTTAGTACTTAGGATCTAGCCTTAGGCTTTTCCTTCGACTATCTTAGAGGACTAGAATTGGGACCCGCCTTTTAGAAATTCAAACCACTTCTAAACTCCCTACAAACTCCACAAACTTGACCATAGACCCCTAATCACCTAGAGGGTTGAAATCAAATGTGGAAGTTTAAAAGATGAGTTCCTATAGGACTCTTTGGCCTTAGGACCTGCTACGGGTGCTCGGTCTGCAGTGAAGGGGTCGACTTACACTACACTTACACACTACATTTCCACACACTTCCTAAAACCCACACCCATACCCAACTTAATCTCCTGACTCATGTAGGTGATTCACATGGATGGTCCTTAACCCCTAAGCCCTTGGGCTAAGAGGGTTAGGAACAACATAGTGAATGCCTCAAATGAGTCCTTTCATGGCTCATATGGGCTTGAAATGGCTTCATGGCTCAACCAAAATGATTTCACCCCACTCGAAATTCACCCAATCTTGATTTCCCAAATTTTCAATTTTTGACCCCGGGACCCTACACCTACTAAACCTAGCCCAATACCCTCCAAATAACCCAAAATACCCTTCTTGGCCTAAAAATCCAAAAATTCAAAAAATTCCCGTGAAAATTCCAGAAAATCCCAAATATTCCCAATTTCATTTTGTCCAACTACACCATGGGCCAATTTTGTCAATTTACCCTACTTTTGTCAAAACCCCCAATTTGACCCATTTTAATCCAAAGTGAACCCGATGTCAAACCAAACCTACCCAATTGACCCCAATTTTGGTCCAATTCAATTCTAAACTTCAATTCAACATCCCCGATACCAATCTAGACCAAATCCGAGTCCAATTTGATTGACATTTGGATCCAATTCCACTTTCGACCTTAAGGCCCATTTTTTGACCTAAGCCCAAACCTAACCCAAATGAACCCAAACCCCAAAAATCAAAGCCCAACCAAAGTCAAAACCTCTTTGAAACACTCCCATAAACACTTCTCAACAATAATTCTACATCAATTTCAACCCTAGCCCAACATTGGCCCAACTTGTCCACTCGGACCTATATTGGCCCATTCACCAAAAGAATCCAAATCCAACCCAATTCAAGCCCAAACTACCCCAAATTTGCTTCAAATTACTCATGACACATCCATGAGCTAAACCCAACAATTATTTGGCCCAACCTTTTACAAAAATTTTCATCCATGAACACATTCATAAACTTAAAAGCCCACTTCCCTTAAACCCTTCTAAAAGCCCATTTCCTTCAAAATTCAAAAGCCCAAATTCTTCCAAAGCCCATATGACATTTCCCCTCATCATACTTTCAATTAAAATCATCCCTAAGTCCTAAATTCATCATCAAATAATTCTAAATCAAGCCTCATGCCAAATCACCCCTAAATACCAAAATTTTCATTAAATCCATTTCCATGAAATTGACTTCACTTTTCCCAAGCCAAAGACAAGCCATGCAAGCCATTGACAAGCCACATGAAGCCATGGGAGGCTTGACATGTGACCATGCCATTAATGGTAAAAGGAGGGGCTCCTTTCCTAATCTTTCATTAAGCCTTTTTAACCTTAAGCATGTCACACACTAAACCATGTTTAGCCACCTCATCATGGATAGAGACCACCCTACTCTCTTGGCCGACCCAACCGATCCTCTCAGCCCAAAATCGGGCCATGGGGAGGTGAACCAAGCCCAAATAGGTGGGTTGACCCATTTGGACCCAAAATAGGCTCATCCCCCATTCCATTTCAATCCAACTCCTTTACACATGTCCATAGCCAATTGATTGCACAAACCTCCAAGCCACGACCCACCCCGACCACGAGGGTGACCCATGCCCGGCCGGCCGGCCACCAGGCCGCCGGAAAACACCATGGCCGAGAGCTCACATGTGAGCCAACATTGAAATTCTCACTTGCCGAGTCGCCCCATCCACAGTGGTCACCATGGCCGATCTTCTCCTCACCGCAGCAAGTGATCCCAAGCCCTAACTCTCCTCGGGAGGCCCTCCACCCTCTCCTATTTAAACTCCACCCCTCTCGGCCATGAGGGGAGCCAAGCACAAACCTTGCCAAAACTGCGCAAAATTGTTCCGTACCCTTCTCCACTCTTAGAGCACTTGATCCCCAAGTGAGATCCCCCTGCCATTTCTCCTCTCGTAAGCTCAATTTCGGAGTCGAAATTCCACCCAAAACCAGGACACTTCTCCACGAGTGAGCCAATTCCCAAATTGATTGGCTCTACACCTTCACCGGACCGAGGAAGGTGTCCACCATCAAAAGCCCCATCTCCGAGCCACCCAGGTTGCTCCGGCCTCCGAAGCTTTGTGATCGGGCTTGGTCGAAATCATATCCGGACAATTCCCCGGACCGGGAGACTTCATCCGGAGCTTGCCGGGACCCAATCGAAGGTGCAACAACTCTCGGATTGAAGCCACACTTCTCCGAGCTAAGGTATGAGTTAACTCTCCATCCCGAGCTTCCGGAGATTCTCCATTTCAAATGCCTTAGTTTCAATGCATGTTAGCCGTATAGATGTGTTCGTCTCTTCAAGACGAATCCATAGAGTATAAGAACGTAAAAATCCATCGAGAATCGAGTGAGATCTTAGTGGATTTAGTGTGGACGGCTCTCGGGTGAGAACACTTGGGGACGATGAACGGATGCCGTCCATTCGATACACGCGCGCACGGACGGCCAGGATTGCGTCGGACCGGAGAGACAGTACGAGAACCGCGGGGCCCGGGCTGCCGACTCGGGTGGCGGCGTCGAATGGGAGCGCGACGCGTGTGCGTTCGGAGCTGCCGAGGTCACGCGGCGCCGCGTGGATAAATAGATAAATAGGGTATTTTCTTATTTATTTAATTCCCTAAACTTCAAAATTCATATCTCCGTGTAGGAAAATCACAAAAATAAAATAAAAATACCCTCTCGCTCGAGTGAAGAGAGGAGAATAATGTGGAAAAGAAATCACTTAATTTCATCAAATATTTTATTTTTTATAATTTATTTACTCTCTCGCATTATTTTAATTCTCCATGCATGCATACAATTCACCATGGCATGAGACCATAGAGCTTGAAGCCTCCGAATTTGGGAACATTCCCCGAATTTTCCAAAGTCGGGAGGCCATCCCTATGAAGAGTTCTTGATTTTTTCAAGTTCGAGTCATCGTTTTGAGTATTTTAATTCCAGTAAATAAGCATGTTGTGAAATAAATTCTAGGAAAATTTGGTGATGTTCCTTATGACCGCAGAACCCTAGGAAAAATAGGTTTTGACTTAGTTCATTTAAAACAACCCTAATTGGCTTAAACACCCAAAATAGGTCTTTAATTAATTAGAATTAACCAGGCATCAAATTGACTTGAAATCAATTCTCCACTGACCTTTAGGATCAGAGGAATCCACCATAAAAATTTGAGGTCAATTGGACTCAGTTAACCCCACTAATCGGGTTGATTAAGTCACTTAGCCATTTTAAACTTTAAAAATTCATAACTTTTAAAATACTTTTCAAAAATTTACTAAATTGGTTATGGAGCCTCTCCGATATCAGGGGAACCTAAGAAAATTAAAATTTTAATTTTCTGAAAAAGTTGATTTTTAATAATATTTTAATATTTTAATAATTAAAAAAATAATAAAAATCACAAAAATAATAAAATTCACCAAAATGTCACATTTTGAATTATAATCACTTAGGAACAAACCCCATATTTTTCCTAAGTCTATTTAGTGAGATATTAAATTTTAAAGCCCTAGGGTAATTTTAAAATTAAAAAAAATGTATTTTCTAGCATTTTCACTAAAGTAATTACAATAAATCATAGAAAAATCAGAAAATTGCAAAATTTGCTTCTCCGGTTTCCTTGATATCAGAGAGATTTTTGAAAAATATAAAATCCATTTTTCAACATTTATTTTATTTTTAAATTAATTAACACTCCAAAACTCAAAATAATTATAATAAAAATAATATAATTCAAAAAATCACCAAAATTGGTCCAAGTGCTTCTCTGGTCATTAGGAATGTCCCCTAATTTTCTTAAGGACAGAAACTTTCCCTTGGTCATGTTATTAAATTTTCCTCGAAAATCTCTATTTTCCACCAAAAATAATTTTATAAATAAATTAAATACGAGAAAAATCACATTTTCTCCTCTCATGTCTTTATTGATATATGAGTGAAGTCACATAAAAATTTCAAGTTCATCTGGGTTTAATTTAGTGAGTTATGAAATTATTAAGCTTAAGGGGTAAAATGGTAATTAAACTTTTTAACCCTTAATTAAAACTTTAGGTTTAATAATAAAAATCAACAAGTAAAACATTTGATCTTAATCTGATTTGGATGATTGAAATTTAAATAATTAAAGGGTAGAAATCCATTAAATAATTTTAAAATGATTAAACTTTAATTAAATAATAGATTAAATTTGGAGGAATAATAAATTGGAATTATTAAAATAAGGGATATTTATTAGGAAGAGATTTATTCTTTAATTTAAAAAATCCCTAAACTAATTATATCATTAATACTCAATTTTTAAATAAAATGATAACTCAAATTTAAAATATTAAAAGACTTAATTAAATTATTAAACTCTTTTAAAATTTTAATTAAAATTAAAAAAATAAAGCAAATTAAAGATAAATTAAATTAAAATTAAATTAAATTTAACAATTAAATTAAATTAAATTAAATTTAATAATTAAATTAAATTAGATTAAATAATTAAATTAAATCAAATTAAACAATTAAATTAAATTGAATTAAATTAAATTAAATTAAATAAATTAAATTAATTAAATAAAATTAAATTAAATCAAATTAAATTAAATTAAACAATCAAATTAAATGAAATTAAATTAAATAAATTAAATTAAATTAAATTAAATTAAATCAAATTAAATTAAATTAAATCAAATCAAATTAAAGTTAAATCAAATCAAATTGATTAAACATCAAATCAAATTAAATTAAATTAAATTAAATTAAATTAAATTAAAACTCAATTAAAATTAAATTAAATTGAATTAAATATAACATCACCTAAAACAGAAAGAAAATAAATTTAAAAAAACAACTTCAACACTATTCCAAATTTAAACTCTTTAACTTAAACCGAATCATTTGAATACTAACTTACCCTTGAAAGCTTTAGTTATTATAACTCCTAAATAAAACATTAAATGAAGTGTCACTTCACTCATAGGATATTCAAATGTCCTAGCTTCACTCGAAGCAAGTTAACAAAACTTGAAATTCTTGGACGATTAATTCATTTGTATAATTAAATTCATTTGGACTTAAAACAATCCTAGAAATATTGAAAAGATGTTTAAGATCCTTCTTAAGCACTTTCTCAATATGATAGGACATTTATAAGAACAATTGAATTTGATTATTCTTTGATGAAGAAAATCGTCCTTAAACCAAAACACAAAGAACCTAGACGTCATAGGAAATGACTAATCATAGGATTAGGAATTCGGTAGAAAACCATAACCTTTCCCTTAGCTTTACCTAGAACTTGCTTAAATATGCTAATTGTGTTTTAAGTGCGATTTGGGATGACGGGAAGACCCTCCGTGTACGCATTTGTATTATTGCAATTTACTTTCCTGCAATTTATTTTCCAGCAATTTACATTATTGCAATTTACTTTATTGCAATCTGCGTTTATTTTTCTTGCATGATAAAACAACTGTTGCATGAAAACCCACACCTTTAGGATAGCCCCTAAAACCGAAAACCAAAATTAAGTTAAAAGTCATTGCAAGATAAAATTCACCGCCACAACATTTCAAAATATAAAACAACTCAAAAATTTAATCACAAACAGAACACAAAACTACAATTACAACTAAATTAAAACGTCCTGTTGGATGATCGGGAATACCTCGGATGATGTAACCTACGTGTTGCTAACGGGATTTCCCACGGTCTAAATGAAAGTGTGGAACTCATTCGGTTGAGTTTAGCAAATTCATCCGGACTAAGTGAATCCGATAAAAATAATGATGCGGAAGGATGGAACCAGTAGGATCTTAACCGGTGTCGTTATAATCAACTTTAAGATTTGTTTTAAATAAAACATAAAAAACACCTGGAAATTAAGATTTTCTCTAAACCAAAACACTTTTCTCAACTCCTGATTTATGATTTCTAAAACTAAACCTCTGCAACAACAAGGAGCTCGGAGCATGGTGGGCAGCACGACCATCGTCATCAGCAAAACTCGAGTCTACTTCAGCAAAACTTTCCTAGAATTAAATAACCAAGCCATAGGACTTCGAGGTAGCTTGCCTAGTGCAACATAAATCCTCAACTCTTCGTTAGGCATTTGCATTGCAAATTAAGCCCTAACCGGTCTTAGGATTCCGAGGTAGTCGTCCGATACGACAATAAACCCTCACATCTTCTGAAGTCTATTTGTTTGATTTTATCATACAAATATAAGCCCTAATTAATTAAAATTGGCAAGATCAAAACATTTAAATAAGTATTAGGACTTTCCTAAACTCAAGCCAAACGATAGGATAGTCGGGAAATTACCGAAGTTCACTTCGAATCGGTGATTTCTCCTACCTTTCTTCCTTTGGATTCACAAAACAAAATGTTCCAAAATTTGATCCATTCCCTATTGAAATTCCAAAATTCAATCTTTGAAAACCTTAAACTTTGAAATTCTTGAAAGCGAGTTATTGATTATTATCGAGAGTTTTCTTAGGTGATTCCCGTCACTTAAGATGTAATTAACTATAGGGGCTTGCCCTTATAGGGAATTTTAAAGAACCCGAGTAATATAAACCCTGTTTGATACTTTCATATTAAGCGAGGGAATTTGTCGGCTTATAAAATTGGTTCGCGGACCAAACGGATGTCACAAAACTTCTAGTTTATTTGATCGAGCCCCACCATCAGCAGTGTGTCTATCCTTAGGGATAGATATACGGTTTGTGGTGCGATGCTCGTTTATATAAACTATTTGGGGATGTGAGATCGGTTTAATCTCATATCTTAAAACTTTCAAATTTAAAAAATTATTTTCAAAATCAAATACTACTTTCTAAATTATATATATTTAAATTAAATTTAAAATAAAAATTCGCCGCACAACTTCTGTTAGGCGACCACTTTTCAAAATAAAACACACAACCTAAAAATAATGCCGACACACTTCTCATGGCCGAGAGGGGTGGTGTTTAAATAGGAGAGGGTGGAGGGCCTCCCAGGGAGAGTTAGGGCTTGGGATCAGCTGCTCTTGGCAAGAGAAGAACTGACTACAATTGCCGCTGGGGATGGGGCGGCTCAGACGAGGGAGAATTCCAAAGTTGGCTCACATGTGAGCTCTCGGCCATGGTGTTTTCCGGTGGCTCGGTGGCTGGCCGACCGGGCATGGGTTACCCTCAAGGTCGGGTGGGTCGAGGCTAGGACTTGGTGCAAGTAATTGGCAAATGCCATGTGTAAAGAGCTTGGATTGAAATGGAATGGGGGGAAGACCATTTTGGGTTCAAATGAGTCAACCCATGGTTTTGGGCTAGGTTCACCACCCAAGGCCTGGTCTTGTGCTGAAAAGGGTCACTTGGGTCAGCCAAGAGAATGGTGTGGTCTCCATCCATGATGAGGTGGCTAAGCATGGTTTAGTGTGTGACATGCTTAAGGTAAAAAAGGTTTAAGAAGGATTAGGAAAGGGGCCCCTCCTTTTGCCATTAATGGCTTGATCACATGTCAAGCCTTCCATGGCTTCATGTGGCTTGTCCATGGCTTGCATGGCTCACCTTTGGCTTGGGAAAAGTGGAGTCAATTTCATGGAAATAGATTTTAGTAATTTATGGTAATTTGATGGAAATTTGTATGAAACTTGATTTGGAATAATTTGATGGTGAATTTAGGACTTAGGGAATGGCTTTTATTAAGTGGATGGCAAGTGGAGATGTCATGTGGGCTTTAGAGTAGATTTTGGGCTTTTTAAAATGGTTTTAGATGGGCTTTTAAGATGGTTTAGGAAAGTGGGCTTTTGAATTTTAAAATGGATTTTGGGATGAAATTTTGTAAAGAGGTTGGGCCAAATAATTGTTGGTTTTAGCTCATGGATGTGTCATGAGTGACTTGAAGCAAATTGGGGGTGATTTGGGTTTGGATTGGGTTGAATTTGGGTTCTTTTGGTGAATGGGCCAATATAGGTCCAAGTGGGCCAAGTTGGGCCAATGTTGGGCTAGGGTTGAAATTGATGTAAAATTAATGTTGAGAAATGTTTATGGGAGTGTTTCAAAGAGGTTTTGACTTTGGTTGGGCTTTGATTTTGGGGTTTGGGCTCATTTGGGTTAGGTTTGGGTTTAGGTCAAAATTGGGCCTTTTAGCTTTGGGTTGAATTTGAGTGGGGTTTGGGTCTAAATTTTGGGCAAATCATGTTAGTGTTTTGCTTGTGGGGGTGCTAAGGAAGATTTAGAAAAGATTTGGGGTTAATTGGAGTTGAATTGGGTGAGTTTGGGTTAGGTTTGGGTCATGGGTCCAAATTGGGCTTTAAGGCCAAAAGTGAAATTGGATCCAAATGTCAATCAAATTGGACTTTGATTTGGACTAGATTGGTGTTGGGAATGTTGATTTGAAGTTTAGAATTGAATTGGACCAGAATTTGGGTCAATTGGATAGGTTTGGTTTGACATTGGGTTCACTTTGGGTTAAAACGGGTCAAATTGGGGGTTTTGACAAAAGTAGGGTAAATTGACAAAATTATCCCATGGTGTAGTTGGACAAAATGAAATTGGAAATATTTGGGATTTGCTGGAATTTTCTGGGAATTTTCTGAATTTTTGGATTTTTGGGTCAAGGGGGGTATTTTGGGTATTTGGAGGGTATTGGGAGGTAATTTGGAATTTTTGATATTTTTGGGTATGGATGATCAATTTGAGTGATGTGGAAATGTTTGGGATTGATTTTGGGTAATCTTGGGTAATTTAGGTGATTTTGAAAAATTTGGGTAATTTCAAGGGCTTTAGTGTAGTTAGGCGGGTGTAGGGTCCGGGAGTCAAAAATTAAAAATTTGGAAAATTGAAGATTGGGTAAACTTGAGTGGAATGAAATCATTTTGGTTGAGCCATGAAGCCACATCAAGCCCACATGAGCCATGAAGGGACTCATTTGAGGCATCCACTATGTTGTTCCTAACCCTGCTTGTCGAGGGCTTAGGGGTTAAGGAGCATCCATGTGAATCACCTACATGAGTCGGGAGGTCAAGTTAGGTATAGGTGTGTGAAAGTGTAGTGTATAGGTGTAGTGTGTGTGTAAGTCAGCCCCTTCACCGAGACCGAGGCCACCCAGGGGTAGTCCTAAGGCCAAAGAGTCCTATAGGAACTCATCCTTTAAACTTCCGCATTTGATTTCAACCTCTCAGGTGATTAGGGGTCTACGGTCGAAGTTTGTGGAGTTTGCAGGGAGTTAAGAAGTGGTTTGAATTTCTAAAAGATGGGTCCCAATTCTAGTCCTCTAAGATTGTCAAAGGAAAAGCCTAAGGCTAGATCCTAAGTACTAAAGAGAAGAAGAGAAGACCTCATCAAGAATGAGGTCAACATTTTGTTCAACACCTTCTTTGGCCGAGAGGTGGTGGTGTTTAAATAGAGGTGGCTGGAGGGCTTCCCAGGGGCAATGGGAGGCTGGGATCAGCTGCTCAGGGGATGAGAAGAACAGCCATGGTGTCCATTTGGATTGGGACAGCTCAGCCAGTGGGTTTGAATTTTTTGAAGCCAAATAAGGCTCTCGGCCTGGTGTTTTTTGGCGGCTGTGGTGGCTGGCCGGCCAGGCATGGGTCACCATCTGACTCAGTGGGGTTAGGGCTGGAAGTTGGTGCAAGCAATGGGTATTGGCCATGTGTAAAGAGGTTTGATTTAAATGGTATGTGGGAGAGGCCATTTTGGATTCAATTTGGTGAAGTCATGGTTTAGGCTAGGTGCACCTCCCCAAGGTTGGTTTGGGCTGAAGAGAAAGTCACTTGGGTCAGCTTGATTAGTGGGGTCAAGTCACAATCCAAGTACAATTAGGCTTAAGCAAGATTAGGGGATACATGGGAGTGTTTAATCACTCCTAAGGGAATCATTAAAGGGTTTCCTCCTTTTCCATTTAGGGAGTGGTGATAATTCAAGCTCTCATGACTTTCATGTGGCTAGTGCATGGCTCCAAGGACTCCATTTGGCTTAGGGATGGCTTGGCTCATTTACATGAAAAAAGGTTTTGAATTTGTAGACATTTTGATGGAAAATTTCCATGGGGCTACATTTGGTTTATTTAAATGATGAAATAAAAGTTAGGGGGATTTTATCGAATGGATGATGAGAGGAAATCTCTTGTGGGCTTTGGAATGGATTTTTGGGCTTTTGAATTTTGGTGAAAATGGGCTTTTAAAGGCTTTATGGAAGTGGGCTTTTTAGATTTTAAAATGGGCTTTTGGATGAAAATTTTGTGAAGGACCATGCCAAATAAATGTTGGATTTAGTTTAGGGATGTGTCATGAGTGATTTGGAACAAATTTGAAGTGATTTTGAATTGAATTTGGTTTAATGTGGGTCTTTTAGTAAAGGGGCCAAAGTGGGTCAAATTGGGCAAACTTGGTCTAAGGTTGGGCTAAAGTTGGATTTGATGTAAAATTAAAGTTGATAAATGTTTGTGGGAGTCTCACAAAGAGTTTTCAACTTTGGTTGGGCTTTGATTTTGGGATTTGGGCCCATTTGGGTTAAGTTTGGGCTTAGGTCAATTTAAGGGATTTTAGTTTTGGGTTAGGTTTGGGTGGAGTTTATGTTCAAATTTTGGGCAAATCAAGTTAGTTTTTTGTTTATGGGGGTGTTAGGAAGACTTTAGAAAATATTTGGGGCAAATTGGGATTGAATTGGGTTGGTTTGGGCTAGGTTTAGGTCATGGGTCAAAATTGGGCCTTAGACTTCAAATTGAAATTGGGCTCAAATGTCAATCAAATTGGACTTGGATTTGGTCTAAATTGATGTTGAGGATATTGAATTGAAGTTTAGAATTGAATTGGACCAGAATTGAGGTCAATTGGGGTGGTTTGGTTTGACATTGGGTTCACTTGGGTTAAAAATGGGTCAAATTGGGGGTTTTGGTAAAAGTGGGGTAAATTGGCCAAATTGGCCCATGGTGTAGTTGAACGGAATGAAATTGGGAATATTTGGGATTTTTTGGAATTTTTTGGGAATTTTTTGAATTTTTTGGATTTTTGGGGTAAAAGGGTATTTTGGTAATTTTGGGAGGGTTTAGGGGTATTTTTAGAAATTTTTGTATTTTTGGGCATAGATGGTTTAGGGGTTAAGGATCATCCATATGAATTACTTACATGAGTCAGGAAGTCAAGTTGGGTGAGAGTGTGGTTTTAGGACTTGGAATGTGTGTGAGAATGTAGTGCATGTGCTAGTCGACCCTCACTGCACTGTGCCACCTGGGGTATTCTTAAGGCCAAAAAGTCCTCTAGGGAACTCCTCCCTTAAACCTCCACATTTGATTTCAACCTTCTAGGTGATTAGGGGTCTACAATCGAGCTTGTGGGGCTTGCGATGGAGTCAAGAAGTGTTTAAATTTCTAAAGGGTGGGTCCCATTTCTAGTCCTCTAATATTAGTCAAAGGAAAAGCCTAAGGCTAGATCCTAAGTACTAAGGAGAGAAGCAAAAGACCTCATCAAAAATGAGGTCAACAAATGGACCCCCAATAGGTGTGGTGTGTTAACCAAGCACACCGCGCGTATTGGCGTTGACCGAAGAGATCAACAAAACCAACACAGATGTTCAAGTGACAAACTTAGGACGAAATAGAAGGATTTTCGCTGGGGAGTATCAGGTATATTTCCAAGACTGGAGATTCCTGAACTCTCACTGGGGAATGGAAAAGGAGGTGAACTCCAAATCACAAGATCTGGGGAATTCGATTTAGATCTCATTTTACTTTTAAATTTCAAGTTTCAATGTGTGAGTTTGGATTTCGATTTGTTCTGAGTCTCAATTTTGATTGAAGTTTAATTTAAAATCAATTTAAGGAAATTTTGAATTTGAAATTTGGATTTGAAATAAGAATTGAAACATGGGTTTCAACCTCGGGATTGCGAAGAGAACTGGAATTTATATATACATATACAAATATATATATATATATATATATGTATCTATATACACGACACACACACACACACACACACACATATATATATATATGTATATATATATATATATATATATATATATATATATATATATATATATATATACATACATATATACGTATATATATATATATGTATATATATATACGTATACGTATATATATATACATATATATATGTATACGTATACATATATATATATATATCATATATATATATATACACACATATATATGTATACGTATATACGTATGTATGTATATATATATATATATATATTTTTTTTTTTTTTTTTTTTGAAAGAAAGGAGCAAACACTTGCTCCCTACATGTTAATCAAATTGATAAGCCAGAGTCTACCCCAGTGGGGAGGTGACATTTACAAGAGAACACTACACTACCCAAAAATATAAAAACTTATACATGTCTTGCTATGGCAGTATACCCAAAAAACCAAAAACCAACATAAATGAGAAACCAAAGCAGAAGCATCGAGTCCTCTATAATTCCGAAATGGGGTGCTCGGAAAATATCTGCTTCCAAAAGAAAAGACAGTTGAGGAGGTGGAGACTTTGAGATTTTTACTTCCTGTTCAGTGATGGCAGATTGAGCTAGCCATCTTGCCGGCCTATTACCTTCCTTATGGATGAAGCTGAAGTAAACAGCAATTTGATGAGTGAGAGTCTTGATTCTTTTAATCCATTGAGAGTGGTGCCGTGGTGGTGCCATAGCCTGTTGCATATACTGAATAACGGAGATGGAGTCACCCTCCACGATTATGTTGGCCCAATGATTATATGAAGCAATGTAGATGGCCCAGAAAACTGCTGCCAAATCAGCTTCAAGTGGATCAGCAGCCAACATAGGTGACTGAAAATAACTGATGCACTTACCTTTATGGTTCCTAAAAATGCCTCCAATACCAGCAACCTGATCACTGAAAGCACCATCAGTGTTCACTTTAATTGTGGGGTGGGTAGGAGTTTTCCAATAGATGAGAATGATTTTGGCTTTACTCTGGTGGTCGGTGATAGGGGTGCTAAGTATGTCGGGAAAATGTTTATTAGTGATCAGCTTGGAAATGAAGGATCGATGAGTTGGCAACAACCAACTCAGCTCTGCGGACCCTCCCATCAAACTTCAGCCCATTCCTATGCATCCAAATGAACCAAGCCACAATGAAAGGAATGCAAACCACCTTGGTCTTCTCGCCAAGATTCCCGAAGATATAGCGGCATCCCGCCAATCCAGCAATAAAGTGGGAAAATCGAAAAGATTTAAGACACCATTCCATACTTTTTGAGCAAAAGGGCAGGGAGAAGAAAAGGTGTTGAACGAGCCTCGCGCATGACACCGACATAAATAACATTTGGAGGGTCCTCTCGGGCCTTTTAACTTGAGGATGTCATCTCGTGGGTATGTAGTTGTGAAACACTCTCCATATCATAAAGGACATAGAGGGGGTGAGATATTTGTTCCAAATTATCTTTCCCCACTGAGCAGGAGACCGATTATAAATCTTTTGATAGATGTGTTTGGTGAGTGTATGCTTCCTAGCCGAATTCCAGATAATTCTGTCAGGGAGTGATTTGTCAAACTGAATATTTGCAATTTGGTCGACTGAATCCTCTTCCAGGAATTGTTGAAGTTTGGGAATGGACCAACTCGTCCCCTTCCCAACAAGAAGCCACCGGAAAAAAGTTTTAACGATGTTGGGTAAGGCCACCAACATCTCTTCAGGACACCACTTATCATGCCAAAAAGAAATATCCCCTTTTCCCAGCTCCACAGGAAAAGAGATTCAGCAACTTCTCTATGCCTCACCATATGCTTCCATATCCTCGAACTGCCAGTCTTTGCGGGCATTATTAGGGTGAGTGTCCTTGCAATATTTACCTTTCAAGAACCGAGCCCGTAGAGACTTATGTTGCCCGAAGAGGATCCAAAGCTTGCAAAAGTTCACTTTCGCAGATGCTTCGGTCCTTTAAAACCCGGACTCCCGGCCTCCGGAGGTTTAGCCAGCTTTTGCCAACTAGCCCAAATGGAATTGTTTCCTTTGCCCGGACCAAAGGAACTCGTTGAAAATTCTCTCAATCTGGATTCTTGAACTCTTCTTCATGCGGGTCATTTGAAGTACATAGGAGGGGAATGTGGTTAGAATGCTAGCAAGGAGAGTGACTCTCCCACTAGAAGAAAGGTAGGAGTTGACCCAGTTGGATAGTTGTGTATTAAGTTTCCCAATGATATCATCAAACTGCACCTGCTTTGATCTCCCTTTGATAAGCTGTACTCCAAGATATTTCAGAGGTAGATGGGCTCTATAGAAACCAGTGAAGTGAGTGATCCACTGAGTATTGGTAGCAGTAATGCTCTTGGGGCAGACCACCTCACATTTGGAGTGGTTGAAATGGAGGCCGAAATTTGTTGAAATTGGGACAAGCATTCATAAACTCTTTTAACGAAGCAGGTTTGGATGCCCTGGAGAAAAGCATGACATCATCTCGCATACATCAATTGTGAGATAACCAGGGTTGGACTTGTGGTGATATCCGGCATAAAGGAAGGGTGTGACCTTGGATTCCAATGAACTTAGAGAAGTAATCCATGACTATGATGAAAATGGTGGGAGATAAGGGATCCCCTTGTTTTAGACCCCTGGTAGCTTGGAAACCTCCCCGACAATTACCATTAATGAGAACTCGAATGATGATTGTGTTGTAACCATCTTTTGATTAGATGGCGAAAACCGTGGTTAAAACCTTTGGCATGCAGAGACTCGAAGGATGAAGTTCCAGATCAATAGTATCATAAGCTTTCTTTATATCAAGTTTATAGATAATATTTCCCCCTCTACAAGGTCCGTCGAAATCCAGCGAAGCAGTCTCTTGGGCAAGGAGGACATTATCGATGATGGAACGACCTTTGACAAATGCAGATTGGTCGGGACTTATAATTTTTTCCAGGAGAGGTTGAAGTCTTCCCACTAGGATTTTACTTATGATTTTGCAAATAACAGTCGTGAGGCTAATGGGTCCGTATCGATTCCATGTCTTAGGAGCATTAGTTTTGGGTAGGAGTACTATATTGGAAGCATGGAAGTATTCTCGTAAATCGATGCCCCGAAAGAAACTGCGAACGATGCAGTAGTAACATCCCCTTTACAAATATCCCAAGTCTTTTTATAAAAATCAGCAGTATAGCCATCGGGCCCCGCTACTTTAGAACTCATCGATGGAGCCGAGAGCAACCCGGATCTCCTCCTCGGGAAGGAGAGTCGAAAGATTTATGTTAGTGAATCGATGATCATCCCCGAATAGATTGTTGTCGATGGTAGGTCCAGGAGTAGGGGAGTAAGTAAGGAGTTTGTGAAAATACTTAACAAGCATCCTCAAGCAATTTCGCATTCCTCCCTAAGCGAACCCCCGGTCGCATTCTATAGAGTGGATAGCATTACACTTTCTTCTCGTATTTAATCCAAGCATGGTAAAATTTTGTATTTCTATCTCCTTCTTTGAATTTAATACTAGCAGTACCTTCGCCTCAAGAATCTGGTCTTGCCAAGTGAGTAAAGTAAGTAGGTGTTCTTGAGCAGCTATGAAAGAACCATATTTGGAATCATCGATCCGAGAGGCAACTTCCAAAGCAGCGCCTTCCTCCTCGGCCTTGGTGACACCTTGGAAGATATCCCCAATACTTTCCGGCTCCATTTTCCGAGCACACCTGCAATTTTTACTTGAAGTAGCTTGAGTTTGATGAAAGGGTTGGGATGAGAGCACCCGGTCCGGTGGTCGAAATAATGGACTTAAAACCGTGATGTGAAGCCCAAAAATTCAAGTATCTGAAAGGAGTGGGAGTGGTTTGTTGAGATGGTGTGGTGATGGAAACAAGGAGTGGTCTATGGTCAGACCCTGCAAAATTCAGATGTTTTATTGTGGTGTAGAGGAAATTTTGATGCCAGGCACTGTTAGCCAGGAACCTATCCAGCCTTTCCCATATCTTTCCTCTTCTCCAGGTGAATTTGTTACCCTGAAAACCCAAGTCATATAAAGCAGCCTTCTGAATATTATCATTGAACTCAGTGATTTTGGTGAGAGTGGGTGATCTTCCACCAAGTTTTTCTTCAGTAGAGGCTATGTTGTTGAAGTCTCCTCCCACAATCCAGCTGGAAGATTCCATAGTGCAGATGTGGTGAATTTCCTGCCACGGCTCTAATCTTGCAGATTTTGTACGACAAAGCATAAATAAATGTAGCAAGACAAAGGTACTCGCAGCTTAAAAGAGCAATGAAGATGAATCAATTGAGGGTGATCAACAATAACCTTCCACTCGAATCTCTTTTCTACAAATAACCCAAATCTTATTAGAGGAGTTAGCATAAAGAGAACACCCGAGGAACTCAGTAAGAATTTTGTTTTGGTGTTTTTTAACCATGGGTTCCAAAAGCACCATGCACCAAAGTTGATGTCTTTTATATAAATGTACCAATCTTTTCGACGGTAAGGGGATGGGAAACTCCCCTAATGTTCCAAGCAAATAAAATTAAACATTAAGTAAATTTGGTGGATGGTTATGTGGTTGAGGTTGGGCGGAACTGGATCTTGATCTAGGTCTACCCTTTACGGGACCGAGTGGGGGATGCAATTTTTGGCCTTCCAAGTAGCAGGCGAGACGCGTGGGAAGACTTGGAGCTCTATTTGTGTTTTCTTTGTTTTCCTACTCTTTTGTTCCTTCCATTCTGATATCATCTTTTGTTGTACTGGTTCCAATTGTCTGTCAGAAGGGGTGTTCTCCTGTGTCACATCTTCATAGTGTTCATTTGTTCCTCGGCTTTATCCGCTTCTAACTCGGATGGAAGTTCCACTCGTCATCTCGAGATTAAATACCTCCTCGTTCCTTAGCTTCAGCATGTTCCGTAAAGGACAAGTTCTGGAACACCTGCTGTGCAGTACTGTGACTCCACAATTGGACCTGAATGGGGGGCAGTAGTTGTTGTCTCCATCGATTTGTTTTGTGTTTTCTTTCTGATAGTGGGTTTTAATCTATAACAACTATCTAGTGAGTGACCAAATATCTCGCATTTTTGATGTAATATAGGTTTGTGTTCAAGTAAGACCTCTTGCCGAACCCATCCCCTTCATCGTAGGTGGTGATCCAGATTTTATCGATGTCGGGAAGAGAAACTTCCTTTTCCACTAGGACTCTACGCACCGGCCAGGATTACCCATCTCTCCGAGTAGGGGTATCAACCTTAAGAGGTGTCCCTAAAGCTCGCTAATCCGGAAGATAAGCATGGGTGTGGTAAAGCCGAATAGGGAGGTTGGGGAGGGTGAACCACAATGGCCTCGAAGGGGTTCCTTGCTGGATCAAATCCGAGGTACCACTTTATAAACTTCATGGAGGAGTTAGCAATCGCATTCCTTGCATGCCCGAGTAGTCTTGCATAATCTTCTTCTTTAGATAACCTTATCAAGAGATGCCTCCCATCCATAACCCCTAATTTCCATCGCCCCAAGAGATTAAGATTCGAAATTGTTTTCTAACTAGTTCCATTTTGGGATGCCCAAATTGAAACCGGCCAACAATAGTGAATTTAATGGCATCCGCTAACAAAGCCATCTCCCGTGTGGTGAACGGAATGGCAGGTTTTCCTTCCTTAGACCCCAAAGGCCTAATGAATGGACATTCCGATTTTCCTGCAGCGAGCATCATGAAGGCATTGAGGAAAATCAAGTTATCCGCCTTACCGGTCAATCGATGACCCTTGTTGACGAGCATCAACATAAGAAAGGGGAGCATTAATGGGGGAAACCCCAGCCATAAAGGAGGGGTGGGGGCTGAAAACGAGTCCACAAAGTGCGGTCTCGACCAATGGAATAGTGGAATCAATTCGAAAAATAGTTTGCCCGGGAAGAGCAAAAGAGTCGAGGCCACCAAGAAACAGGCTTCACCACCCTTAACGTACCCTCTAGACTCACTTACCTCCCAACCACCACCACCAACGAGAGCCGCCCGCCGCCGAGCGAGACCCATCAAAGAAGGAACCCTAGCGAGCAACGACCACCAAGCCAGCCGCCATTTTGTATGTATATATATATATATATATATATATACATACATATATATAAATACATATATATACATATACATATATATATATACATATATATATATACTATATATATATATATATATATATATATATATACATTTATATATATCTACATACATATATATATATATATATATATATGAAAGGGCCATCTAAATGTGTTTTGTGCCATCAACAAGAGGAGACCTTAGATCACGTGTTTTTCGGATGTATTTTTGCCCAGGATGTGTGGAAAGCACTTTGTCCTCTACTGAGTAAAGGTTGTTGTATCCATTGGGATCTATTCCATACCTGCTGGCAGGATAGAAACTACCAAAATTTCAATCCCATCT